>BFEA01000256.1:267966-285724 GCA_003427395.1 Chara braunii
GCTCCAATGGGACACATGCATGCATGAATATGAATAGAGAGGTCTCCGACAGGCAAACACCATAAATCCAAACATAACACCATCACATTTCCAACACGATTCATCACACCACCATCACATTTCCATCACGTTTTCCAACATAAAGTCCTATGTTGATCTGTTGATAAACAGTTTACCAACACATAGTTCAACCTTTGAAACGTAGTTCAACATAATATAAACCGTTTCTCAACAGTTTACCAACACAAAGTTCAACTGTTTATCCTGTCACTTCATGTGGACTACATAAGTCATGCACGTTGATTTCCTTTACTTCCTGTTGAGCATGGTGCATGTGGCAGGATAAACAGTTGAAAAACAGTTTTTAAACGGTTCTTCAGGGGTGAGGCCCCACGATAAAATAAAAAAAAAATCGGCGACAATTTTTCTGTTGTATGTATGTGTGTGACTGGGTCAACCCAAGGCTGAGCTCCTCTAGGTTGAGTGAGTTCAGTGCTGTGTTTTATTTATGTTTGCTGGGCTGACTGTATGATCTTTGAGGACTGGGCCTATCCTAGGTTGGACGGACCAGTCGCTGTTTTCTTTGGGATTTCTGAACAGGAGGATGGGCGCCCTAGGTTGGGAAGGTTCGGATTCCTGGTGTGTCTTTTGATGGGCTTGAGGTATGTTTTCTTCTGAGGGGAACAAAGGCATGAAAATAAGCGTACCCTTAGGTTAAGGCGGCTTAGTCATAAGCCATGAACCAAATGGGTAACCAGAGTATAGAATTTGGTATAAATTATTGAACATATACCTTTTGACATACCGGGCACCCTAGGTTGGGAAAGCCAGTCAGTAAGTCAGGTAGAATAAACAGAGAACAGAAGGGAATGAAGAGTATAATGAAGGTAACTCTGGCAGGCTGAGCGTACCCTTAGGTTGAGGCGGCTCAATCATATGCTCGTGATAACAAAAGAGGCAGAGAGTTAATATAAATCTTCTTCTATTTTCCCTTCGAAACAAAAGGCAGAGTTGGATGTCTCCCTGGGTCTACCTAAGAAGAGAAAAAATCATAGAGTTTGTGCAAGTATTCATGGTTGCTTAAATTATTATTGCGGAGGCTAAGCGTACCCTTAGGTTAGGGCGGCTTAACCATACGTCATTGGTTTGTTTAGGCAGACCGAACGTACCCTTAGGTTAGTGCGGTCTGGTCGCATTGCCTTATGTAACTTAAATTGTATAGGCTAACTAGGCATATGCCCCTGTCGTTGATGTTCTGTGGGTTGGACGTACCTTTAGGTTAGGGTGGTCTAACCATTTGTCGTTTGTGGTTGTGCAGGCAGGTTAAGTATACCCCGAGGTTGGGCAGTTTAACCCTATGCCATATGTAATTTTGTTTAAAGCTGGCTAGGCACACCCCTAGGTTGGGGCAGTCTAGTCTTATGCTTCATGTCGTCAGTTAAGCAGAAGTCAGGCGTACCCTTAGGTTAGGGCGGTCTGGTCATATGCTTTACGTATATAGTTTATGTTGGGCACACCCTTAGGTTAGGGCAGCCCGGTTGTTCGTACTTTACTTGTTTTACCTACGCAGGTCTAACATACCCTTAGGTTAGGGTATTGTATGATCGTATGTCATAAGTAAGGGGAACATACAAAGGGGGAAGAACCGAGTGATCTAACGAACTACTTGGGTCAAACTGATGTGGGATTGTGAGAGATGTTTGTTTATGCGTGCTGATGAGCTCTCACTCTGGGCGTCTTTTCGATAGGTTAGTTGCTAAGATGCTCGCTTGAGTGTTGGAGCTATAGACATATGAGATGAATTATGATAGGAAAGCTTGGGATAAGATAGGACTGACCCTGCCAGGAGTTAGGATCAGTGTAAGATGACGGCCTCATCTAAAGGTCAAGTAGACGGACATTGATTCTAAATTGTTAAGCTGGTGTCAGAAGTTAGTCCCAAGTATAACTTTGCTTTGTCTTCTGTTTTCAGCTCTTTATAAATCTTGACAGTCTCCTGTTCCTACGGAAAGCGCTGCCGAAATTTCTACAAAACTAAAAGAGTTAGTCATTTTTAGACTCATAGGAATTCTGGGAAGACATTTTTCCTACGAGAAGCGCTGCTGAAATTTTGCAGAATTTAGAGAGTTAGATTATTTTCATCTATGAGAAATCTGGCGATCCATCCTATTTAGGGGATATGCTAGATTATTTTCATCTATGAGAAATCTGGCGATCCATCCTATTTAGGGGATATGCTGCCGAAATTTCTTACATTTTCAGATAAATATCAGAGGTCAGTCAGGAAGGCAGGATTATATCTTGATCACTCAAGCATGACTTGGGTACTAGCCTGTGCTGCATTGCAGGTCACCTTTATTCCGATTGTCTCAAGGCTTGACTATCTTCAAACTGATCCTACAAGGATCACCTTCTGTTATCCTTAGGTATCAGGTCGGTTTTCGACTCAACTCTAATCCACTCTAGCCACTCAAGGCTTTAGCCCTGTGGTTTGATCTGTTTTGTTGTGTTTTTACCCGGACTTTAATTGAATGACCATTTAATAAAGATGGTGAGTATGTTATTTCGAGAGTTGCATAAAAAGTGAGGCTTGTATGACTAAAGCGAGGGGTGTGAGTGCAAGAATGGTTGAGGTTGACCCCATGTAGGGCATGTACTTTTGGTTGAATCTTTGATATGATTGCAGGTATGTTTGGTGATTCGGACTTTGAATTTGACTGCCTACGATTACTTAAGTATAAATGGCTGAGAGGAATCTCACTGTGATTGTGAGAAGTGATCGGCACACATTTATAACCTTCTATATATATGTACATACATACACGTTGGGTGTTCGCGCGACCTATTATGACCGTGCACAAGGGTTAAACAGATTATACTTTGAGAGAAAAGGGAGATTCCGTGGCAGCCGTCAAAGTCAAACCCCTTGATTTCTCTCCAGGCCCTGGATGGTGGAGCTGGTCTCCAGGGCCATTAGAGACGATTGCCACCACATGTATGAACCTGTGTACCACCCACTCTCCACAGGGTGCAGAAAAAGGTGTGGTCTTCAACCGCACTTGGCGGTTGTCCAGCGTCGAGAGATTAACCCTCAAGGCGCGTGTCAGCGGACACTTGAGTGTCGAACGCGACCCCCGAGATTAAAGAGGATCGCATGATTATGGGTACGACATAGTACGTCATTATTGCGACCGTTTGCATATGCTCGCATGGCTGGTCAATATGAGAAGGCCATGCGTCCGCCCAACTTTTTATACTAAGTCTTATGCGCAACGCCTAACAAATTCTCGGTTCAGAAGGTTATGGGTCGGATACTAAAGGGACTAGGAGTGTTGTGGTGTTGTTGTATTGTTGTATTATTTGTTTTGTGTCCTTTTAATGTGTGCGAGTGTTATGGTGTAACGCGTGGTGTGTGTGATGCGTCATAGTCGACCGACGTCGAGTCGCGTTTGGGACCTCAGCCCCCCAGTGCATCGATTCGCATACGGGTTCGATTCTGGCATTGACCTCGCGTACCCCCTATGCTACAGCGAATGAGAAACGCCCTCGGCTGGGCCACCTCTACGATTGCATACAAAAATTCTTCGCATGTGGTTCAGTAGCTCGGCGGGGATACGCCCACCTAAGGGATGGTGACAGCTCCCACAGGTGGAGGTAAGCGGTGTCTTGCGTGACCCTGTCTTGCTGTAGGGGCTCGCGAGAGGTACGTTGGCGCACTCGGCTGGAGCAGCAAACGGTTTCCGCGACAAGTGCTGCCAAATCCTGCGTGACGCGGCCAGGAGGGTCCCCGTGTGGGACCGATGCGCTCGACAGGTGGCGCCGTTGCCGGGGATCTCGGCTGCCTACCAGGGTCCTTAAGAGAACGAACCCAGGTTAAGTGCAGGGCGATGATCTGGGCAAAACGACAGATTTTATTAATGACTTTAGATAAGTGGGTGATGAGTAGTGTGTTGATGGTTCTGATGAGATTACACTATTGAAAGGCTGTGCGAGGTAGGGACGTCTATCTACCTGGGCACCTAGTATTGACAATTGTAGTTAGAAGTTTGCGGATTGAGGTACCATAGAGTAATACGGACAATGCTATGCGTATCTAATATCATATAGATTGATCATCGTTTGCATTTGATGCGACTCTGCATATTCGGTTACCCAAGCAAGGGTCTTTGGTATTTGAACATAGTCGTCGAGCTGCCCAAGTTGTCATGGCAATGTCACGGTATGCTAGCGATATAAAATGACTTGGGTAAGGAAGATATATTTTCTGCTTACCTAAGGACTCTCGTAAGAAAAAGTCATAAACATTCTATTTATCTAAGCATTTGAGTTTATCATTTTGAGATGAAAATATTTAGTCTATCTATGAAAATCATCCACCTACATCAAAATTTTTCTTTTAAGTAAGCATATTTAAATGTCGACTTATATAAAATTATGTGCTTGATGTTATTTATATGAGCCTTATTCATTTATGACTAGCTACATGAGCTATCTATTAGATCTTATTCTACCTATGTATAATCATTTGGATCTCTTTTATCTGAATTATTCATTCATATCCATTTTGTTTTTTTCTATATGCATATGGGTTGGTCTTCTTAAAGGGGGTAGAGACGTTCCACAGAATCCACGTTCGATGCGGAATCGAAGGTGAATGGAGTGACTTGTTCCTTGGGAAAGTGAATTTCGCAAGAAAATGGTCAATGTGTGAAGTCTACCCTAAGAAAGTTGCAACCCTATGTTATTATTTCCCTGAAAAATGACTTTAAAGAAATTATAATCTAGTCTTGAAGGTCGTAGTGCTACCCACGCCGAAACTTTATTCCGGGTCTATAGTGGGGTGTTGTCATCTAATCTTTGTGGTGAGGTGACTACACTACTACTGAAAAGGAGGAAAGTGTTTGAACCTTGTCAGACTATGGTCAAAAGGGGAAACAACTACTACATGCCAC
The DNA here is from genome assembly GCA_003427395.1 of Chara braunii. Classification (NCBI taxonomy): domain Eukaryota; kingdom Viridiplantae; phylum Streptophyta; class Charophyceae; order Charales; family Characeae; genus Chara; species Chara braunii. The sequence continues at coordinate 272,919 of BFEA01000256.1, forward strand.
AGAGAGGTAGGGAGTGAATCCCCAACTATTTTTGTGTCATGTAGGTTCATCTGCATGCGAAGAGACAACACATCGTGGAGTATGTATGGTGAGGTTGTCTACTTTATCGGCAAGGGTATGCAAGGTGCAAGTGCTGGAATCGGACGGAGATGCAGTGAGGCTTGATCCTTGAGCGTAGCTTAGGAATAAGATGTTATCCCTTTGAGAAAGGATTACACTGCCCCTCGACACAATATATTTCTGTCAAAGCTTCGAGAAGTATAATATAATACTTTTATTATTGTTCCATTTGAAAGCTTTCATGGTTGGGAAAATTCACTTGATCATTACATCATCATTATTTATTCATGATTATTACTTCTTCATTACGATACATGGTATTACAATATATCTTAATGTTATTATTGCAAATGGTCAGGACCATTGAAAGAGATAAATTTTAAAGAGCGAATGAGAGTTTAGCAATAAGGTCCGGTAAGAATTTGATAAGACAGACTTACTCTGAGGTAGTGATTACCCAGTTTATCTTTTGAGTTGAAGTTGTTCAACTCTGAGTACGTGTGTGGTTTTGGGACTATTTTTTATTCCTTTTAAGTTGAGATATCCCAACTTTATACATAATAAAGACCTAAGGCTACTAATTGGTCTGACCTACGTTACCGAACGTACACGTACGGGTCCTTTCCGTACGAAACGTACAGATAATATCTGTACGGGAACCTGTACGCCCCCGTACGACTCGCACGAAAAAAAAAAAAAAAAAAAAAAAAACCGTCATCCAAAAAATCCGAAAAACGTATATGTGATGTAAAATTCCAAGAAAAGCAACATTTGCCTGAGCACCATCTGCAGATTCTTATTAGAATTGGAGACCAAAAAAAAAAATAGTAAAAAAAAAATCAAAAAAAGTCGTACGGGCCTTGAGTACGAGTAGCATACAAGAAATGAGTACAACTTGTACTCGTACGGGGGTGAGTATGAATCGCAACGTAGGGTCTGACGATCACTATCACTCTCACGTATGTGGATTTGGCCTGATGTATGATGATTTTTTGTGTGAGAGGTGTACATGATGCATCTCATACGTTTTGTGAATGTGAAGTGTGTAAATTGTCTACTTCTTGCTATACTCATACAATCTACCTATGGACAGATAATAGGCTCGAGTATAAGAAGGGGGAGTGCAGTTCATTTTGTGAAAATGTGTGAAAATCCTAAGGGACTTATAAGTCTTTTGAGACTTAAATGCTTGTCCATGCCAAATGTTAATTGTTGAGCTGAGATGAGGACCCATCAGTTGGTCTCTCAATAATGAGTGTTTTATGATTGACTCCCCTCTATGAGTGAGGTGGTTGTGAGATTTTATAAGAGAGTCCCCTTCAAAAGTGGAAGGTGGTTAAATGATTTGAAATGGCATGGACAGCGGTTTGAATGATAAAGTCTGACGAGAAAGACAAAAAAATTGGTTATTTACTTGTGAAATTTTGGAAGGTCGCAAATTGGTGAAATTTTGAGAGGTGTCTTTAAAAATATGTGGTCTGCTTTACTCTGATCAAGTGGGAGGCCACGACCCTGTGAATCAAGCGGTGAATTTTTGTGAATTTTGGAAAGGATGCAGTGCTCTCTATATTGTCCTACAGAGAACTGGTGAATGTCTGTGAGTGAGACAGACCTCTGCGTAGTCCCGCAGTTGGCCTGAGTTTATTGCGACACACCGTCCAGTCACTACGATGCTAATCTTAAGACATATATGCGAAACCCAGCTAGGGGATAATCTGGCATCACTAGGGCGCAACCCCTAGTGTTGACTGCTGACCGGCACAACCTAGCAGCGGGACCGCGACTCACCAAAGGATAAGGCTTGAGGGGTGTAGCCGCCTCGGAGAGTCTTATTCCCGCGGGATGTCAGAGGGATAAGAGTCGAGTCTGTCGTGTTTTTTTTTTGAGTCATGATAGAATGTTTTATCAGGAAATTTGCCTATCGTTGCGCAACCAACGAGGGCACTGCCGCTAATATAACAACGCCGTGGGCCATAGATCTGGCTCAATCAACTAGACTATGGCGGGCCAAGATGGAGACCTGACTCTACTGTACTAGACTGCATGAGAGATCTGTGATAAAAGTTGTATATTTTTGTTGATGTTTTGTGAGGAAGGTGATAGTGCCTTCAAAAGGTCTCGGTTAGGGCCCGCGTCCTGAGTTATGACCCTGCACGCAGGACGATGACTAAACAAGATACCCAACGATGAGCCAACTGATGTCTAGGACAAAGGGAGAGGATTATCAATGACTACTTGGAACAAGCTTAACAGTGTAGTACGGATCAAGTATCCCGGTATCCAAGGCCTGGTCACAAGAGACCCAGGTTGAAGCCTTGGTTAGTAATGACCGAGGGTCATTTGATAGGATTCTCAAACGGAGTCAAGTTGGCCGATCGGATTGGATTTTTTCTCGTTTGCAGTTGGAGTTATGAATGTTGTGACAACTTTTGATTATTCGAAGCGACGGGGACGTCGCTTCATAAGGTCTGGTAAACTGTCGGCGCGAATACCCTTACATGGGTATCCGCCTCGTTTTTTTTATTACTTCTTTCGTGGCATGCCGTTACAACGTTGCTACTGCTGAACTAAGCTGTTTGAGCCGTACCTACACTCAAGTTTGATTGTTGTTGAGAAGATAAGTACAACCACCGTGTTCTGTCGGTTAGGCGTGACTGAACATTGCTGCGATGCCTACTAGATAGTTGGTGGGTCAGAGTGCTGCTCCTGATCAGCTGCAGTTGATACAGTCGGCGGCAGTTGATGTGCCTGCGCAGTTGATTTCGGAGTTTGAAGTCGCCGATATGACCGAGAGTGGCCAGGGTGTTGTATGGACGACTGATCGATGCGGATTTGCCTCGCACGCACTCCAGATGAGAGTGTGAGGGTGGGTATTGCTCAAACACAGACATTTCTAACTGGGGAACGACAACTCAGGTTGAGAAAGAGATATTATGATTTGAAAGGGGGGCTACTTCACTGTGTTTTCCGGCAAGCGGCTTACTGTTGCAACCAAGGCCACCGGGTCACTGGTACGCAGGGCATGATACAATGACCCTGCTCCGCTTTTTACTGCGTTTATAGTAACTTTATACTGTACTTTTATTGCTGAGATGTTCGGTGGAGCCAGATGGCTGTTGCCCACTGCTGAAGCTGATCCGATTGGTGGATGCCAGCCTTAGACTACGCTACTGCTACGCTAGTGTAGTTGTTGTGGCTTGCGCTAGGGACTGCAAGAGGCAGTGTGGTGACTCTTGCGATCGTTGTCGGAGCCTGTTGCTGTACTTTGTGATCATGCGGACTTGCTACAACAGGCAACAGTTTCACTAAAGTTTCTGTTTCAGTTTGTTCTCACCTCTAGTAAAGCACAAGGGCGTGCTCTACTTGAAAGCTGGCCTCTTGGCTGTGTAGTGACCGGTTAGTCAAAGGTGACCACGTTGCGGTGTGAGGGAGTGATCATTAAGCTGGCAGGGGATTATTGCTGCAAATTGGGGAGTCGTAAGGGGGTGGACATCGGCAGGTGACTGAGAGTTGACCAAGCTGTTACGTTGGCTGCCAATGCGGGGCCCTCAGGCAATTTAAGGTATCAAGGCCCTCTCCCACGAGTCTGAGCGCACCTCTCTTATATCTGAGAGTCTGAACATCTCTTCTTCTATCCTTCTTACTCTAAGACTAATCTCGTCTGAGGTTCAGAAAGGAAGGCAGCAGGCGGGATTGCAACCCGTAGGACCGCAGCAAGACCTTGTGGGAGGTTCACCCACCGATTGCAGGAACTCTGTCGGAACCCAGGGGGGGTTCTGGAGGCAGGGAACTTCAGGTATAATTCTCGTTTGACGCATGTGATCCCTTCCCCTAACTGTTATCCCTTGGGTATCTGAATATAACTATGAAAGGTTATTACTTTTGTTTTTGTTTTGTATGTCAGGACATGCCTTGTGAAAGGAATAATAAACAAGTATATATAAGAGTTCAAATACTTAGAGTGAATTCAGACAAAATTACACTGTACTTTTGGTTGAATCTTTGATGTGATTGCAGGTATGTTTGGTGATTCGGACTTTGGATTTGACTGCCTACGATTACTTAAGTATAAATGGCTGAGAGGAATCTCACTGTGATTGTGAGAAGTGATCGACACACATTTATAACCTTCTATATATATGTACATACATACACGTTGGGTGTTCGCGCGACCTATTATGACCGTGCGCAAGGGTTAAACAGATTATACTTTGAGAGAAAAGGGAGATTCCGTGGCAGCCGTCAAAGTCAAACCCCTTGATTTCTCTCCAGGCCCTGGCCAGGCCCTGGATGGTGGAGCTGGTCTCCAGGGCCATAAGAGATGATTGTCACCACAGGTATGAACCTGTGTACCACCCACTCTCCACAGGGTGCAGAAAAGGGTGTGGTCTTCAACCGCACTTGGCGGTTGTCCAGCGTCGAGAGATTAACCCTCAAGGCGCGTGTCAGCGGACACTTGAGTATCGAACGCAACCCCGAGATTAACGAGGATCGCATGATTATGGGTACTGCATAGTACGTCATCATTGCGACCGTTTGCGTATGCTCGCATGGCTGGTCAATATGAGAAGGCCATGCGTCCGCCCAACTTTTTATAGTAAGTCTTATGCGCAACGCCTAACAAATTCTCGGTTCAGAAGGTTGTGGGTCAGATACTGAAGGGACTAGGAGTGTTGTCGTGTTGTTGTATTGTTGTGTTGTTGTATTGTTGTATTTGTTGTGTTATTTATTTTGTGTCCTTTTCATGTGTGCGAGTGTTGTGGTGTAACGCGTGGTGTGTGTGATGCGTCCTAGTCGACCGACGCCGAGTCGCGTTTGGGACCTCAGCCTCCCAGTGCGTCGATTCGCGTACGGGTTAGATTCTGGGCGTTGACCTCGCGTACCCCCTATGCTACAGCGAATGAGAAACGCCCTCGGCTGGGCCACCTCTGCGATTGCATACGAAAAGCTTTCACATGTGATTCAGTAGCTCGGTGGGGATACGCCCACCTAAGGGATGGTGACAACTCCCGCGGGTGGAGGTAAGCGGTGCCTCGCATGACCCTGTCCTATCGTAGGGGCTCTCGAGAGGTACGGCTGGCGCACTCGGCCGGAGCGGCAAACGCTCTCCGCAACAAGTCCTCCCAAATCCTGCGCGACGCGGCCAGGAGGGTCCCCATGCGGGACCGATGCGCTCGACAACGTTAACCAGCACATGCACTCGACCCACCTTGATCGCGACGTTCTCGATGATTCCTACGATGTTTATTGCCTCCTCCTTGAACGAGACATAGTTGTTCTCCTCTGGTAGGGGAAGGATGAAATTCAGTCGCCTAGTCTTTCGGACTGTGTTCAAGGAAATGGCTACTGCTGATGATCCAGTGTCAATCAGCGCATCGAATGGTTTGCCCCAGACTTCACAATCACATTCCGAAGTTTTCCATATGACCGATCATACACGCACAAAGTGTTCTTCGTCAGCGTAAGAGATGGCGACGATTCTCACTGTTTTCGGCGCATTCAATTCGACTGTTGGGGGAGGATTAGCTTCGCTTTCGTCTTCTTGCTTTTTCTTTAGCATACGCTGAACGCGTTGATAGGCGAAGCGTTTCTGATTCTTCTGGCATTATTGCAGAAATCTGTCGTTTGCAGCTTCGGATATAGTCAACAGGTGTCCTACAGGGATTGGCACTCGAGTATCCAGCTGTTTGAGTGTCTGTAGGAGGTCGATTTCTCCTGTTTGGAACTGGGGTCCGGGTTCCGACGTACGTTCGACCCAGTCAAGTTCTTCTTTGGCGGGTCGGATCGCTCCGATCAAGCCCGACAGCTGGAGATACTCGGTTGGATCGACGATATCCGCAGCCTCAGAAGAGGATCCTGACGTGGATGCGCCTGGATCGACCGAGGAAGGTTGATCAGCGATGAACGAGGAAACTTCTCTTGCGTGCTCCAATACTGCGGCCACCCGACCTTGGTTCAAGGCTACAGGCCCGACTGCAGGAGGCGGTTGATTACGTTTTGGCTGGGGGCATTCTCGTGCAAAGTGCCCCGACTGTTTGCAATTGTAGCATTCGATCCTCCCTGCTGGATTAGCCATCAGAAGAGGAGCGGCAGGATGGGCTGGTCCTCCCACGAGAGGAGCAGTAAGCAAGGGGTATTGAGTAAGAACCGGGCGAGAAAAACTGGGATTAGCCTTTATAAGTTTGGTCATGATTTGTTCCAGTCGATCCATCTGGGAAGTCTGCATCTTTTACAGGTTATTCATCCACTCAGACATTTTAGTCGTGGCGGTATGTATCATTTGAGCTAGGTGCAGATTGGTGATGGGAACCGATGCGGCTTCTTGAGCCATGACCGTGTTCACAGGCACCACTTTTGGAGAGAGAGGCGGTTTCGAGAGGGGTACGGAGCGATACGGGGAAGGATCTAGGACGGGGCCGTCTTGGTAATCATGATCGGGACGAGGGTAAAATCGTCCTACTGCTCTGAGCCAGGACCGTCTCTTGGCTGCCACGTCTTGGATCGTATCCAAAATGTCTTCTTCTCCCTAACTGATATACTTACGCGTGTCCAGCAGATCCAGTTCGAGGGCCTTGGCGATGATAACTGACAACTGGTTTTTCTTGGGAGAGACCTTTTTCTGAAGTTTCGCCCTTAACACGGGATTGCGGAGATGATCAATGAACAAATCCCGAGACGCGTTTTCTTCCCGTCTTGATTTATCCAAGGCAGTCTGAAAACGATCCACAAAACCGGGTAGCAATTCCCATGGTTCCTGCAGACAGGTTTTCAGGACGAACCAGGCGGCGTCTTCACTGACCGCGTCAAATCGCGCTAGGAATGCCTTTTTGAAAATATCCCAATCTACCCATCTATGCCTTCTAAACCAATCATGCGCAGTATTTCGGAGTACCAGGGTAATGACTCGGGGGAGATCCTCAATGCCATAACTCTGTGCTTGCACGGCTTCAAGCCATGCCTCCGGGTGAGTGTAGTTAGGATAGAAGGGAAAGGTGGTGGGGATGCTTACCATCACTCGGGGAGGTGCTCCATTAGCATCAGCCATGGGCATCTCTATTCGGGGCTCGGCAGATCTTTGCCGAGTGACGGGAGGACTAAGACGATTGGGTTGTTTAGCAGATCTTCCTCTCGCCAGCTCGTCTTACTACGTCAGAACCGATACGCGTCGGCTCCGATACCAACCTTACGCCCTGCGCTGCTTTCCGTTCGGAGTGCTAAGGGTGCGGAAAGGAGGCCCCGAAAAACAGCAAGATGGGGTGTGCCAAGGATTTTTGGAAAATTGAGTGTGGGGACACAGACATAATTGAAATCCCCCGTGTTGGTCTGACGAAGTGAGCGATTCTGGTGGGCTTCGGCGCGCGCGGGACTCGCAACGCGGGGGAGTTTTGAATTCAATCCAAAAAGTACTGTCAGACTTCCCACCGTGCCACGGCTCGTCGTTTGGAGTGGAAGGGGGCGGGCACATGTTTGGTATCCCATTTTCGCACGATATCCCAACGCCGTTTGTTACACAACTCCTAGTCCGACGTCGATGGTCTTTATCGCGTGGCTCTCTCCTTGTGCTCGTCCTCGTTCCGCACTCGATAATGGAACCCCTTCGACTGGTAGTGATTGAGGCGTTGGCAATCACTACACAAGGTATTAGGCCAATGGGGTGCCACTGCCGACCACGGGATGACGATCAACTCGTTAAAGGGTAGTAGTAGCGAGTACGGTGGAAAGTGCGTATCCACAATGACAAACCCAACACGTACGATCCAGAACACAGATTTTCATAAGGGAAATAATACTGCCCACCGATCTTTGTGACAGCTTCTCGTATGTCCCACTCACAGATGCGCGTCCTATTCTCGTTATATGGGAAGGGGCGGAGAGGGGATGTGGGAGGCTCAGGCCTAGTCGGATTGAACCCGTTAGTCCACATGGCAAATAATCAGGAATAATTTAACCAGTCATAGCGTGCATGTAATCAATCCTAACAATCCAGTCGGGAAAGCCAAACAGGAGAAATAGAGAAAGAAAATCTCAAGTGTGGCGAGACGCAGTCGCTATCTTGTACTTAGATCGCGCGTCGCAACATCACAGATCAAAGCATTTGTGCATTTCCAAATCCCAACATTATTGCCCCTGCCGTCCACTCGCCCTAATCAAGATGGGTTTCGTACCCATTCACTCTCATCTCCCATGCATGCATCCACTGTGGAAGGTGGGAAAATAACAATCATGCAATGCCTCAACTAGGTGATGCTAAGGTAAGAATCCTTGGTGGTCGACATACGCGGATCCACCGTTCACAAGACAAAATCCAATGGTTCGGGGGATTACCCAGGAAACTAATGGAAGAGTTTCGGAAGAAACCATTTGAATACAGTCATCACACTCATTCCATCACTCGCCAATCTCTAACTTATTACATAGAACCGTTCACAATCGAAGGAAAAGAGAGAGAAGGAGTAATAAAGATCGGAAGAGGGATTACACAGAGATCCAGGAATGAAAGAAAATTTGGCTTTACCGCCGCAAAGTCACTCCAAAGAATAGAGTCGCAACCAAGAGGGCGTACTCGCCATTTACTTTCAACACGGCCCCAGACCAGTCATACACTCAACTCAGATCACTTGTCCGCATTCTGACGCCGACGATCCCGGCCATCGCACATCATCCTCCACCACTGCGATCGTCACCCCGCCAACTTACCTTCGACGTGGCTTGCCCGGATCCCACAGTCCGTCGTGGCGATCTAGCGCACCGCCAGCCAGTCTACAGTTGGCTCGTCAGGACTTTTCGACTCGCATCATACACATCACCTAGCCACCACTTCCCGGAAGCTGGCCGATGAGTTGAGAGAGAGTTTTGTCGGGGCGCAGACGAAATTTATTTTTGCGAGAGGGGAGAGAGATGCGGAGAAGGGTGAAGGGTGAGGCGGAGGAAGGCATAGGAGAGTTTGCAAGTAGTCGCCCATCGAAAGTCATGTTGATCCTCCTAACTAGACCTCAACCAATCAGAATCGTTGTGCAGTAAGAACTTACACGACGCTTCTGGTTGGTTGGGTGGGAAGAGAGAATCGACTGGGTTTTCAAGCGCGGATCTGAGAGCGGGAAGAGGAGCGCGAAGGATAGCACGAAACGGGTCAAAGATTCAGATGATCAAGGCGCGCGCTGAGAAAGGGGAGGGAAAAGCGGTTACAGGAGGCGGGTGCGAGAAAGCGTGTGCGGGCGAAGAACTTGCAGGATGGTGAGAGGAACGCAAGGGAGGAACGAGGAGGGAGCTTGCTTGCATGACGCCGGTCAGCACGGGAAAATGGACACCAAAACAGTTGCAGTGTTTTTCAATCCTATGCTAATTCAAAATTGAAAGTACCATATCCGCGCGCAAAACAGGTGCGGGAAAGAAAAATCTTCCATTGATCCATATTCGTATAAGAATTTCCCAGAGTCTTCAAGGTCGAGGCCGATAACATTCGCACGTGGAAGGTCGCGCGATGTTCCGATAATTCTGGGATTTCTAACTGCCGAGCCAAATTCCAAGCGTGCTTGCTAAGGCACGCGAAATTCCCATGCATTTTCAATGAGAAAAAAAAGGAAAAGGGGCGGACAGATTCCTGCAAGGTACCTTTAATCGGGCATAGACAGAGAGGGGAGGGGAGAGAAGAGAGGGGAGGGGAGAAAAGGGAGGTGGGGGGTTCAGACTGTACACATCTGGCTGTAGGGAGAACAAAAAGGACGAGGTCTTAAAGATGGCGCAGATCCGGAAACTAGTACGTCACATGACATCGACATCATGACAGAACTTCAGTGCATCCACACTTCCACCAACCCGGTCCCGCTGGCCTGCTCGCAATCTTCCACGAAAATCTCAATATTCTCAATTTTCGCAAAAAAAAAAAGCAAGGCGGGAAGCTGCAAAAGCCCCCTCCCCCTTGAGAAACTCCAATATTGCAGCTTCGTGCTAACGCAAAGTGGCTAGCTAAATGGACTGAAAAATGAAAACGAAACTCTTATATTGGCCAGTGGACAGATACCTCTACGAAATAGGTCCTTATCGCCCTGCACCGAAGATACACAAAAGGATGAATGGTCGCCGGATGTCACCTCTCGCCGCAAGTCGTTGAAAACCAAACTGTCGAAGCGTAAATCGATGCTAGTGAACGAGGGGCACCGGTTCACGGCGCTATAGCGCTCGGTTCCGCTGCCTGCCGGTTTACACCGGCCTAACCACGCTTACCTTGCCATCACTGTTGGTGTGAGGGTTTACACGAAGCACAAATGTTTAGCTATTATATTTGTCCTAGTGTCTTCTATAGGTTAGCCCAGCTGCCCCAACATATACCTCGACTTTCTCTCGTCTCTGGAACTGGTTAACTTTTAAGGGATAATTGGTAGAAAGAGCCCCGGCCAAAAAGCCAAAACCTTTTTGGTTTTGGCCGCCCAAAGTTCGGCCGTCTGCTACTACCGACCCAAACAACTTTCCCCAGGGTGAAAGGTGCCTTCGCGCCGTGGCCACATCTCCCTGGGCCTGTTTTTACCGGTTCAAGAATTTGGCGCTGTTTCTGCGCCAGATTCATGAACCGGTAGGGCCCTTCTTTTACAAAATCGCATACGTGGGCCTCGTTCGATACTTTCAGCGTCACCACTGCCAGCCTCTTTTACATCAAAATGAATCTGGCACTGTTATGCGCCAGATTCATGATCCGATAGGGCCCTTGGAGTGACGCGTGGGCCTGTAGTACCCCACATGCAAGTCATTGCGCCGGTAGTACCAAACGACTAAACTTTGGGCGCCCAAAACTGAAAAGGCTTTGGCGTGGGCGCCTTCTACCGATTATCCCAACTTTTAACCATACCCAGGCAGGCAACCCGCTGATGCAAGACGCCATACTGATTCCAACTTAGATCTTTGAATGACGCTTGATTCAATCATCATGGATGTTGACGAATCTCGTATTGGAGAGAACATAGCTGCTTCTCCCAAGCCTCATGGAGGAGACGTGGGCATGGTTGGTGCGGACGGTGAAGAGGTTTTACCACAACCTCGGACGGAAGAAGAGGATGCAGCTAATCCCCAAAATCGATCCCCCCCCCCTGCAGAGACAAACTACTGGGTGGAGGAGGAACGTGTTAGGGACATGCTGGCTAAGTGTGTTGATATAGGGATTCTCCCGGCGGGATGGGACATCGGAGAGTTGAGAGAGGACGAGAACAAAGCCCACTTCACCTTGAATCCATCACTGGATGAGATGAAAGTGAAGTGGTTGAATGAGCGGACCGTGACAGTCATATTCCAGGAAGGTTCGAAGAACTTACCAAAGAATATCAAGGAAGACGTAATTCGTGCGTTTGAAGACATCTGGATGGGGGAAGAACGCTTCGACCTCTCAATCACCCGTGGTCGTGTTTGCATCGAGCTTAGCAACGTACTCTCCTATATAGCCAAGGATGCTAGAGTGACCGAAAGGAGAAACTAGGGTGGCGCTGCACGACAGGTGGCACAACATAGCTTTTAAGCCATGGTTGATGAAAAAGGAAATCCAAGATGCGAGACGGGAGGCGTCGCTGAACTATTTCTGGATAAGAATCTTGGACGTCCCGATTGACACTTATTGTTATTTGGAATTGGCGGTGGAACACTCGATAGGCCAAGTCATCAAGGTGTACACATCGGAGCGGGATGCGAGGACCCCTCAACTTATTAATGTGAGGATCGATATGGCAGTGGAAGTGCTCCCAAGGTTGATGGAATCTATCTCGTTTACCACGTTCCAAGTGCAACTCATCGAGCTTAAGGTGGCAAACGCTCAAACTCCATGGTGCAGCTGATGCCATAAATACTTTCACTTGGCTGAAGTCTGTGCAAGGCAACGCCAAAGAGGAGACCCTCACCTGACTCCAAGACTCCAAGTGGGTCATCCTCAACAAGTGGAAGACCTCAATCAAGTTCTCACGGCCATCTGAGTCAAGGAAGAATCCCCTCAGAGGTTGAACGCTCAACCGGCAGACCCTCGAGATCTCCGTGAGATCGACCTCTAAGGGTTCGGAAGCTGACAGGAGGAGGTCCAAGCAACCGTCCTACTCTGGGGCGCTACATCCATGGGGGGGGGGCGACCCCTCGGCCAGCCAAGCGAGGTCGGACGACATGCAAATAAGGGATAATCCCTTCTTTTCGCCAAACATCAAGACCCCTCTCAACAATTTGGGAGGTACCGGAGGGAGGCATGAAGAGGGTTCATCTCAGAAAGACGTCCGGGATGGTGGCAGGGGCTCGGCCTCCAACAACGGGCAGTGTTCATCCACTCAGAATCCAAGCCACGCTCCTGGAAGTTCCAACCAAGTCCAAAGACAAGAGACCACACTGACGAAACAACAGAGAAGACTCAGTGAAGATATGCGTTCGTTTCGAATCGAGGAGGATCTCGAAGGAGAACCGTCATCCTCCTCAAACCATGACCAGGCAGCCTTTGTGCAAGGCCGGTCCATCTTTGAAAACATAGTCCCCGTGATCGAATCTCTGGAGATCGTAGAGAAGGAAGACAGACCACTCTCCATTCTGTTATTAGACCTAGAGAAGGCATACGGCAGAGTAAACTGGAGTCTTGTGTTAACGACGCTGCATAGGATGGGTTTCGGTGATAATTTTTGTAGATGGACAGTCGTGATGTACATGCATTGAACTGCGTCAGTCATGGTTTTGGGAGTCGAGGCCGCGACCAATCGGGGAGGCGGTTTTGGGAGCGGGGAGCGGGTTTACAG
>BFEA01000256.1:305635-320194 GCA_003427395.1 Chara braunii
TTTTTTTTTTTTTTTTTTTAGAAGAGACAAGCAAGCACGTGGGATGGTGGTATGGCGCCAATCTTTCGAAAGCTACCAGAAGGCCGAAGATATTCATTTGACGTTTTATGCAGAAGAAATGTGGACGTACTCCGTTCAAATTAAGAGCATTCGCGCCGTTCTGGTTTTGTCCGAGCGGGTGCTCTCTCTTTTTTCTTTTTCTTTTAATGAACTGGCCGCTCTGTCACCAAAATTTAGCGCAATGCTAACTCTGTGACGAATCCCGCTCCAAAACTCAGTTGAAATCAGTATGGGCAGTCGATACGATCGACAACCCGCAGGCCGCTAGAATCTTCTGTGGACGGTACTTGCTGCTTTTAGTCGGGCCCTGTCAGGACTAAACTGTCTTTATGGAAACTGCGTTAACTTTTTTTTTTTTTTTTTTAAAGACAAGCAAGCGCGTGGCATGGTGGAATGGTGCCAATATTCCAAAAGCTACCAGAAGGCGGAAAATATTCATTTGTCGTTTTATGCAGAAAAAATGGACGGAACGTATTCAAAATTGTGAGCTTTTAAAAGGAGTCGAAAACAGTTGTTCATGCCAGTGCTAGTATTTGGGCACTGTGCGCCGCTCTGGTTTTGTCCACATGGGTTATCTCTTTTTTTTTTTTTTTTTTTTTTTACAGCTGTTCTTGCCGCTCTGACACCAATTTGAGCGCAATGCTACCTCTGTCAAGAATCTTGCTAAAAAATCAGTTGAAATCAGTACTTGGCACTACTCATCGCGTCGGTTCTAACAGCGCGGGCTGTCGATACGATTGACATCCCGCAGGCCGTAAATCCTCTCTCTTTTTTTTTTTTTTTTTTTTTGAAAAAGGTCGCAGACAGTTGTTCTTGCCGCTCTGGTACCAAATTGAGTGAAATGCTACCGCTTGGGCTCAGTTGAAAATGGTACCACTAAATCACCAGTACTTAGGCACTGTGAGCCGCGCCAGATTTTACAGCGCAGACTGTTTTGGGTGAGTCGAGATTCTTGCTTTGTCTGAATTCCTTAGATATTTGGTTTTCTCTAGTTTTGGTGATTTCGTAGATCGGATAGACTTAGGGTCTTGCTATACTTACTTTCAAAATGTGCAGAGACTAGAGTGAATCCTCACTTGAATATGGAAAGATGCATGGTCATGCTCTTGTCCTTCCTTTTCAAGAGTAGTGTAGTGACGCCCTTAAACTGGGATAATTTTCGTCCGACTAGATTTTATGGGAAGGACTTAGTTCTACTATTCCATATTTTGTACTCAATGGTCTGACCTACAGGGCAAGATGGAGAGATGAGTTGCGAAGCGCTCTAGGCGCATGCATGCATCCTTTTATAAATACGTCTAGATTCAAGGTATTCGATAAAGTACTCCGCGCCAGGCTAAGTAGGTTCATAAGAGATAGTCCTACTGCGGATGCAGTTGTGGCGAATAGTTTATTCAATAATTTCGGTTTTCGGGGCTTCTCAATAGTGACAAGCAGCAAGGCTGGCCTTCTTTGTACTTAGTTGAAGGTGAGAAGATAACCTGTTGTTTTTATCCTTGCAAGTCTCCTGCTTCTGATTTAATAGATCGAGATGAAGAAGCGAGGCTGCAAAGCTTTTCTGGTTAGATTATAGTTGCTCTTTCTCTTCTCTCTCTCTCTTTCTCTTTTTTTTTTTTTTTTTTTTTTTTTCTCTCTCTCTTTTTTTTTTTCTCTTTCTTTCTTTTTTTTTTTCTTTCTTTCTTTCTTTTTATGTCTCTATATCGCTCTTAGGTACCTGAATTAATTCATCCTTAGATAAACAAGAATTCATGCATAATTCTGAACTAATAAGTGGCGAGTTTGAAAACTTTGATGCGAATAAAATTTTTCAGAAACGGACTTTCTTAACAAGTGATCGAGAGGGTGAGGACGAGAGGGAGAGAGAGAAGAGAGAGAGACAGAAAGAGAGAATGAGAAAGAGAGAAAGTGGAAGAAAATGACGTAACTAATGCTGATTTTCTTCTCCCCACTCCCTTTTTTTTTTTTTTTTNTTTTTTTTTTTTTTTTTTTTTTTTTTTTAAGGGGATGAGAGAGCGTAATGAGTAGGTAGAGAGAAAACCAAGTTATTACAATGTTTGCAAAGCAAGGGCCAAGTGAAATTTACAAAATTGATCAAGAGTCCAAGAGAGAGAGAGAGAGAGGGGAAGGGAGGGGAAGATGGGGAAGAGATAGAGAGGAGGAGGCTGAGAAAGAGCAAAAGTTCTCTTTGGTATGAAGCTTTCACGAAAATCCTGGATTCTGAAAGAATCCCTGGATTCTTAAAGAATCCAGCAAGAATTCAAATCTGCAAGTCAGTTGAGAACCAATGTTTGATGCAAAGAGGGAGAGAAAACGAGAGAGTCAAGTCCTCCTTTTCAACCTAGGACTCAGGTGATATCCAGATATCTTCCTGATTCCGGGGGAGAGCCAGGAGGGCTCATCCTTCGTCTAGGTGAGCGGTTGTGATTGCTGATTGCACGCTTTCCCTACCGAGAGGTCTGTGAGAGCTCCTTGCTCTCTGGTGAGGTTGAAGTTGCGAGTGGAATGAAAATCGGTTGTTTGTTTGGAATAAGTTGCTCAGTTACAAAGCACCACGAGACTGATAGGTTCAGATTCGTGCCCCCTCCTTTTGCAAAAACAGAACTGAAATCTAATCCCAGTCTCCTGCATCCCAAGCTGATTATCCAGGCCCCCGCCCCAAATTTGAAAAAATCTTCCAACAACAATGTTGTTCTTTCCTCCATACTAGCCTCCCTTAAAGCCTTAGCAACAATCCCTCTTGTAACAGTGATCCCGCATCCTTCCCAGTCTTCTGCTTCCATTCCTTTTAACAGTCGCGCAACCAGCTCCCTTTTTGGGCCCCCAGCATAGGCAATAATCAGACCCAAAGCCATAAATTCCCATCTTCCCCTCCCATTCCACGCTTTTGCTTCCACCTCGCATGCTTCCTTCACGATTTCCAATTCACCTTCCTTTAACTCATCGATCGTTTTCCCAAACATTCTTGCCACGGCGAAACCGGCAAGTAACTCCCCCAAAATCCAATGATCCAACATCCTTTCCAACACTCCTCTTTCTACAACCAAAATCTTTCCTTTTCCAGACAGTCTGTCGACCACGCAGAAAGAATTCCTGCTGAAGAATTCCAGCAGCACATACAGTCCATCCGATCGGAGCCTGTGGTCCTTCCCAAAACTGGCACGCAATTTCTCCTGATTCCAGTTTCGGAAAATATTGCATCTTTCAATTAGTAGAAGAGTTCCATTTGCTCGATCTAAGACCCGAAAATTAGAGAATTCCGTATCAAAAATGAGATTGGAAGGCATCCCATCTTCTGACACGTACTTCTCTTTCATCCGTTTTACCAAGATTTCACCCGCTTCTTCCCCATAGGCATCGATCGCCGATTTCAGAACGACCGAACTTCAGTCTCCTTCCCTCCCTCCCGCTGCAAAGGCCAGACCCATCATCATTATCTCCCTTTACGAAAAACAAGACAGACGATTTGTGATGCGAGTAAAATTAGCCTGGCCAACTCGACTGAAACGACTTGCACGAGAAAGGATGATTCCTACCCGGAGGGAGGTTACTACAAAATGAGATATCTGGTTTTAATCGAAGTTCTCAAAATTCAATCAAGAAAAACTGATCTTAGAGTGGAGCTCTCCCTAAAAAAACTTCGTTATTCCGAACAAATTTCCTAGGTGCCAATTTGCCATTCCCCTTCCTCTGAGATCGGTCGTAATTAATTTGAGTAGGACTACGTATTCAACCAAATAATAGTTGGTTACCTACTGCCGATTTTCGGAAGGCTACTTCTTTCGAAAATTCTCCTATGGTCGTTCACCTGCTAATCGAGGATTCAAGTTTCTCTCCTGTCCTTCCCTTCTGCCTTCCCTCTCCTTTACTTAATATCCATTGAATAGCGTAATCAGCTACTAAATCCGGTACTGATTCGTTTCTTCATGTTAGATAGAGCTCAGATCGAAGTAATCTCGTCTTGATTGGAAAATTCTCATTATTCCATAGAAATGGCTCAAAACTATAGTCTCATAAGATTCACCAAAGCGTAGTAGCAAATCTAGCTGCTTAGCCTCACCTTCCCCTTTTCCTCTCCACCAAGATCGTCCCAAAACGATGGCTTGCAAACGAGAAACTGTCCTCTGCGACACTCCCTTTTTTTTTTTTTTTTAACGCGGATTCTGTACTAAATGCAAAAGCAACTTAGATCCATTGGATCGACTTGGTCAGTGGTGAGAGAAATCGTCGCGCCTTACTACCAATTACCACTCCAACTCGGATCAGCCAGGCGGACCGATTATCAGATTAATCTCTTCGCTTACCTTACTTGCAACCATGAGGGGCGGGTTCAAACTGGAGTCGGGACCTCTTGCCAATTTCGGCGAAATTTAAAATCCAGAGCGAAACAAATCTCAGGACAAGACTGATCACTCCTTTAGTTTTGACACTCCAACGACTTCAGGAAGGGAGAAAGAGTGCTCAAGATCCGTCTAGAATCAATCGAGGAGATTCAGTTAGTGTCAAAATTAGTCTTAAGACCCTAGAGTGAGGGAAAAATCATTCGCTTCCTGCCATAGCAGGCTTCTTGCCTCCGATTGCTGTTGTCACCGTTAGCACCCCTCGGCTAACCGCGCCCTTCTCGCAAGTCGCGCTTGGTTCCTTTCGTTGCTCGCCCTTGGTCATTCCACGACAGTCTCCAATGTGTCAAACTGGCGTCCTTAGTGCCTTACTTTCTCCAGCCTCAAACACTGCTTCCGTTCTTAGATCCGATCTTCAGCCAGGTACGAGCAGGTTCTTACTAACTCATCAAAACTCCTTCCCAAAAGTCTTCATCCATCAAAGCGGCGCCCACTTCTTCTTCTCCTGCCTTTGATCCCGAAGCTTCTCACCTCATCGCTTAAAGTTCCTTACCCCCTTTACTGGCGATGTCCTGCGAGGTAGAACCTAGCGCTTCGAGCTCTTGTGCCGATTCTGAGTCCGTAAACCAAAGACCTAACAGAAGATTTGATCGCTGCTGCGCCCCTAATTCGTTTCCGTTACGTTGGTTCCGGATTCCAATCGATAGCTTCACCCCGCCCCCTCTCCTCCTACTTCATCCTAGCCAATTTTCAATGCCAGATAGGAGAGAGTTTTGACAAAGCGAAGATTTCGAGAATGAATGGATTTAAGCGATGAGAATGCTCTTGAAACCTCACGCCCCACTAAATTTACCCAGAAGTATTGTTCCTCTCCTTCCCTTCCTCAACCGCTAATCTTTCCGAAAGCAGATAAAACTCGCCCCTTCCTTCAAACACCCGTCGTCGAGGTAAAGCCGAGCGCCTCACTACTTATCCGAAGCAGTCTTCCTTCTTCCTAATCAGGTCCGTTACCTTCTGCCCTAGCGTTTCGATCTGAACCAACCTTCCCTCTTCCCTACGCAGGACCGGTACCTTCCGCCATAGTGCTTCGATCTTGTCAAGCGACAATCAGATTAGCGTTCCTGGACTCAACCTTTGTCTTCCTTCGCGGCCGGCCGAAGCCGGCCGCCGAGCAAACCGCTTGAAAGACCCTTCAGGTTTTCCTTCCTACTTTTATTTTAGTTCACTTCTCAGGTCTCTCCCGTTCCCGCCTTGTTTTCACTTAGCGCTGGGCCCTCTAGGCTATCTTCGGAGGACAGTCGGCCAAATCTGGGCTAATTCTAGCGCCAGGTTCTTTCGTTCCTGCCTGAAAGCCAAATTTACCGGCGCTACCGTCGTCCTAAATTATTCTACCAACCCAGAGAGGCGTTCTCTGTCCCAAGAGTTATTGTCACAGCTAGTCGGTGTTTGGGCGTTGCCGCCGTCAAGCATATTCATTACTTCGAGCAAGAGATCTACTCCTTTTGTATCATACCTTAAATAGTAGTTTCGACTCAATCCTACTCCCTCCTCAGTTCCGCCCCGAGCCTCTTCCCACTTCCCTGGTTCCCTCAGTTTTGGGTACTTACCTAGCCTGAGAAAAATGTGTTTCGCCGTGCGAAACGGGGAAAAATCTCCAAGTCCGGTACTCACAGCTTGTCGCTCACCCGTGCAGGAACGTGCCACTCAGCTCGGCGTGTGCGGCAAGCGAGGGAATGGAAATTCCAAGCGTGATGAGTGATCTTGGCTATAATCCATTTATAGCAAAGAGCACTCCTCCTGGGACAGTCCCAACAGAGTTTGCCCCACTTCTGGGCCTTATTCAAGAACCAAGGTGAGACTCCTGATCCTGAACTGCAGATTTAGATGCTGAAATGCCGCCAAAACTCAACCAGTTAGAACCTTTGCCCTACGCCCCCTAATTAATTTCCCTGATGTGCCCTACCTCACAGTAACTAACCACTCTTCAAAATATATGTTCTCTTGCCATTCGAACCTCATGCAATGAACCCAGTCTGTAAGATACTCACCGGATCTCGAAATACGAGGTAACTTAACTCTAATCATTGTCTCCAGTAGTCATTGAATGTGATCTCCGATACATTGTCTCGTTTCCAGTAGACAGAGAGAGTGGAGAGTAGCCCAACATTTCCCACTCCTCGCCTACACGTCAGCAAAACAGTATCCAGTAACGAGCGTGATAGGTCCTGATCACATCCAAGTGCCAAGTGGCACAGTTCTCTCATGAAGACATTGGAGACAATCAGCAGCGCACAGTATCGACATCCACCTCTGGTACGTATCCCGATCCCTTCTCAATCATCCATAGATCCCAATCTCCCTCCTGGTCGCGTCCAACTCAGTAATGTGGACAGCGTGGCAGATGCCACGTCAGCAATGAAGACAGAGTGGCATGAACCACATCAGCAATCTCGAAGAAAGCGTGGCCTTGCACCACATCAGCATAGCCTGGCGCCAGAGCAAGAAGGCGCCAACGTGTAACAACCGTCTCACATCGTCGACCACAGTGCCAGCGTACAGCCAGCGTACAGCCAGTGTCCAGCCAGCGTCAAGCCAGCGTCCAGCTAGAGTCAAGGCAGCATAGCAAGACTGAATGTTGACTCCCTGGAGGCAGGGTCTTACCTAGTGATAGACCGAGTTGACCTGTCTCAGGTCTCCCACTCACGGTGGCCCATATTGACTCACAGCCGAAGGCCTGGATCGCTTACAGTTTCAGACTTCCACTTGGTCCAAATACTGTCTTGGTACCTGCATACAAACAATTGTGTGTCCCTCCGAGCTCGACCCAGCGGACGAGTCTGCGGGTGTTTCGTAGTTTCATTATGATTATTATTTTTTTTTTTCCTTTCATATTTGCATATGTAGGTAAGAAGAAAGAATCAAAGAAACATGAGCACCATGATTATCCCACCAGCAATCAGAAAAAAATGGAAAATAAAAGTTCCTTTTTTTTTATTATATTTCTTTTGATTTGAATACTTGTCGTTTTCGTTTTCTATTTTTTTTAAATAACAAAAAACAAACATTAAAAAAAAAAAAAAAAACTATAGGAATGTAGGGTTTTGAAAACCCTACAATCCCATATTGTTTTTTGTTTTTTGGCCAATTATCATAGGAATTAAAAATATCGAAGTTTTCTGACCGCACTCGGCTGCGGGTGGTCGGCTGCCGTAGTCGGGATCCCGACCGCGTGCGGTAAAATGGCCCGCAGTCATGACCGCGGGTGATGGATAGGTGCCCATAACCCAGGCAGCAGCCCCCGCCCAGGGTGGGGGCGGTCCGGCAGCTAATCTCAGCGTCTGTTACATGTGTCACCAACCCAGCCACCTAGCCCAGGACTGCCCCAACCGACCAACGAGAGTCCGGGTATGAGTCACCCATGTGGCAGCAGCGTTAGTGGCCAATAGACCAGGAAGGGTAGGCAAGATGATTGAGGAGACAAAAGGATGGGGGAGTGCGATGGTAACCATTGAGGAAGCTGCGAAACTTATCCTGCTCGACCAATACATCTCACTGGGCTATCCAAGGTTGGGAATGGTCGGAACCATCCGCCTCACGAACGAGCAACGGGAAGTAACAGAATGGAGACCGTCCCCATGATAAATGGAATCGGGCGGCCCTGCCTTTGTTACGGGAGAAATTGATGTCGTGAATATTGCCCGAGCCCTGGATCACCGAATCCTCTTGCCTATTGGACACCTGCTGTCCATAGCAGAACAGGCGAATGAACGAATGTTGCAGCATTGCAAGGCAAACCGGAAACGATTGGCCCTCGCTAAGAAAGCGGCCATCAAAGGGAAGTCCCCGTATGTGAGGACAGACCCGATGTTCCCTGTACTTCGGACCCGATATGATTAGGACTTATCTGAAAAGATGACCACTTCTTGCGCACTAAGGCCATTCCATGGAAATCTGCGGAATGCGACATAGAAGTCTTGGGTCGCGGTCCTAGCCGTTTCTTTGAGGGTTGTGGAACGAGCAGGCAGAAGAAAGGATCTGATCCCGTTAGCAGAAGGTGATCACCTTGTCTCCGCCGACGAGGAAAATATCAAGGTAGTAGGAAGGATGACGAACGTTGCGTTTCGATTGGGGAAAGTTCACGCGTTGGGAGATTTCGTGCTATTAGACGTAAATACTTACAATGTTCTTTCGGGATTATCCCCCCTTACCGCACTGAGAGCCAACCTTGATTTCGGAAGACGGCCAATCATCCTTCGGAATACGGGCGGAAAACCGTATATCATCCCGATGCGCGTAACTCTCCGAACCACGCTTCCTACATCTCGGAAAACTCTCCCCGGGAACAGAGAACCACTCCATGTAATCACCTAGAGGGGACCTCTCGAAGAAACGGACCAAAGGGGGAAGGAACCAGAACTATCAAATAACTCTTTTAACAGCGAGGACGAAGCAGACCCATAAATCTAGGAAATGTCGCGTCGACTGATCCGTTACCCAGTTTGACAAAAAACAACGAAAACATTCGTCCTCACGGAAAGAAACCTCCAACCGACACGGGCTCTAATCCTAGGAGAACCTCTCGTACAAGTATCTCGAATGGCTGATTCTTTAGAACCCCCTCAGATCCTATACGAGGCCACCACCCCACTTCTTTCGAGATACGATGATAAGAAAGCATTTTGCGACATTACGGGATTACCTTGTTCCCTGCTCTCGACAGGAAAAGCGGTCCGATTGCTGCGACAGGGTGCTGAGGATGGAGCTTTGGAACCCCCTGGGCGCGACAACTCTTACGAACTTGGGATCAAGATCGCCGAGAAACCCGTGAGTCTGCAAGACATCAATGGCGGCGTAACACTAGAGGAACACGTGGCAATCAGGGAAGAAGACGCCCAGATGGTCGTCATAGTGTTCTCCTAGCAATCAGACAATTCATTTGTTTTTGCTCCTCTGGCAGGGAACGGTAGTAAAATAGGCACGGAATAAGTGACAGTTAATATACACATAGAGCTTTATGAACTACATGTGCCCCAATACGTGCCCGACGAAGCTCATCAACTAATTGCAGATATCCTGACCGAATCTCAAGGGGCGATTAGCATCAAGGACACATATATCAGGTTGTTGTTAGTTATTCAGCACGAAATCCAAACCGGCACACACCCGCCAATCCACTGCAAACCGTACCGATACTCCCTCGCCGAACGAAAAATAGCGCTGGAATGAATCAGGGAATTTCAAGCTAACAGTTGGATTGAGCCATTTACCAGACCATGGTCGTTCCCCGTAGTCTTAGTTCCGAAGAAAAACGGGTCAATTTGCATATGCATCGATTATAGAAAATTGAGTGATATCGCGATCAAGGATGTGTACCCTCTCCCCCGAGTTGATGATTTGTTGGATGCAATTGGGTGTGCTAGATATTTTTGTAACCTTGATATCCGACACGGGTTCCATCAGATCCTCGTTAAGGAGGAGGATCGGCCGAAAACGATGTTCATATTCTTCGAAGGCACTTGGCAGTGGGTCTGTTGCCCTATGAGGATATGCAACGCGCCGGCTACCTTTCAGAAAACGATGAACGTCACCTTTCAAAACTTTGTCAACAAGACCCGACTGACTCAGGGAATTATCAACTTCTTCGTCATCGTGTACACAGACGATTTTTTGGTGTATTATGAATCGTTTCACGTGCATGCTCAGCACATTGAGTGGACGTCCGAGGCGTTGCGAGATGCTGGGTTAAAGCTCGCGTTGGAAAAGAGCGAGTTCTTCCTTTCAGAGATCTCGCTTCTAGGGTACATGGTGACCCGAGGGGGCTTGAGGCCGGATTCGAGAAAAGTCGAGGCGGTTCAAGAAGCCCCCACACCTACCTCGTTCACGCAGGTTCGAGCCTTTTTGGGGCTAGCCTCGTACTACCAGAGGTTTATCAAGGGGTTCGTGGCGA
This sequence comes from Chara braunii, assembly GCA_003427395.1. NCBI lineage: Eukaryota > Viridiplantae > Streptophyta > Charophyceae > Charales > Characeae > Chara > Chara braunii. The sequence goes on from BFEA01000256.1 coordinate 315,980, forward strand.
TAGCCCGACCTCTGACAAACCTCCTATGGAAGGACCAGCCACTAAAGTGGGACGCGGAGTACGAACAAACCTTTGTCACTCTGAAGGAGGCCCTCGCCTCCGCACCTATTTTGATTCAGCCCGATCCTGGTAAGCAATTTATCCTCATTAGTGACTGGTAGCCTGAGGCAATCTTCGCTATTTTGGCCCAGAAGGGGAAGGACGACAGCGAACACGTCATCGAATACGCCTCTCGGACTGTACCTAACGAAAGAAGGAAGGATTCGACCCCTCAAGGCGAGTTTTACGCGGTTGTTTGGGGAATTAAGCACTTCCATCCGTATCTATACGGACAAAAGTTCCTCCTTATTACGGATCACGAGCCCTTGCTGGCTCTCAAAAGGCTCACTAACTACATGGGCATGATTGGGCTATGGGTTGTCCGACTGCAGGAATACGATAAACCAAGGCCCAAGGGTGAAGAGATGACTCCCTCGAAAGAACCGGAACCAGCCAAGGGACCCCAGTACGGCGGAGTGGCCATTCTACCCCGAACCTCCAAGAAGTGACACGTGGACACGATGGCGATGGGTGGGGAAGGTAACTCGAGGGGCCCTCTTTCTCCCCTCTCATATTCTTCTCTTCTCTCCTTGCCTGACAAATTTTGTTATTTTTGCGAGGCAATATCGCGAGTTTATTCGGTTCCTATGCGTCCTAGTGGGGAAGGATACGTCGAGTGGGTAGACTGTGAACAATATGTCTCTCGGGCCCATGGATCCTGTATCCAGTACAGGAAACGGGATAAAGCCTGGTTATATCCCTTGTGTCGAACCGATAAAATCCCGACGGAGGCTTGATTCCTTGAGGCCACGTCTAAAGGGTTAGAAAAGACACGCAGATTTCGACGGGCGGAAGTATGGACAAATGTCGCTTTGATAGCCACTATGGTCGGGAACTCCCTTCGAGAATTCACCAAGGAAGATCGGAGGAGAGCTAACGAGAGGGCACGGGATTACCGATGGAACGACAGGCGGTTAGAGAAATGAAAAGCTGATGGTAGTGGGATTTGGATGTCGGTGCCTCATCCGTTCATGAAGTACGACTAGGTTAAGTCGTCCCACAAAGAAACCGCCGCTCACTTTGCTCTCAGGATCACGGAGGAAGCAATTGACAAAAACGAATGGTATTCATCCAATATCCAGGGCGATGTTAAATTCATCGTTAAAAATTGCCCAGTGTGCGCGGCAGACAAAGCGCCAATTCAGCCGCCTAGGTCGATAGTGTCTACCGTCGTTGAACGACCATTCCAGAGGGTTAGCATGGGTACGACAGATATGGTCGTACCCCTTGGACCGAATAGCTGCGAATATTCAGTACTTCTAGTATTCGAGGGTCATTTCTCAAAATGGATCGAAACCTACTCCTGTAAAACACGACATGCGGCGGAATTTATGCGATGTGTCAACCGCCCCCTCGGAATGCATCAGGGCATCGAGAAAATCCTAACGGATAATGAGGCAGAATTCCGAGGAGAAGTCTTAAGGAGCCTAGTCGTGCATGGCGTCTCTATTCGTAATACGGCTCCCCATATGTCACAATCGAACGGACTAGGAGAAAATGCGAATCGGGTGATTGAGTTAGCCCTGCGGCAAAATATCGCGGCTCGGGACACGAGGCCCTAGCCCGCTATTGTAGACCACATCCTAGCTATCCACCGAGGGACAACCCACGAGTCCACCGGTCTGACCCCTTTTCAGTTACGACCCTCGCGTGAGGAGCCACAAGGGCAATGGTTAAAGACAGGGCTCAGCGCCACTTGGAATTGATGGAAAACGCCCTCCCCCAGTTAGCCCGAAAAAGACATCAGATGACCGAAATGGCCCACGGACGACAGGTCCGGAGCTATGAGGCCCGAAATGGGAATGCTGGGCCTTGGCCCCAGTATAAATTAGGGGACATAGTGCACGCGAGGAAATGTGCTCTCCAAGGCAAGTTAGCGCCACGATTCTTTAGGCGATTTCGCGTAGTCGAGCTCGGTCTTAACAGAGTGAATATGGTGCGGCTTACACCGGAGGTCTCAGGAAGCCGATCGGCTCGACCAATCATCCGACATGTATCCTATCTTCGTCCCCTTAAGTACCTTTTTCTCTTTCTCCCCCATCGCCTAAGTCATCCTTCGATTCCGAAGAGGAAGGCAACGACCTTGAACTCGACTATTCTGATTCTCCTTCCTCTCAACCTTCATTTCATCGCCATGAGTTTTTCTATTGAGCAGGTCATCAGCGAGCGTCGAATGAGACCTGGGGGGCATATTGTGTCAATCCGGTAAGTGCAATGAGCACGACTAAGTCCAAATCTGCTTCGATTCGTGACTTTCTTCAGTACTACGGCCATCCACGCTGAGGTGGAACTCCGACTTGCGCGGACCTGCGATCGAGCTCAGGTGTTAACCGAGGTACCGACATTTCTGCGGCTGTCTCCGCCTGGCGACAACCACATGTCAGTAATCGTCGCTTTCACTGGCGATTTTACGGCGCTGCATCCGTCATGCCATACATGTGCCCTCCGGCAACTGCGACTCTGGGCACGGGATCTCACCGAGGCGTGGATCCAGTTGTTAGCCCAACTAGGCGATCGGGTCAACTCCACCAACGACATCCACCTCAGCCAACTCAGACTTTCTCTCTCTACGACGGAGGTCATCCTCCAAGAGCTTCTTCCCTTCGCACCACCTCGATGAAACGACACCGCTTCTTGACCTTCCGACTTCTCTTTGATCTCCCTACCTTCCGACAGTCTGCTACAAACGTTCCTCTCTCTTTTCGGATCAGGCAATTGGACGTGCCGATCCTTGATGCCGACAAGCTGGCGGAGTGGTGGAACGTGTACGTCTCGCTCAGCTTCTACCTTCTCGAAGTGGTGTTCCATTGGGCAGAGCCGGCCAATAAGGACGACGAGGACGAAGTCTCCAAGGACGAGGTGGCGGTGCTGATCGTCCAAGCCTAGCGAATGGATACGGAGGGAGAACTGTTGGGGATTCTGGTCGGGAAAGTGAGGTATGGACATCGCGAACCGATTACGAGCGAAGTGTTGGTGTTTTTGGCACAACTCTTGGACGATCTACCTCTGGAGATCGTTTCGCGCTGCGACGAGTGGTCCACACCAGCGGCGCTCCCCGATACATTGGTACCACATTTACTGTGGTCCACGTGTACGGAGCTCGACGACGACAATTGCTACTACCCCTCTTTGGGTCATTTTCTGATAAATGACGTGACCGATCTCACCTTACTGGATCCGATCATTCGAAGAGTGGAGGTGGAAGCTGAAGAAAAGGTAGATGAAGATGAAGAAGCGAACGAAGAAGAAGAAGAAAGAAATTTGGGGGTGCGATCAGACGACCCCAGTTACCGCGAGTCTAAGGAAGGTAAGCCGGAAGAAAGGGAGTCCGGCGGATCAGACAGTTCCGACAAGCGGAGTGAGGAGGAAGACGAAGTCGCAGTCCGGAGGAGGCAAGAAAAGGCAGAAGGTAAGTGGCCAGTGGTAGGGTCGGACAAACCGTCCGCGCGACTACTTCAAGGCGATCCGACACGCAATCCTGAGCCACCGAAGGAGGAGCCCGAAGGAGATGGAGTCACCATCGCGAGGGATCTAGAAGCAGACGCCATAGAAGAAGTCCAACCCGGTTCAATCCTCTCCAGCTCTGCGGCCCACCGTTCATCTATGTGGAGATACGGGCGCTCGGGCTTCGTCCCCGGTCGTTATCCCGCCGTCCCCTTGATTACCTTACCCTCCATCAGCTCGCGGGCTGCCCTCTGTTCCCTTCTAACTAGCATCCTTTGCCACCTTCCCTCTTCCACCAACTCTATTCTACCCGCCTGATCACCACCGTTTTCCCACACGCCACCACTCAGTGTCGTCCCCTGTACGTCGTACGGGGGTCCCCTCTACGGACCGTCCGTACGAGCGTACGAACAACAGTCGTCCGATGGTGTTTTAGGGGCAAAACAAAATCCAAAAAAAAAAGAAAAAAATATGGGATCGTAGATTTCGAAAAGATCTACAACCCGGTTTTTTTTTTTTTTTTTTGGCCTTATAAAAGATGTTTAAAAAAAAACAGAACAAAAAAAGAGGGAAAAAAAAAAGCATCTGGTAGCCAAAACAAAATGGGCAGTTGCCCCGCGTCCGTGTGTGTGTGTGTGTGTGTGTGTGTGTGTGTGTGTGTGTGTGTGTTGT
>BFEA01000256.1:329626-342126 GCA_003427395.1 Chara braunii
ACACACACACAAACACACACACAAACACACACACACACAAACAAACAAACACACACTCACTCACTCACAGAGAGTGTGATATAAGAACTGGTTGACATTCACGCTAAAACAATCACTGGTCACGGTGAAGAGGATAGAGGCGAAGAGCTCATTCCGACATCTCCTGACTTGCCTTTAAAGGACATCGAGACAGATTAACCGAGCAGAAAGAAAAAGCAGAACTTCACCGCGTGACGGTCGTTAAATCGCGGAAGAACCTTCATTATTGCAGAGCACAGGTCTCACCACCATCGTTATCATAACACTCAGCATCAAGGACCAGTTGTTGACGAAGAAAGAGAAGCCTTGGAGCGAAGATCAGAAATAGGAAAAAGAGTCCAAGGAACACCAGGACAACATAGGAAACACAAAGTGAAATCCGACAGTGCGAGAACCCCACGCAATCATCTGGTCAAGCGATTGCAACATTACGGATCTACCCCGGATCTCTCAAACTGCGTGCGCGAGTTGGATGTTGAGGCTCGCGCGAAAGATGAAGAAAAGCGAGGTGCAGTGACGGCGTGGTCCCACCAGGACAGTTTGGCTGAATCTGACTCTATGGATATCAGATTCAGGCGGGGAAGACGTTCGAGCCAAAACGACGGCGACCAGACCAGAAAACTCGGAGATGATGTGCAGCGAAGAGGGAGGAGGTTCCTTGGAGGGTAGGGGAGGTGGTGAAGGAGAGGATCGGCCATCGGAGGGCAGAAGGTTTAGAACTTCAGACTACGAAGAACAAGGGCTGCGGGGGTTGACATGGGCGCGTGCTGGAGCCAAAAAAACATTCGTAGCTGTGAACTGCGAGCGAGGACCAGGAAGAGGGGGCAGCAAAAGGAAGGAGCATAGGATGAAGGCAGCGGCATTGCCACCGCTCACGACTCACCTTGCGGCGAAAAAGCACAATCACCTCGTACACCCTTGGCTGTTACTCTCAGAGGTTTGATGGCTGGATGGCCGCAACCCCACTTTTATCCTTGCCACAGCCGAGCCAACCTCCTCCCAAAGCGTCACGGAGAAGTTTTTTTCTTTTTCCCTTTTTTTTGGGGGGGGCGCGGGGGGTGGGTTGGGCGCGCGCGCGCGCGCGAGAGAGAGAGAGAGAGAGAGAGAGAGAGAAAATAAGCGGCTGATTTTTAAATGAGGAATTTTGCTCCGCAATGAGGGCGTATCTGACCGCATTTATGGAATGTCGTCGACAAGCTGTCAAAAAAAGAAAAAAGCCGTGATTGCTTTTTTTTATTTTGTTTTCGGGAAAATCCTTTTTTTTTTTTTTTTTTTTTACCCTCCAATCAATCACGGGCCCAAGGCTTATATTTCACAATAGAGAATTTCGAGGCCGGGGTCCTCACACTGGCTCACAGTCTACCCGGTGTAAACTTCTGGGAGCATTACCCAGTTTCGCTTACGGGGCAAGAAAAACAACCCGCGGGGACCAACCCTCGGGCGCACAGAACGGTGCACAGGCCCAAGTAACTGTGACTCTGCAGAACAGACTTTTAGAGCCTCTTAACACGAGGCATCTGGACTAAGTGTCCTGGTTAACTGTTGTAGCTCCCTCCTGACCCCCTGTCCCCTTTCTGCTGCCCTCCTACTGCGGATAAATAACCGAGCGGCCAGGTACTTATATCTCACTCGCCAACCACTCATCCAACACAAGCTTACTATTCTGAACCTTAGCCAACCGCCCTTCGATGGCCCAAGTCTCCAAAAACCAAGTCAGGCCGTTGGAGCGACAGTTCCCACTGATAACCTTCCGCCTCCAATCCACCTTGATGGCAAGGCAATTATGCACTTTGATTGAGGCTTTAATTGCCTTGTCTGAAATAAAACGTCCTTCAAACACATTTTTATTCCTGACTTCCCCCACCACCAGGAATAGACACGCTCCGAGGGTTTGGGCAATGTAGCCCCAGCCTTTGTTCAGTGGTAATCCCTCTAGGACGCCCCCAAGGAGGATCCATTTGTCATCCCAGTTGAAGATTGAGCCACTGATACGATCCATTGAACTCTCCACCAACTCCAAATTCTTGAGGATAGTGGGCAGTACAGCCACAAGTGTGCCGCTGACGCCGGCAACTGCTTACATCTAGTACATAGTGTTTGGATATTCATGCCCCTTTCGGCCAACCACACTGCCGACGGAGTAGCCAGGAGCGACAGTATCCACAGAAGAGCTGCTGCTCTGGGGATTGGGACCTTCTGAAGCTGCGTCCAGCATCTGTGGATGTCCTGGCTAATTGCTACCTCGTCTGAGGGGAAAATCTTTAACCATCTGGAGATTGCCACCGAGGATGGAGACCTCCCAGACAGCAGCAGTTCATATCCTCCCGCTGAGGTGTAATCCATGAGCCAGACTTCAGATCGGAGTTTTCTTGAGCCTCTCCATGACCAGAGCATGGGGTCCAGTCTGAGTTTTAGGACAGGGATTCCCCTGGCCCATAATACACAGGACCAGGCTCCCGCGTCATTGCATGCTTCCCGTACTCTTACTTGAAGTAAGCTACCCAGTGGTCTGCTGGGGCCTTCACCTGAGTCTGTCCTGCATAGTTGCAGATTGTCTGATTCCCGGGATTTCTCCCATGCTTGAAACTGTCTTGTTCCATCGACATCAATCGACATTAGTTTCCACAAAATCTCTGGTTGGTCCGCTGGTGTATGACAGACAAACCAGGTCCCCGGAGGGGAAGTACCTTCTGGTCCAAGAAGGATCTTCGAATCCGGGGGGATGGCGGCCCGGATCTGGGCCGCCCTTTCATCAACTTGAGCCAACCTTCCAAGCTTGGATCTCAATTCTTCAGATGGTCGCCATTGTCCAGTGATCTTGTTCCACAGGTCCGCCACCCTCAATGCACCTCGCTCTATCCACGCCCTCCCGAACGCTTCTGGTGCTGAACCTGCTGAGAAGGATCTGCCATTCACGCCCCGGATGGCAGGGTTTTCGAACAACGGTTGCAGCAGCACTTCTTCCGGTGTGACTAGGGCAAGCCAGTTTCGTGATCCCACTCTTTTCCATGCCTGCAGTATGTCTCTCCAGAATGGTGATTGCGTTTGTCTTCTCAGGAATGAATCCACCATGCAGCATCCCCAGACATCTCCTGGTCTGGGTAGGTTCCATTCTTTTGACAGTATCATCTCTGCAAGCAGAACCCAGTGGTCGTCTGTGGTATTGGAGACTGTTTTGATCAGCCATTTAACCAAAAGGGCTGCGTTCTGATCAGCCGGATCCAGCATACCCAGACCCTCTTCTTCCCGTGGGTAGCAGATCAGTTCCCAGGCCAACTTTGACATAAATCCTTCCTTTTCCTTACTAAACGGCTTCCATATGAACTTTGCGGCCACCCGTCTTACCACTTTTATCAGCTGCTTTCCCAAGGCCCTAACTGTTCCAATGAACCATAACAGCGCAAAAACGCCACATTCGTGACCAAGGCTCTGCCAAACAGTGACAAGTGCTGCGTTGGGCCCCATACTGCAATCGTCCTGACCACTCTTTGTTGAATCAAATCATTTTGTGCCTCCGCACATTTTCCCAGTGCCACCTGCACCCCCAGGTACCTTTCTGATTCACCGTGCTCTACATCCCCCAATGTACCTCCAACGCATATTGTGCCGGGAGAAAAAAGATTGACCTCGACCAATTTACGGCTGCTTCTTTCCGAGAGATGACTTCGACCAATTTAAGAAAATCCGCCATTGCTCGTTCAAGGGGGGAGCAAAGAAAAGCAAAATGGGTCTGGTCGACGGACATGTCCGCATAATTTCCGACCGTATGCTGCCTTGCGAGTCTTTGCAAGTGTTTTTTCTTAGCGCATTTTGTGTTGTTTCACGTCCCTCCAGCCGTACTGTGATTTTTTTTTATTTATTTATTTTTTTTTTTTTTAATCGACCAGGGCGCCACGCCTCGCTGTAGTGCAACACGAAGGCAACACTGGAACGGTCGAGCAGGCAAGCCCACCCTTGTGACCCCTCCATAGCCCTGAAAAATTAGTATAATATCATGTGGCCCGATGAACCACATATGAGAACAGATACTACACTCCGATTTAGAAGGCTCCATCTTATTGGTGGGGAGCTGCACCTGCTGGAAACCCGGTCCAGCGTCCCTTTAAACAATCCTGACCAAGGGTCGAAGAACTTGCCGGAAAACAGGTCTATCGTCCCGAAAAGAATCTGCTGAGAATCGGGCTCAACTTCCCATGACTGAAATGGTCGAAACAGGCCCGACATCCTTTGTTGAAGTGGAGCAGCACATTGGCAACTCTAGAATTTCTGTGGAAAGGTAGAGTGGGAGAGCCCAAGGGCTTTCCATTAAACTGTTGGTAAAATTTTACCCTCACCTAGCCTAAGCTGTACAATATATACAAATACTGCTCAAAACCATCACTACCCAATTGGCAGAAAGTCAAAGGAGAAGGAGAGCGACAATCAGAGCATAGAGTCTGACCTTCGTTACAACCCAGTTCCGATGGAGCACGCCGTAGGATCCTCATGGGCTGGTCCTACAAGAAGCCAAACCACCTAAGTGTCAACGGTGCTCGCTTCGACCCCAGTGAAGACCCCCACTTCAGTACGGAGGAGACTGAAATTCTTTCCGCCTCGTCAACCGCTTAGTGTCTTGGGAATGAAGTTCCGCAAGATCGTCCGTCTTGGAAGGATGACAACATTCACTTCCAAGGACAGGCTCACACGATCAACTGAGGCGGATTGGTGGCATGACACGATTCGGCACCTGAGGCTTATACTGCCGGCAATCAAATGGGGAAGGTAGGTCATGGCCCTCGGTGATGGCACGGGGGGATGGTGGCATGTAATCGCGAGTCCAAATCCTGGTTTCTTGATATTGCCAGGATCGCAGTAGTCGAAAAAGTCAAGCTCGAAAATGAACGCCTTTTTTATCATCACCCGTCCATTGAATCGACCTCTGATCGCCTGCTCCACGAACTTCACGATCATCGGTGGTTGGAACTGGATCCTAATTTTTATGCCCTTAACACGAGCCCTTCCAAAGGACCGGTGAACTAGAAGGTGCCGCCTACGCCTGGGGCAGTGGGGAGTCCAGGGCGTACCCCTCCCAACGGTGTAGAGGATGGGCACAGCGGTCAAGGGACTGGCAAAGGCCACCTATTGTCGGTGTGAATACCCTCACAAGGGTATCTGCCCTGGTTTTTGCAAGCGACAAAAAGTGAGTTGGTTTAAAATATTTGAGCATGCCACGCGAGTCGCGGTTGTGTTTTCGACTACATTGATTGAGTGGTTGGCTAAAGGTAAAGAGTGTGTGGGAGCGCGGATTTAAGGCGGGCGCGGTTCCTTTTCTTGTTGATGATTGTAAAGTCGGTTGGTTGCCAGCTAAATTTTATTTTTTATTAAAATAGGTTTCAATGATATTTTCTTTTGATTGGTGCGCCTGACGGTGACATGTGCATACGTATGGGGAACGACATCGACGCCGACGCCGGTTCTCTATAATGAGTGGAGAGAATGTAAGGGTAGGAGTGCGAGGATGAGCGGCCACACGCTGGACGCGGGAGGTTGACAGTTATGGACTTGGTTGACAAGCCGGGGTCTGGCTTTAGAATTTTTTTGGAGGCCCGCGTGCCGCGTGGTAACCGGTTATATAGGCTACCATTAGTACTAAAACCAACAACACTAGTGGTTACGGTATTGGACTTCCATTTCGGAGACCTAGGGATCAAGGTGAGCCAACGGTAGTGCAAGAGTATTGGAGCAACAGGGAGAAAACCAAGGGGTTGAGGACTCGACGAGGCTATCCCCTACAATTTTACTGCCCGTGGGGTTGGAGCGGTACTAACGGTCCTCACTCCTCCCCTCGTCTTTTGTTTTTGCTCATAAAATTATTGTTTATTGTTTTTATTATTTTTATTCTTCCCCCTTTCAAAGCTGGACGCGGCACATGTTCTAGGGGCCCGTCCGAATACCCTCGTGTTCAGGGTGACTTAAAAGTTCCTTTATTCGCCCGACTTCGAGACACGGACCGAGAAGTTCGACGTGCATACGAGCCGGTGGGTGATCTAGCCCACGCGATGAGAAAAAATATGAGTAACGGGGATCTTTTGTGGGTGCGTCGTCCGTCGACTGCTGATTGCTGCAAGTGGTTTGAGAGGGAGCATGCCGGTGAGATCCAGACCCGGACTTTATTGAATGGCGATTTAACAAAGATACGGAGTATTTTATTATGGTAGGTTGGACAAAGATTGAGGCTTGTATAGCTAAAGCGAGGAGTATGAGCGCAGGGATAGGTGAAAGCCGACCTCGTGTAGTGCGTGTACTTTTTGTTGAGTATTTCATGTGATTGCAGGTATGATTGTGGTTCAGGCTCTGGATTGGACTGACCTGCGATCACATATATATATTTTTGAAGGGAGTCGCACTGTGATTGTTAGAAGTGATCGTCCCTTGTATTATACCCCTTTTTATGTATATATATATATATATATATATATATATATATATTTAGAGTGTTCACGTGGTCTACTGCGACCGTGGGTAGGGGTCATGGGGGTTTGCCTTGAGAGAAAAGGAAGATTATTATAGTTGGACGTTGGAGTCCGTGGCCACCGTCAGAGTCAAACCCCTTGACTTCTTTCCACGTCTATGATGATGAAGCTCGTCTCTATGACCATAAGGGTAGACTCCCGCAACGGATCGAAGCCTATGTACCACCCACTCTCTGCAGGGTGCAGAAGAGGGTGTGGTTCTCAACCGCCTTGGTGGTTGGTTGTCTAGCGTCGAGAGATTAACCCTTCAAGGCGCGTGTCAATCGACACTTGAGTATCGAACGTGATCCTCAAGATCATTGAGGGTCACACGATTATGGGTACTACATAGTACATCATCATTGCGACTACTTGCGTGTTCAGGTATGACTACTCAATATGAGTAAACCTACGTCCGCATGGTATTTATTATGAGCCTCTCTCATAACGCTTGACCGATTCGTGTGTTGGAAAAATTATGTGTCAGATACAAAGAGACTAGGAGTGTTTTGTATGAGTAACTTGATTTTGTTTTGATGTGTTGTAAGGCGTGGTAAGAAGGTTGCGTCCTAGTCGATCGACGTTTATCCGTGCTTGGGACTTTGCCCCCCCAATACATCAGCTCGCGTATGGGTCTGATGGAGGCGTGGGACCTTGCGCACCCCCTACGCTACATCGTACGAGAAACACTCTCGGCTTGGCCACCTTTGCGATTACAACTGAGCAGCTTCCACATGTGGTTCGGTAGCTCGGTGGGGATACGTCTCTCAAGGGTGGTGACAACCCCTTGGGCGGAGGTCAGTTGTACCTCACGTGACCCTATCCTGTCGTAGGGGTTTGCAAGAGGTATGGTCGACGCACTCGGTCGAAGCGGCAACGAAGCTTCGCTGCACCGTGGTAAGAACTTCTGCACAAACCTGCGTGACGTGGCCGAGAGCGTCCCCTTATCGGACCAATGTGCTCGACACCGCCTACTAGAGACGGTGGGCCTGAGGACGCGGGCACACAGACGAACGATGGAGAGATGTTGGACGACATACATCTTGCAGCTCCGGTTTAGTGCAAGAGGTGAAGTCTGTCGAGATACAAACTTCAATGCAGGAGTTGTCGACTAGCGGTTCGATAATAATGTGTCTGGCCTCTTTGAGGGTAATTAACACGGCCCTCTCTGGACTTCCGTCCTGCATCTATGGAGATTGATGGGGCCAACAAAGAAATCGCCCCCCTATAGGTGGTTGGAGATACAGAGGCAGTCGATATTCAGAAACCTTTAAGTGCACTATAACTCTGACGAACCTGTCTCTCTAAAAACTATCTCTCACTTACTCACATGGGTGAAAAATGACATCTATGTAGTGCATGATATTTGTGACAGTCAACAGGGAACATAAAAGTCCTCTCTGCACGACACAACCTGAGGAACATCAAACATAGCCTGGATAAGCTTCGTAAGCTTCAATCGGTTGTCCCCCCTTAATAGGTAGTCGCTCTTGACGACTGACCGACCTACTGCAGCATGGATTGGGTCATGCACAACAGTTGTAACCCCATCCGTATGACAATAAACATGATAAATCATATATCCGGTGAATAAGCTCGGTTACAGGCCTTTCAACCGGATGTGCCAATGGCAAGATAGGCAACACTTAAAAGGGACCCAGACAGGGATTGTTGGAAGCCGAAGGAAGAGCTCACGAGAATAACCGCAGTCGGATCGGAAGACACTATGACGGGCTACTTTGCCTATGAAATGCCTTCCTTTGACCCAGACGAGTGAGAATCGAGTGCCGGCAAACTCATTCGATTCTGGCAATACACGGTAAGAGAAGAGTACAAACAAGCACATCCGCTCAAAACTTCCACACCGGTCGTACAAAATCGGTGGAAAAAGGGACTCCTCGGTGAGCAACTCCGGTCTCTTCTGTTGAGAATTACTCTTATTTCGATCCAATGGAGGACTGTCCTTGAATCCAATGTCTCATGCCACTTTAGCAACTGAGTCCACTCGGAGAGACGGGAGGCTAGTGAGTTTCCTTTAAAATTTTTCGGCCGTCTCAACCAATCCTGCATCCTTGAGAGATAAAAGAAGGTCATTTGAGCATCCTGCTGAAAGGGCAGGTGGTGAAATGCTGCTAATAATTCATTCATGGTCAAGCTGGTTTTCGTTTCCTATGAACGTTGCATCCTGACCATCTTGATTCGGTTGTCGGTACCCTCATTTCCCCCCTCCTTTTGAGTTATTCTTTTGTTCTTCTGGCTTGGCTTCTTCTCCTGATCAATGTCTTTCCTGCAATGAAAGAAAATATCAGTTAGTAACACGTAACTTCGAGCTTTTTTTGAGGGGAGTAGGAGGTTGGCTAAGACCATTCTTAAATAATTGGACCCCCACCAGAAAAAGGTCGTGAGACCAAATAGTAGCCTCTAAAGGGGGTCATGATAGTTTCTTAAAACTCACCAGTAATCCAGTTACTTCACTCCCTTTGATCATTTCTCTCTCTCCCCCTTTGAGTTAGTCAGGGAACTTCAAAGATAAACGATAAGAGGTGTATAGCTTGAGAATAATTACCTTTGGCCAGTGGTGTATCTCTATAGATGCAGGTCCGACAACAACTTTTGGAAGGTCCTTATCATGGACTTGACTTGCACTTCCTCCAAAAATTGTTGAGTCGGTTCTGGTATGTCCTGATCACATAATATTTTCGGGTACTCGAGGGTTTTGTACCTAAACCCTTCTCCTTTCTGTCTCTCATAAGGCCAATGCATGTAGCTAGGGTAAATTTACATTGCCCTAACTATCAGGTTTATATGATGTCGTCAGGGTTTCTCGCCATAGCACCAGACCAAGCTTCCACTTGTTCAGCCGCAGAAGCATTCTTGAGTCTGAAGTAGGCAATTATTTTGTTGAAGTAGCTCTTGACAGCGCTGTCACTCTTCTTGGGGGCTGAGGATGAATGATGCACCTACCCCTGGTAAGTTGCCAGCAACCAGATTGGGAGGAAGATGACTCGAGGTTTGGCCAGAAATTTCCCCAGAAAAGGGATTATTTAAGTTCCCAGCCAAGTGACCTAGGACCCCGTTTTGCAGATGGTTGAAGGATCCATCCGCAGTGTGGGGAAAAGGCTAACCCCCAGCAGAGGCGCCTGCTGCGTCCTGAGCCCGAGGTACGACCGCTGCAGTGCGAGGATAATAGTGAGGACGACTGTCGGGTTGAGGTAGCTGGTAACTGCCCACTCCGGTGAAGACGTGATTCATGGGGCCTCCCGTGTGCAAGTTGATAGTGTCGTTTACATGGTTGCTGCAGGCTCCCCACTGTTCCAAATGGTGCTCCGACTTTTGATTAGATAAAGCTCCCTTCCTCTTCAGTTGGTACCTTCGCTCGACATCCTCCTCGTTATCAAGATCAACGACATGCAGCGAACCGTCCTAGATTTTTAAACAAATCATCTTTATTAATGGCGTGAGCGTTGCGTCGGCTTTGTCAATGTCCGACCTTCTGATATCGAAGAAGTAGTCCTCTATTCGTTCACTGTGCGGGTTCAACCAATCAATAATTTTCCCTTCATACCAACCATCGCAAGGTTGAGCTGAGTAAGTCAGGACCTCGGTACCCTTCATGGCGGGAGCTCCTCGACTTTGAATCTGGGTCTTCAGAACGAGGTCCATCTTGGAAGTAACGGGGACTATTAACACCTTTTCTTTTTTTATAAAGGAAACGATGAAGAGGTTCATCTTGGAAGTAACGGGGACTATTAACACCTTTTCTTTTTTTATAAAGGAAGCGATGAAGAGGTTGGTGTTGCTTAAAATTTTTTATTTTTTTATTTTTTAAAAAGAAACGATGAAGAGGTCGATGATACTCAATATATATATATATATACATATATATATGTATATATATATATATATTCAGAAAACGTTTAATTAATGTTATCTTTCTGCCCAAACCCTGCTAAGAGGGATTCTCTTCTTCCCCTTTCCTTCCTTTCTTCTAGTAATCCTCTTTTTTTTTTTTTTTTTTCCCGGAATCAAAGGATTGATGTAGCATACATGTTTAGATTTATTGGTATAGAATTTAAATTATATGTATATAACACAAGTATAAAATACCCCCTCTTTTTTTTTCTTCCGAAGGCAGATCTTACGCAGCAACCCTTGGACCCCCCCCTTTTTATTTTTTAAGAGTACTTTGACTGCCTTATTTGCAGTTGCCTCTCGCATGCTAGCTTGTTGCGATCTTTTCCTCAAACAAATGATGAAGGGGGATTAAAAGCGCCAGATTTTATTTACTGCTTCGATTAGGTAGGCAAAGGTGGATATAGGCTTTACAATACTGGGACTAGTTCCATAGAGGGGGTCATTTTATTGAGGTTGTTCCTTTCTACGTTACCGAACATACACGTACGGGGCCTTTTCGTACGAAGCGTACAGGTAATATCTGTACGGGAACCTGTACGCCCCTGTACAACCCGTACGAAAAAAAAAAAAAAAAAAAGGTCGCGCGTTCAATCCTTGTGGTCGGCTCGTGTTTGGTCTATGTTCGCATATGACTAGCGTAGCAACCTGCACTGCAATTGTACACTGTGTGGTGGCTGCGTCAACGCCTGTGTTGGGTGTGTGTGACAGGGTACACCGGGTCACAGGGAAAAACGAGTACCCGTGTTGGGGTGGGGTTAAGTGCTTATCTTGGGGCTTAACTTTCATCCCAGTCCACTTAGCCGTTTGGTTGAGTGTTTGCCTCCTTATGTGGAGGTCGCGCGTTCGATTCTTGTGGTCGGCTCGTCTTTGGTCTATGTTCGCATATGACTAGGGTAGCAACCTGCAGTGCAATTGTACACTTTGCGGTGGCTGCGCCAACGCCTGTGTTGGGTGTGTGGAATTGGGTACACCGGGTCACGGGGGAAAAACGAGTACCCTTGCTGGGGTGCGGTTAAGTGCTAATCTTGGGGCTTAACTTTCACCCCAGTCCACTTAGCCGTTTGGTTGAGTGTTTACCTCCTGATGTGGAGGTCGCGCGTTCGATCCTTGTGGTCGGCTCGTGTTTGGTCTATGTTCGCATATGACTAGCGTAGCAACCTGCAGTGCAATTGTACACTGTGTGGTGGCTGCGTTGACGCCTGTGTTGGGTGTGTGTGACTGGGTACACCGGGTCACGGGAAAAAATGAGTACCCGTGCTGGGGTGGGGTTAAGTGCTCATCTTGGGGCTTAACTTTCACCCCAGTCCACTTAGCCGTTTGGTTGAGTGTTTGCCTCCTGATGTGGAGGTCGTGCGTTCGATCTTTGTGGTCAGCTCGTGTTTGGTCTTTGTTCGCATTTGTCTGAGCACCATCTACAAATTCTTATTAGAATTGGAGAAGAAAAATAAAAACAGTAAAAAAATTTTTTTTAAGTCGTACGGGGCCTTGAGTACGAATAGCGTACGAGAAATGAGTACAACTCGTACTCGTACGGGGATGAGTACAAGTCACAACGTAGGTTCTTTTATTGCCTTCTTCTATATTCTTTGGATAGATTTTTCCTGTACATTTCTCCTTTTTTTCTTGCTTCTCTCTTCCTCGCTGCCCCCCCTCTCTTTTTTTTTCTCCTTTTTTTTGTGACTAATTGAATAATCAAGGAACTTGAGCCTATGATCTGGGCTGCCTGGGGATTCCTGATCGCCCCCACTTTTTTTTTTTTTTTTTTTTTTTTACAATGTTGGTTGGTTCTGATGACATCGCATCATCCGCTGCTTGCTTATTATTAGTACAGCTTCTACCAATTCTGCTGCTCTGGTGACAAACAAACAGCTATAACTACAGCTTGCCTCTGCTGTATACTGCGGCTGTAGATGCTAGATAGGTTGATCTGATGCGGATGCGGTTGCTTTTCCTGCCTAATTTTTTTCTACTCCTGATGAAACTTATGCCACTTCTTGTTGCTGGTTACATCCACTAATTGCTTTTGCATCCACAACCGTTCCTACTACTTTGATA
>BFEA01000256.1:436948-451761 GCA_003427395.1 Chara braunii
TTTTTTTTTTTTTTTTTTTTTTTTTTACTTGACACTATATTCCTCTTCTTCATATAATTACATCTATATATATGGATGTTTTGAGGTTTGTTATTTTCCCCCCGGTTGTTTTATGCATCTTATTCCTCCAATCCATCATGACATGCGCCTGTGCAAATACGCATGTACGTGCCCATTAATTTGGGAGAGAACCGAGACGCATGTAACACTTCAACCAACAGTGATTTGTCTGTCATTCCAACGTGCTCTTTACCTGCGGATAGGTCCTTGCATGTTCCGTGGAAACGTCGCAAACGCCATCGCCCTTTTGAAAGAGTTCTTAATGATCCTTTGCTGTCCTTGCCGATGATATCAGAATGTACTCGGTGTCCTTCCACTGTTCCAGGTGAAGTCGGTTTGTCTTTGTTCGAGGGCCCTTCTTTGTCATCCAACCACGGAGTGGGAGTGCGTATACCTTCGGATATTACTCCCTGTCGCTCTACGAGTGACATGGCGATGCCATCACAACACGAACACCGCAAACGTGGACGACCACCTTCCCAAAGTCGTCGAACCCGAAGGTCTTTATTACAGGTCGTAGGTGCCGTAGGTGTCGTAGGTGAGACGACTTCTCGCAAGAGAGATAAACAACCGGTGGTAAGTCAAGATTATAGTATTGATTGTTCTGATGAAGAACAACATAGCAATAGGTCTCTATCTTTTTGACAATCAATCCCGTCCATGAATGATTTCACGAGCCCCGTGTTTTTCAACAGAATGAGTCGACGAGATAACAATATTAGTACGAATCGCATTGGTTGTCTTGTAAATCTCTCTATGACCTTGCAAAGTGAATGTCCACTTGGAATTCGTACGGATGTTGCAATAAATGCAGATTCCGTTTCGATTGCTGAAAGATCCATTTTATTGGATATTTTTCCCTCGCACTCTGCACATGTTCATAATTGTTCATCGTCCACATTTACTGTCGCTGTCCCGCAAGTATTTATGGAAAGTAATGTTTGTCCTCCTTTGAGGGATATTCATGCAAATGCACCTTCTGTTGCTACGACCCCGCCGAATTCACCAAACACGTTCATTAGAAAGTTTCTTGGATTTCATAATCGACGAAGAGAATTATTATTACGGAAAGCGATTCGTTCGAGGCGCAACCGACGGTACCGTATGTTATTGATTCGACGACTCCGTGCGAATAAGGCCATGCGTCGTTTGGAACTTGGATCATTGTCGCCGATGCGTCATCATGTGTCGTCGGGCTATCATGCAAGTGCAATAATTGGTGAAAGTACGGTAGAGGTTGGTGAAGGAATGCAGCAAATCGATAGATTGAACGTGGATGAACTGTGTTATACGTCGCGTTTAATTTTAAAACGAATGAAAAGTCAGGGAAGACAACCGAACTTTCATGTTAAACGTATGCGTGCATTGAGAGTTGCGCTTAAGAATCATAGGAGGAAAGAAGATGTGCGTGCTCATATAACTTTTGTACGGGGTGTGCGGCGAAGTTTGCTTGCTGTGAATATCATTCGACAAATTCGAGCGAACACCTCTGCGCAATCGAGGAGAGCATCTTTTCCTGCGAGAGAATCGCGGAGTTGTTCTTCCCAGGCAAGGCAGTCGCGAAGTCTGTCATCTTGAGCGAGGCAATCACAGAACCCGTTCATAAGAAATCGAAATTCAGTGAACAATTGCGAAGATAATGAACCGGATAGTCACGAAGAAGAAATGAACAATTCATGTGATATTCAGAGTCATTTTCTTAATGCACTCCCATCAGCACCTGTGGAGACAACATATGCTGCGGTTGAGAGCACGGTGGCGATTCTTGGGAATGCTAACACTGTTCAGATGTTCGGCCTTGGCGGTCGAGATCTGTGTACCTATTGTGGTGCTAAATTGTGGCGTCATGAAAAAAAATGGACAAAGATCTGTTGCCGAAAAGGTGCGAAACGTTGTCCTTTATGGGAATGGCCTTGCGAAGGCTCCGCGGAGCATGAGATTCTTTCCCTTTGGACGTCTCAATCTTCGGACGGTCGATTCCTTTGAAACAATACGAGGGTAATTAATAATAGTTTAGCCCTCCTATCGTCTCGACTAAGGCAACCGAGCGATGGTGTTCAAGGATTCCAAGGCCAACTTCGGACTCAAGGTCCAATCTTTCATCGGGTCAGTGCATTGGTTGTAGGGGAAGGGGAACGTCTTCAGTTTGCACAGTTGTACTTGCACGATCCTCAACGTTTAGACGATGCGATTGATCAAAGGGTAGACTTCCTTAACTTACCTGCAGGTACATTGGATGCCGAACTTCATCGAACGAACCGCATCTTGAGAAGGTTTCACGAATTGCTACAACGATGTAACAATTACGTGAAGGACTTCATGACGGTTGCTGACCTTCCGCCCGAAGCATTGAACAGGAGGAACTTGGTCATAAATCCGGATGTCGTGCCTGATGGGGAACATCCAAGGCGTTATAACCGTCCTATGGGTTTGCATGAGGTGTGTGTTCTGATGGCTGATGAACTCCTTCTTCGTGAGCTCGAGATTTGTTTGCGTGCTCCTATTCCGGGTGAGCGGCAGACGGTTGTGGTTCCGGAATGTTCTCGAGCACACGACTGCTTAAGTTTTGTTTTACTTTTCCCAGAGGGAATTGATAGTTGGTCTATTCGATCTGCCTCGGAAGCTGGATGACCGCCAGGACTTAATGCCAAGGAGTACTATGCTTTTCACCTTCACGCTCGTGATGGTAAAAGGCCTTGCCTCCTTTATGCAGCACGTCTCTTCCACGAGTTTTGTTGCATGTCGTACGCTAAAGTTGAATCCCTCCGCTTAAAATGAGTGAGATTCTACCAGAAAAAATTGTGCTCGGAGTATTATCAGGATTTAAGAGACGTCGTGCAACAAAATCGACGTGGTGATAGTGTTAGGACAAAAGTGATTTTGTCGTCAACATTCACTGGGGGACCCCGATATATGAGTGAAAGATATCACGACAGCATGGCGATTGTGAAGCAATTCGGAAAACCAGATCTTTTCATCACTATGACGTGCAACACTAACTGGTCAGAGATTAAACAAGCTCTATTGCCAGGTCCATGTCCTAATGGCAGACCGGATCTTCTAGCGCGAGTGTTCAAAGGTTATCTTGCACAACAGGTTGATGAGATAAAGAATAAACGGATCTTTGGTAGCGTGAGTGCAATGTTATATGTGGTGGAGTTTCAAAAAAGAGGTCTACCACACGCACATATATTGGTTATCCTGCATCCGAATGATAAAATTCGGGATGCGGATGCTGTTGACAATGTGGTGTGTGCGGAGATTCCTCCCGAAAGAGAATTGAGAGAAAGGGTGACGAAGTTCATGTTGCACAGGATTTACGGAGCGGAGAAACGCGACGCTTCGTGTACGGAGGAAGGAGAATGCACAAAAGGGTTTCCGAAAGACTTCATTTCAACAACAACATTCAAAAACGAACAAACTTACCCTTTGTATAGGAGAAGGAAACCAAGTGATGGTGGTTCTGCCTAATCGATATCATGGAATGTAATTGGTATGGGCGATTCAAATGGTAGATGTAAAAATATATGGCTTCACTCTTGGATATCCTCGCAAAATGCACAGATCATATGCCTACAGGAGACTAAATTGAATGCAGAGAAGATCGAGGAGATCCAGGGGTGGTGGGACGGGCCTCAGGTGTGGGCTCCCGCCGACGGCACCAGGGGAGGCGTGACCATCTTGATAGATAAAAACTTAGAGATTAACATTATCGACCACTATGTTGATCAGGACGAGCGATGGGCTTGGATGAAGATGGGGGTAGGGGATGAGGACTAGGCAATCATGACAGTATATGCCCCAGTCCACTATCAAGATAGGATTATTTTTTTCGCAAATTTACCAGCTTTCATCCCTTACACGAAAAATCTGATTATGTGCGGGGATTGGAACTCAATTTTCAACACGGGACTGGGCTCCTTGAACATTGCGCCTATCAGAGAAAATACAGTAATGCTTTCATCCTTAACAGAGACTCAAGGACTTAACGACGCCTACAAGATTTTTAATCCAAATGCTTTTGGTTCCACATGGCACGGCCCAAAACCGTCTAAACATACGCCAGCCTCTCGAAAACGTTTGGATTTTTTCCTAATAAGAGACACCCCATGGGATCGCACCACGTGGTGTGATCTACAGATCAAGACTACCTCAGATCACTACCCGATCCTGTTTGATATCGTTTCCAAAGACCTGGTGGAGAGACACAGCCCTCCCTTCAGGCTTAATACCAGCTTGTTAAAAGACGAAGGGATAGTCCGCTGGGTTTCTGCTCACATGGAAGCCTGGAGGACTGCCAAGGACCTACTTGAAGACCAATACGACTGGGCAGTATCACGTATCGGGATTGTGCGTGCAGCCTTAATATAATTTCCGAGGATGAAGGCTGCAGACCGAGAATGGAAAGAAAAACTGTTAACTAAAACTATAAGAGAGTCTGAGGAGCAGATGGGGGGAGATTCATTCTCTGACTATTTCTGGACTGTAAAGAGACAAGTAGCCCTGACCCAATTAGAAGATTTAGAGCTAAGGAAACAGCTGGATTGGCAGGAATGGCTTAAACTTGGAGGAATAGTAGGATACGATAAAATGACTAAGTTAACCTTTCGCTCGTTAATTCTTAGGCAGGCAAAACCCTTAGTTAGAGAATTAGCGCATCCGTTTGCATTAGTGGCCCCAATTGCCACAGACACTCAAGAGATGAGCAGATACGCCTTGGAATACTACAAAGACATAGTATCTACAAGGCGTCCTTTTGACTTCCAGATACTGATTTATCTGAATTCTCAGCCTTCTAGCCACAGTCCTTAAAAGTAATATCATTAACACCCAGGGAGGAAATGGACCAACCCATCTTAGAACAGGAAATTGGCGCAGCAGCCCGACAGATGGCCTCAGGGAAATGCCCCGGCCTTGATGGCCTGCCCATCAAACCGTTTCGGGCGGCTTGGCCAGCCTTTGCTCCGTTTCGATGTGAACTTTATAATAGAGCATGGAAACAGGCACCTTTCCGACAGAGTTCATTAAGGGAATGATTACCTTAATGTATAAAAAGGGCGACAAAGGACAAGTGCGAAATTGGAGACCTATCTCCTTATTGAACGTAGTCTACAAACTGTTTGCAAAAACGATGGCCATCCGCCTGGCGAAGCTTCTCCCTGCCTTGATAGGATGGGAACAGGGTGCCTTTGTTAAAGGCCGATCAATATTCGAGAACATCCTATCGACAGTGCAAGCCTTCGAAACTATAAATAAAGAAAAGAGAGACGTGGCGATCCTCCTCCTAGACATGGAGAAGGCTTATGACAAGGTGGGTTGGGGCTTCGTTATGACGTCCCTCCGTAAGATGGGCTTTGGAGAGGGCTTCTGCAGAAGTGTGGGCGCCACTTACTTCCAGGCCAAGTCAGTGGTGGTAATTCATGGGAAACTTTCAGACGAATTTACATTAACCCGTTCCCTACGACAGGGCTGTCCACTGGCACCCTTGCTATTTGTACTGCAGTTAGAGGTCCTCTTGGAGAATATCCGAACAAATGACAAAATCAGTGGGTTGAGAATCAGTAATCAAGAACAATGGAAAGGGGGGGCAATTGCAGATGACTTGACTGTGGCTTGTGAGAACACTACGCATGCCCTCCAGGAATTGAGACAGGTAATAGATAACTATTGTACCCTATCGGAAGCTTCCATTAACTGGCATAAGTCAGCTTATTTTCTGCCCCCTCCTAAAGTGCTATATGTGGATTGGGGCCTGAGACAGGTACCAGCTGACGCATCTGACCGTTTTCTGGGTCTACAGGCTTCATTAACAGACTGTTCAGTTGTGCAGGACTCTATTCTGGAAACAAAGGTAACAACACGGATCGCAGGTTGGGTCCGAAACCATAAGCTCTCGGTGTACGGCAGAGCCTTGGTGCTTTCGGTAGCAGCCCTATCTATCCTATGGTTCCCCCTCTCCATTCATCTGCTGGGGGAGAGGGCTTATCAAAATATCAAGAGAGCAGCGGCCCGTTACCTATGGAAGCCGGCAGCCATGGAGCAAGAAGGCTTTGTAACAAAAGAAGCTTGGGAAGCAGTTGCAGCACCACGAGAACAGGGAGGTCTGGGGATTTTAGACCCAGTCCAACAGAATAGGAGCCTGCTAGGGAAATGGGTGGTCTCTGCAGTCTTTGGAAACAGAAATAAACTTTGGATTAGGCTGGCAGAGTTTATTCTAGCTAGGGAGTGGAATGTAGCAAGACCAACGGGCGTGTGGACCTGCCTTTTCATTCCTTCTTTTGTATCCAGACGTCCAAGATAGAAACTCAGGCGCAATATCCTGACTGCCTGGTCGAAAATTCTTCCTAGGACTAGCAAGGTGTCGACAACCAGGCTGGAGGTTTTGAACCAGATACTGTTTGAGAATCCACACATTACTCGAGAAGATGGCTCTCTTTTCCAGGCTGATGGGAGACCTGGGTCTTTTGGCCGTACCTGGGTAGAAAAGGGAATAGTGCGTATAAGTGATTTATGGGACGAGTCCATAGAAGATTGGGTATCGCCAGAAAGCTTGCGAGCTCGACTACCTCGAATGCGAGGAGTAGAGGTAAACCTGAAGTTAATACAGCAAGCGATCCCAGACTACTGGATTAAGACAGTCCGATCCCAGGGGGAAAAGGGGGCCGGTACGTGGTGGGAAAATCCGGATTATCCAAGACGTGTAGTACAAATCCTCGGACCAGACTTGGCCCAGGGGACTAGAGTTCAGGTGTGGGAGCCTTGTCCTCTGGACCACACTGGAGCGAAGCTGCGGGTAGGACCAGAGAAAACTTTCCTCGCTACTCAGAACTTCTCAGAAGTAAGAGTATGGCTACCGACTTCAGGCACGGAGAAGACAACAACCTTGATCACGAGGTATCCAGGACTGGGACAGGTGGAACCGTTACTTACAGGGTGGGCTGAAGTGTTTGGACCAGGAGACTTTACTCCAGCGTGTTTCTACACTACAGAGATAGGCTGCAAACTGCACCAGGCAAAGTACAATACCCAAGCAACTAAGTTAGCGGCAGAGAGGACCAAGAAGGAACCAGGCTTCCAGCTGGGAAACCTGAACTTCCCAAAGCTCTGGAAGGCCCTAAAGAGAATCCCATCCCAAAAGCAGGCAAGCATCATGTGGACCCAGTCTATGCTAGTGATACCCTCAGCGGTCTGGCTGGTGACACGTGGAATGGAGATCTCAGAGACCTGCGCACGATGCGGTTGGGGATGGGAGTCCACTACTCATTTATGGCTATACTGTCCGTGGGCCAATAAGGTTTGGACTTGGTGGATTCATCACTGGAAGAGAATAAGGAAGCAGGCCTTTGTCTTGTCACACGAATGGATTTTATACGGCTCATGCCCAGAGGCGACGGATCTAACGAAGGGCTGGGGCTATGTAGCCTTGGTATGCAGAGGCGTTATTATGGAAACCGTCTGGAAAGCACGGAACAAGACAGTCTTCAAGAAGGAGCCCTTGTCATTCCACAGCCAAGTTGCCCTCATTAAGAGCGGTATCAAAAGAACTGTGCAAATAAACTGGCAGTACGGGGCCAAACCCGTAGTAAAGGACGATATTGGTTTTTTGCAAACATGGATAAAAGATAAGGCTCTGGCAGACATTTCTACTGAAGGGAAACTGCAGTTGGCTAGTTGGCTGCAACAGGGAAACTGAGAGGCTTTACTCTCTGCAGTAACCCAGGGACCGTGTTAGGTCCGATGTAGATTAGATTCAAGTAAAGGCTCAGTTGGGCGGTTATTGCAGTTGGAGGGTATTTTTTCAGTAAGTCCGCTCCGTGGTTTTCTAGATTTGAGGTGGGAGACTGTATTGCTCTTGATTGAGTACCTATTTTTCTTTGCTTCTTACAGTAGACCTTTTTAGTTTCTTATGCTGTGAGTAGGAGTAGTCCAGAGGAATGCTCTAGGAGTAGGGTCGGACATCTGAAGTAAATCGGGTCCTTTAGGGTCCTGTAAAAAGCTAAGCTGGGTAAGGCTCCCAGTAGTTACTTTTATGTTTGCTCCGAGTAGAATTGTGAGGACCCCGGCCTCAAGGTTCTATGTTTTGCATAATATAAGCTGACGTCTTTAGGGCCTCGCCACACCAATGTCGAAAACTGATTTTTCAACATTTTCTCCTCGCCACACATCATGTCGAAATCCGAGATGCAAAAAAAATTCAGGAGCTGTCAGGGAAAGGGTTTCGACACCTCCTCTCGAGACGGGCTCGTTTCCCAGCCTGCAACTTGGACATTTTCAACAGTCCTCCGATGGGATGTCGAATTCTTGCCCGAATGTCGAAAAAGAGAACGCACCAACACTTGTCCTATCTTCACCCCAGTTTCTCTTTTGTGCATACGACTCGTCGGTTCTTCACTTGGACATGCGGTGTGGCAAAGAGGGTTTTCTGTCGAAAGAGGGAATGTCGAAAATCTCCTCACATATGTCGAATTTCGTGATGTTTCGACATTGGTGTGGCGAGGCCCTAAATGAGAAAAGAACGCCACACACCGGCTTAGGGGCTCGCCACACAGGGTTTCGAACAAAGGCATTTTTCGAAAGGTGTCAGACTTTTTTCGAAAGTCTGTTCGTCGAAAGGAACCCCCCCCTTCGCCACACAGACTTTCGAAACACCCAGGCCTTTCTATATATGCACATTAGGGCCTGGCTCATTGCTCACTACGTGTGTAAAACAAGAGTCTGAATCTTTGCCTAGAACATGGAAAGATACTTCGCCATAATTTTTGTCGTTTGTGCATGTCCAGAGTAGTGGAGCCAGGCCCTTGGCATCGCCCCTTTTTTTTTTTTTTTTTTTCGCCGACCGATCAACTGTTTCGAGTGGGCCTTTTCAAAAGACCACTCGAGGTCTTTCGAGGAAAGGCTCGTGACAGGCGGGAGGATCTCATCTCTTCGTAAGGACTTTCGACGCCGGCCCATCTGACACCTTTCGAAACTTTTTCGAAAGAACTGGTTTCCAAAGCCTATGGGTCTCACTGCACTTCTCTCCACTCTCCGGGAAATCGGAGAGTACGCAGAGAGTTGTCAGACTCTCCAATTTCCCGGATTTTGGGTCATCGCTGCACTAACTCTACAAACGCAGACTCTACAACGATCGAGGGTACAAAACGACAACTCAAAGTCCCCGTTTGTCTGCCCAGACTCAAGGTTCACTCTCCAGATTTGGAGCAAATCGGTGGTTCCTTCAAAGGTCTATCCGAGTAACGGATTTTGCAGGCTGGGCACTCTCCGGCGTCGGAGAGTGCAATTCTTTTGTGGTTTCTGACAGCTCTCCGAATTTTTTTTGGGGTTCTAAAGTAGAGTTAGTGCAGCGATGCATAACTCTCCGAATTTTCGCGAAGTAGAGTAGTGCAGCGAGACCCTATGTGGCGAAGACACGGCCTCGATTTTGCGCGTTTCGAAAGCCTGTGTGGCGAGCCCCTTAGGGCCTCGCCGCACCACAGTCGAAAGGCGAAAAAATTCGACGGCTGTTAGAACAAATTTGACAGCCTCCATTCCACAGTTTGCCCCCCTTTAGCCACACAACACTGTAGAGTGCACACACTTGTGAATGCAAGATCGAAAAAGATGAACGGGCGAGAGGGTACGACAAGCATTAGTCCATCCCGACCTTACCCACCCTAGAAGTCGACGGCTCAGCCGAGGAGTGTCGAAAGCATGGGAGTAGCAGGTTGGAGCTGTCGAGAAGCATGCTCCGACAACTGGAGAATTTCTTTCCCGTCGACAGCCTGTGTGGCGAAGAGAAACTGTCGAAAATTGCATTTTCGACAGTGGTGTGGCGAGGCCCTTAGAGGCTCGCCACACAGGCTGTCGAAAGTCGAAAATTTTCGACAGGTGTCAGTACATTTTCGACAGTCCGGCCGTCGACAATTTTCCCCCCTATCGCCACTCAGCCTGTCCAGGGGGCGAGGTTCTCGAAAGTTGGCAAGTCGAAGCCGCCTTTCGACAGGTGCTGTGTCGCGAAGGCGGTCGTTGTTAAATGGATGAATTTGTGCGCGGATGGGGACAATATGACGACGCCGTTTTCGACAGCAACTGTTGACTACATACCGACAAACAGGCCACGGCTGTCAGGGAGCATTCTCTGACAACGCAAATTCGAACGCAATTTTCGAAAGCCCAGCGGGGCACTGTCGAATTTTTTTTGACCTGCAGGCACGGTTGCTGGAGGGCGGCTGTCGAAAGGACCATTCTGACACCTGTCGTAAGTTTTTTGAGCCGCACTTCTTCGAAAGTCTGTGTGGCGATGCAAAATTGTCGAAAACCCCGTTTTCGACAGCCTGTGTGGCGAGCCTCTTAGGGTCTGGCTCCACCACTGTCCGCTATACAGAATTTCGGAGAGTTCGTGTATAGCTGTCAGAGTACCAAAAAACGGAGATTTCGTGTATAGTCTGCGCCATAGCTCCACTTACTATCCGCTATACAGCTCTCCAATTCCTGAGTTCACTACAAAACACCCTAAGAGCACTACAAGACAGCAGTTTGTCGGCCCAGACTCCAGGCGGACTATCCGATTTCGTGTTTGAAAATGGCGGCCTCCTTCGACCACCCTTCACGACTTTTGCAGGCTGGGAACTATACACAAATGTAGAGTGTGATCCACGGCCGATTTCTGACAACTATACAACGGAGTTTTCACGTGTATAGTGTGTAGTTAGTGGAGCTACGCCGAACTATACAATTTTGTATAGTGTATAGTAGTAAAGCGAGACCCTTAGGGCACTCTCACACTAGGTACCAAATCCCCATTTCCCACAAAAAAAAGAGTTCCCGGACAGTCACACATGGTGAACATCTGCCCAAATTCTCAAAAGGGGTGACCATTTGTCAGCGGCCTGCGAAGCCGCGGGGGGAGGAAATTTGCGGTGACCTCTGGAGGTTACCGCAAATCCTCAAATCTTTTTCCGAATTATCGTGCAGTATTGGAGAAAAATGGAACCCCACGATATTAGCGGCCTATCAATTGACAAAACGAATAATTGCATCTGCCATTTGAGGTATCCACCGTGTGACCGGGGCCCTCCACAACCACCTCGCAGAGTATGATGTAGCGACCTTGTCTTTAGCGTTTTGGGAACACAGTGTGACCGGCCAGGGCCGCATTTCCTCAAAACGGCCGTTCCCATTTTCCCATTTTTTGGGAATTTGGGTACCTAGTGTGAGCGTGCCCTTACTCGATGCTAGTGGGTCCCGACAGTCCCGGCAAAAGCCGTGATTGCTCTTTGAAGGGGGGACCAACAAAAACAAAATGTAGTATCTGTTCAGATCTGTTCAATATCTGATCCGTGGCTCATCGGATCGCAAAACAAAAAACAAAAAAAAACAAACAAAGTGCGCCACTTTCCCGATCCAGCGTATACGACATTCCCGCAGGAAGACTGCCTGGAATGTATCGGGAAGTACCGGCGAACCCAAGAGCCTAGCTCGGTGGGTACGCCCATGAATTGTTGAAAATACAGACCCATGTTCGAATCCAGATGATGGAAGTTGATGAGAAAAAGTTGTAAAAACGAACTATTTCTGAATTACCTGGGACCGGTCAGCTTAATGATGATATATCACGGAAAAAAGAAAGTACCGGCGCCGGAGCAGGCGGGAAGTTTGCCAAACGGCAACTTCCTTCGCACGTGTTCTGTTTTTTTTTTTTTTTTTTTGGTTCAACTTCGTGGCTGAGGTGACCACATTTTGCACTTATTTGTCCACGTAATTCTGGTTTTGTACACGCAGTTCCTGCCGTAAACGCGGTCAGATACGCCCTCATTGCAGATCAAAATTCGTCATTTAAAAGTCAGTCGCTTATTCGGTCAGGGAGAGAAAAATACACTCAGGTGAACAGGGGCCTCGCTGCACGACTCTCCATATGTGCAAACTCAGAATGGATCTTCCGCTAAAACATGGAAACACGCACCACCATATTTTTTCGTCTTGTGTGCGTGTGGAGAGTAGTGGAGCGAGCGCCCTGTTTTCTGGGCGCCCTCTCCTCAGTCTCTCTCTCTCTCTCTCTCTCTCTCTCTCTCTCTCTCTCTCGGCCCCCCCCCAAAAAAAAATAAAATAATAATAATAATAATAAATATTCTCCGTGATGCCGCAGGCGTGACGATTTGGGAGGAGTTTGGGTCGGCTGTGGCAAGGATAAAAGGGAGGTTGCGGCCTTCCATCCATCAAATCTCCGAGTGTAACTGCCAAGGGTGTACGAGGTGATTGTGCTTTTTCGCGGCAAGGTGAGTCGTGTGCTCCGTTCATCGTCGCTCGCAGTTCACAGCTACGAATGTTTTTTTCCCTCCACCTCGCGCCCATGTCAACCCCCGCAGTCCTTCTTCTACTTAGCCTAAACCTTCTGCCCTCCGATGGCCGATCCTCTCCTTCACCACCTCCCCTACCCTGCAGGGAACGTCCTCCCTCTTCCCTCCACATCATCTCCGAGTTTTCTGGTCTGGTCGCTCGCCGTTTTGGCTCGAACGTCCTCCCGCCTGAATCTGGTATCCATAGAGTCAGATTCAGCCAAACTGTCCTGGTGGGACCACGCCCTCACTCCTGCACCTCGCTTTTCCTCATCTTCCGCGCAAGCCTCAACATCCAACTCGCGCACGCAGTTTGAGGGATCCGGGGTAGATTCGTCACGTTGCAATCGCTTGACCAGATATGATTGCATGGGGTTCTCGCACTGTCGGGTTTTACTTTGCGTTTCCTATGTCGTCCTAGTGTTCCTTGGACTCTTTCCTAGTTGTGATCTTCGCTCTTCTCTTTCTTCGTCAACAACTGGTTATTGATGCTGAGTGGCATGATAATGATGGTGACGACACTTGTGCTCTGCAGTAATGAAGGTTCTTGCGCGATTTAACGACCGTCACGCGGTGAAGTTCTGCTTTTTCTTTCTGCTCAGTTGATCTCAGTCTCAATGTCCTTTCAAGCCAAGTCAGGAGATGCCGAATGAGCTCTTCGTCTCCATCCTCTTCACGGTGACCAGTGATTGTCTTGGCGTGAATGTCAACCAGTTCCTACTTCACACTCTCTGTGACTGAGTGAGTGAGTGAGTGAGTGAGTGAAAGAGTCAGTGAGCGAGAGAGAGAGAGATTCCCTCACTCCCCACGGTCCACTGTTTCCGAGCTTCTCTCGTCAACTTCCAATTTTCTCACTCCTCTCTCTTCTACCCTTAGTGAGTCGTCTCCATTCTCGTCCTTTTGTCTCTCTGCAAGAATCGCAATAGTGATGGTTATGTCCAATTTAAGGAAGTGCCCTTGCGGGAGAGAATAAGCAGTCAGAATGAAACGGTAAATGGACAGTGAATGCGCTTGCATGGTTTCGCCTTCGACAACGATGCCGACTTTTGTCTCTTTCTGTTCCCCTGCTTCCGCATCTCTTCCTCATACTTAGTCAAAGGTGGGATTGGTGGAGCTGTTCATGACATGTGCCTCGGGGGTCATTGTTGCGGTTGGTAATGGTGACTCTAACCACATGCTGTTGCACTACTCTCTCTCTCTCTCTCTCTCTCTCTCTCTCTCTCTCTCTCTCTCTCTCTCTCTCTCTCTCTCTCTCTCTCTCTCTCTCTCTCTCCTGTGATCGTCTTGTTGATGCAGGGATCGTTATTTGGCAATCTGGAGACTTGCAGTCCGAAGCATCCTAGCTGTTGAGTCGACAGCGGTTTGGGAAAGATGGGTCAGTTTTCGGCAGCCTTGGCCGTTGCGAGCTTGGTCCTGCTTGCGAGCGTCCTCCACGTCGCACATGCCACCGGCCGGGAATGCCCATGCTCCCCTGGGACGAAGCGGTGCACCCCCACCGGTCCCTGCATTAAGTGCTGCAAGGATTGTGATTGTGGCACGGGGGAGAGGTGCGTCGAGGGAGAGTGCAAGCTACCGTGCTGCCCGGCTGGACTGAAGCGCTGCTTTCCCACCGGTCCCTGCGCGAAGTGCTGCAAGGATTGTGATTGCGGCACGTGTGGCACGGAGGAGAAGTGCATCGAGGGAGAGTGCAAGCTACCGTGCTGCCCGGCCGGACTGAAGCGGTGCACCCCCACCGGTCCTTGCTTGAAGTGCTGCAAGGATTGTGATTGTGGCACGGCGGAGAAGTGCGTTGACGGAGAGTGCAAGCTCCCTTGCTGCCCGGCTGGACTGAAACGCTGCGTTCCCACCGGTCCCTGCGTGAAGTGCTGCAAGGATTGTGATTGCGGCACGGGGGAGAAGTGTGTCGACGGAGAGTGCAAGCTCCCGTGCTGCCCGGCTGGACTGAAGCAGTGCACCCCCACCGGTCCCTGCGTGAGGTGCTGCAAGGATTGTGATTGCGGCACGGGGGAGAAGTGCGTCGAGGGAGAGTGCAAGCTCCCGTGCTGCCTGGCTGGACAGAAGAGGTGCACCGCCACCGGTCCTTGCGTGAAGTGCTGCAAGGATTGTGATTGCGGCGCGGGGGAGAAGTGTGTCAACGGAGAGTGCAAGCTCCCGTGCTGCCCGGCTGGACTGAAGCGGTGCACCCCCACCGGTCCTTGTGTGAAGTGCTGCAAGGATTGTGATTGCGGCGCGGGGGAGAAGTGCGTCGACAGAGAGTGCATGCTCCCATGCTGCCCGGCTGGACTGAAGCGCTGCGTTCCCACCAGTCCCTGCGTGAGGTGCTGCAAGGATTGCGATTGCGGCACGGGGGAGAAGTGCGTCGACGGAGAGTGCAAGCTCCCGTGCTGCCCGGCTGGACTGAAGCGGTGCACCCCCACCAGTCCCTGCATGAAGTGCTGC
>BFEA01000256.1:474557-490481 GCA_003427395.1 Chara braunii
CCCCGTGCCGCAATCACAATCCTTGCAGCACTTCAAGCAGGGACCGGTGGGGGTGCACCGCTTCAGTCCAGCCGGGCAGCACGGGAGCTTGCACTGTCCCTCTACGCACTTCTCCGCCGTGCCACAATCACCGCAATCACAATCCTTGCAGCACTTCACGCAGGGACCGGTGGGAACGCAGCGTTTCAGTCCAGCCGGGCAGCACGGGAGCTTGCACTCTCCCTCGACGCACTTCTGCCCCGTGCCGCAATCACAATCCTTGCAGCACTTAATGCAGGGACCGGTGGGGGTGCACCGCTTCGTCCCAGGGGAGCATGGGCATTCCCGGCCGGAGGCATGTGCGACGTGGAGGACGCTCGCAAGCAGGACCAAGCTCGCAACGGCCAAGGCTGCCGAAAACTGACCCATCTTTCCCAAATCGCTGTCGACTCAACAGCTAGAATGCTTCGGACTGCAAGTCTCCAGATTGCCAAATAACGATCCCTGCATCAACAAGAGAATCACAGGAGAGAGAGAGAGAGAGAGAGAGAGAGAGAGAGAGAGAGAGAGAGGTACAACAGCATGTGGTTAGAGTCACCATTACCAACCGCAACAATGACCCCCGCGGCACATGTCAAGAACAGCTCCACCAATCCCACCTTTGACTAAGTATGAGGAAGAGCTGCGGAAGCAGGGGAACAGAAAGAGACAAAAGTCGGCATCGTTGTCGAAGGCGAAACCATGCAAGCGCATTCACTGTCCATTTACCGGTTCATTCTGACTGCTTATTCTCTCCCGCAAGGGCACTGCCTTAAATTGGACATAACCATCACTATTGCGATTCTTGCAGAGAGAGAAAAGGACGAGAATGGAGACGACTCACTAAGGGTAGAAGAGAGAGGAGTGAGAATATTGAAAGCTGACGAGAGAAGCTCGGAAGAAGTAGACCGTGGGGAGTGAGGGAATCTCTCTCTCGCTCACTCGCTCGCTCACTCGCTCACTCGCTCACTCGCTCACTCGCTCACTCGCTCACTCGCTCACTCACTCGCTCACTCACTCACAGAGAGTGTGAAATAAGAACTGGTGGACATTCATGCTAAGACAATCACTGGTCACTGTGAAGACGATGGAGACGAAGAGCTCATTCCGACATCTCCTGACTTAGGTTCAAAGGACATCGAGACTGAGATCAAGCGAGCAGAAAGAAAAAGCAGAACTTCACCGCGGGACGGTCGTTAAATCGCGCAAGAACCTTCATTATTGCAGAGCACAAGTGTCGTCACCATCATTATCATACCACTCAGCATCAATAACGAGTTGTTGACGAAGAAAGAGAAGAGCGAAGATCATAAATAGGAAAAAGAGTCCAAGGAACACTAGAACGACATAGGAAACGCAAAGTGAAATCCGACGGTGCGAGAACCCCATGCAATCATATCTGGTCAAGCGATTGCAACGTGACGAATCTTCCCCGGATCTCTCAAACTGCGTGCGCGAGTTAAATGTTGAAGCTCGCGCGAAAGATGAAGAAAAGCGAGGTGCAGGAGTGAGGGCGTGGTCCCACCAGGACAGTTTGGCTGAATCTGACTCTATGGATACCAGATTCAGGCGGGGAGGACGTCCGGGCCAAAAGGGCGAGGGACCAGACCAGAAAACTCGGAGATGATGTGCAGGGAAGAGGGAGGAGGTTCATTGGAGGGTAGGGGAGCTGCTGACGGAGAGGATCGGCCATCGGAGGGCAGAAGGTTTAGACTAAGAAGAAGAAGGGCTGCGGGGGTTGACATGGGCGCGAGGTGGAGCGAAAAAAGCATTCGTAGCTGTGAACTGCGGGCGACGATGAACGGAGCACACGACTCACCTTGCCGCGAAAAACTGCAATCACCTCGTACACCCTTGGCAGTTACACTCGGAGATTTGATGGCTGGAAGGCCGCAACCTCACTTTTATCCTTGCCACAGCCGACCCAACCTCCTCCCAAAGCGTCACGCCTGCGGCGTCAAATAGAACTGCCCGGTAAACCGTAGGCAGAGAGGGAGAAGAGGATATATATATATATATATATATTTTGCGAGAGAGAGAGAGAGAGAGGGCGCCCAGAAAGCAGGGCGCTCGCTCCACTACTCTCCACACGCACACAAGACGGAAAATTATGGTGGTGCGTGTTTCCATGTTTTAGCGGAAGATCCATCCCGAGTTTGCACGTATGGAGAGTAGTGCGGCGAGGCCCCTGTTCACCTGAGTGTATATTTCTCTCCCTGACCGGCGCCTGTTCACCTGAGTGTATATTTCTCTCCCTGACCGAATAAGCGGCTCACTTTTAAATGACGATCTTTGATCTGCAATGAGGGCGTATCTGACCGCATGTACGGCAGGAACTGCGTGTACAAAACCAGAATTACGTGGACAAATAAGTGCAAAATGTGGTCACCTCAGCCATGAAGTTAAAAAAGAAAAAAAGAAAAAAGAAAAGGAAAAAGAAAATATAGGGCCTCGCTGCCCTACTCTCCAAAAGTGAAAAATGAGAATGAATCTTTGGCTAGAACATGGAAAGATGCACCGCCGTATTTTTTGTCTGTTGTGCATGTGGAGCCCCATAACAACAGAAGACAAAACACGTGCGCAGGAAGTTGCCGTTTGGCGCCGGTCCTTTCCGATACATTCCAGGCAGTCTTCCTGCGGGAATGTCGTATACGCTGGATCGGGAAAGTGGCGCACTTTGTTTGTTTTTTTTGTTTTTTGTTTTGCGATCCGATGAACCACGCATCAGATATTGAACAGATCTGAACAGATACTACATTTTGTTTTTGTTGGTCCCCCCTTGAAAGAGCACTCACGGCTTTTTTTTTTCCAGGGGCCTGGACCCACTAGCGAAGTATTCTACTATTTGTTTTTTATTATTATTATTTTGTTTTTGGAAGAACTTCAATTTCATTACAACTTCGAAGGATGAGGCCGGGAATCCCTCAACAAACAACCCGGAGAGGGTGCCGGGGCCATTACCCAGCATAGGCTCAAGCTGGAAACCGGGTCCAGCGTCCCATCCAGTCCAAATCACAAGAGGTCTTCCAAAAAAAAACCAACTTGAAGTATTCTACTATGTATAACGCAATTTTATGGTTTTTTATTTATTATTTTTTTTTTGGGGGGGGGAAAGTAGAGAATCCATTATCAAAGCACAAACTTTGAGGCCGGGAATCCTTACAAACAACCCGGTTGGACCTTGGACAAAGGGATCTAGTCCCGGTTCCGACTCGATGCCTTGCCGAAAATTCTCAAAACTGTCTCTTCGAGCTCTCTGCTCTTCAGGTTTCCTTAGTTCTTTTTTTTTGTTGTTTTTTTTTTGGAAAGTTGTCCATGTATTACCAATTGGATGGAAAAGAGGCGGGGACCTCACAATTCAACCCGGGAGAACTGCTGGGGCCATTACCCAGATTCGGCTAATACTGGAAACCGGGTCCAGCGTCCCCTGCTAAAAACCATCCTACGTCTATCTTTCCAAAAAAAGTTGAACTTTGAAGCACAGAAAAGCTGGTAGCTGCTAAAACCATCCCCAGACTGTGACTGATTCAAAATTTAAACATTCTGCCCCAAGCCACTCTGTCTAGCAACAGGGATAGTTAAGGCTACCCTATATATTATCTGAATACCCCATCTGGTGGCCACCACCGGATCGCTCATTTATTCAGGTCTTAGCCACCTCGGCAATGTCGGCTTGCGGTCTGTGGAGATTACTGCAAGTTGATGACCGTTAGCCCACGTCCTCAAGAACCAGAGATATCCTTTCTTTCGACTCCTGAAGCTGGTATGCCAATCCGTCATGATCATATCTCTTAAATTGTTACGTACCTGCTGCTGTTGTTCCTGCAGAGTCACTTTTACCTTGTTGAAGACCATAGAGTTCCTGGCCCGCCAGATTTCTTGCACTCCTCTGCACACGAGAGCAACATAACCCCAGCCTGCTTTGCATGTTGAGCCTGGGATGGGCGGAACCCCATATAAGATCCATTCGTCCGTCCACGGCCAGGCCGGCCCTGTAATAAGATTCCAATGATTGCGCCACCATACCCACACTTCCCTGGCCAAGGGGCAGGACAACCAGAGGTGGGTTTCCTTAGTTGTACCCTACACCTATCCGGTCTATTCCGACCCCCTACACCAAGGTGACACTCCTTGCACATACACAAGCCCAAAACCACCTTCCACCTAAACTGCCTACCTCCTGCGGCTAAACGAACCGAGTGCCCTGCTTCATACTATACTCCTTCCTATAACCATGAACAGAATTCCAGTTTTCCTTCTCTGTCAACATTCACCAACCAGTTTGATGCCTTACTTCGACCCCACGTGTCCAAGAACCATCTGCAATTCCTGCT
The DNA here is from genome assembly GCA_003427395.1 of Chara braunii. Lineage (NCBI taxonomy): Eukaryota > Viridiplantae > Streptophyta > Charophyceae > Charales > Characeae > Chara > Chara braunii. Next base: position 478,910 of record BFEA01000256.1, read on the forward strand.
GCTTCTCCTCCCTTGGCAGTTCTTCCTGTTCCAATCTGCTTTTATAGCCTGGCGCAGTCTGGAACGGATCAGTTCCTTCGTTTCTTTGTCGGAAGTACCCTTGCCGACTTATTCCGGCAGTCCCATATGACAGAACAGATGATCGCTCTGCAGGATTGCACCACATAACCACAGCCCTTGGAAATCGGCAAGTCCTCTGGTAGGATGCCCAAAAGGGCCCAATTTCTGTCCCATTTCCACTCCCATTCCGAAAACACCTTCCAGTGGGTCTCCCACCACTTCCAAATTCTGGTGGATGCGAGACAGTCCCACCACAAATGAACTGTGGATTCATATGGCCACCTGCACCTGCTGCATGCCATTCAAACTTCCATGCCTCTGCCTGCCAACCAGACCGCTGAAGGAGTGACAAGGAGCGAGAGGTGCCAAAGGAGGGCTGCATATTTCTGAGATGGGAGCAGCTTGAGTTGTGTCCAAAGTCGCGTCATTCCCCTACTGACCAATTCATCAGAGTTGTCCACCATACTGTTCCAGCGCTTCGTAGCCACCGCCAGATCTGATTCATCTGATGCAACTTCAGCGATGCGCCGTTTTTACCCAATCCCCTCCAACCCCATGCTGAAGGATCTAACTTGCAGTCCGCTACTCAAAGTTCTGAGAGGAGCGTACAAAGATGAGTGTTCTCCTTATCCCAGGTTTCCTCCACCCTTACTTGGGCTAGTGATAGTTCCATCGGTGGGTAAGTGGTTTGCTCTTCAGAGGGCTGTAGTTGAGTTTGGAATCTGCCGGGGGGCTTGGTCCACCCCTGGAAGAGCCTTCTGCCGTCCGATGAATACGAGAGTAATTTCCAGTATCTCGTTTCTTCTCCAGGTGTGGTTGTTGAGTACCATGTGCCTGGTGGGTCTACCCCCTCTGGGGCTAGTAACTTGTGCCAGGATTCTGGGATCGCTGCAATCTGTTCTGCCAATTTCTCCTCCACCAAGTGCAGATTGCCTAATGTCTGATCTCCTCCGTTGTGATCAATCTCCCCTCTAGGGCTACCCAGGTATCCGCAATGCGGAGCACCCCCCTTCTAATCCAACTATCCCCAAACGTACCTGCTTCCTTGTTTGCTCTGAAGCTCAGTCCCATAGTGTTGCAGATTTTGGGATTGTCGGTTGTCTCAGTACTTCCTGCTTTGTGACTGACTCTAACCATTCGTTAGGTTTCAAGTTCACCTTCTTCCATGCCGCAACCACTCCGACCCAAAAGGTAGAACGAATCTTCCTGTTCACATGCGATTCTAACTGGAGACAGAGCCACACGTCCTCCTTACGAGCCAATCCCCATTCTTCCCCTAGAATATGTTCACCCATCAAAATCCAATGTTCACCCCCTTGACTGATTGATACCCTGAGAAGCCACTGAGAGAGCGACTGACAATTGTTTTTGTGGGGGTCTCTGATTCCTAGCCCTCCCTCTTCCCTGGGCTGCGCTATTAAGTCCCAGGCCACCTTTGAAATGAAACCTTCCCCCTTACCGACTCGAGGCTTATGCGGACCCACCGGGAAGGTGCTCCGCCTGGGATACAGATAGAGATGGAGGATGAGGGAGGAGCGAGATGGCACAGCGCAGCTCCCATGCAAGACTCCAACGCACGTACTCCAAAATCATGCAAGTGTAGAATGATGGAGAATACAGACAACAGCTGGGGTATACCCCAGCGGACTGACAGGAATGGACTAGACTAGCTGGTACCGACAGAGGTACCGGCCTGGACTGGATTACCCTGAATAAAACACCTGTGAGAACAGGCCAACCAGAGGTCCGCTACACGATCCTCGGCTTGTGATGGATCGTCTAGATACAAGCACGCTTCCGCTAAGAAGCGGAACTCTACCAAAGAAAAAGAAACCCTGAGTAGTCTAGGATGCGGAGCGGGCTCCATGCTAAGTCCATGCGATGCAACCAATGATATAAAATGTCACAAAACAGCAATGTCACAGCTAACAGCCTAAGTAAAGCAGAAGCAACTAACTAACATACATGTCCTAGGAAAGCAGAAAGTAGTGACAACTTGATCTTAGAATGTTGGAGGCAGTAGCCTCAGTCTGGGAACAGCTGACTAGTGTTTAAGTCGTAAGAACAGCAAAAGCAGAACAACTAAATCCTAGAAATGTCGGAGGCAGTAGCCTCAGTCTCAGAGCAACAAAGCAACCATATGTCACATGAGAAGTGTGTCGTAAACCAAAGGGTGGGATGGTCTCTGAGGGCGGCGAATGCAGCCTAGGGGTTGAAAACTCCTAAGGGCATCCACACATAGTGACAGGGGGAACACATGCCATCAGGCTCAGTGAGGGTAAGGAACTGGGAGCGAACATAACCAATGACCCTAACAGATAGACCATCAGGGCGGGTAATGCTCGACTAAAGGGTTGACCGCTATGGAGGGTCGACCATGCAAGGGAACAAGGGAGCCTGGTATACTGGGCGCACCTAGATGAAGCATGCAAGGCTGCCTAACTAGGGCGTGAGGGCCGACAGAGGGTAGAAAGGTGATGGGTAAGGGAATCATGCAAGTGACTCATAAAGTGAGGGAAGTCGGAGTTAGATCCGTAAGATGGGAAGCCAGGACAACGCTACGGTCCCGATGCCTATGCGTATACCAAGGGAGAGCCCAACTCAGAGGAACCCGGCGAAGGGAGACCATCATGCGACACAATCAGGGTACTATACAGGGTAAAGTGGTAAGAGAGTGATGACGTCTGAAGTAGGCAAAGCTGATTGTGACGAAGTCCATGAAGCTGTCGATGACGTCCACAATGAGAAGTCCGGAATGTCGTCGAGGAAGAGTTGCAATGTCAACGAGCTGAAGTAGCAAAACTGGAGTGGATGGAGTACCGAAAAGTCAAGGGCGTGGGAAGGTAAGTCAGAGTCAATCGTCGTATTGAGCAGGACGACGACGAGTGCGTTGTGGACGCTCAAAAGCATCCGGATGCTGTTGAAGGTCTGCCTCAGATGGAGCAGGCTCGACTTCAGCGGTCTCCTCAACCGGGGGAGAAGGAGGAGGGTCAGTGGGCTGAGGAGGAGCAATGAACCCAGCACAACGAGCACGGTCATAGGCACGCACCAACATGCGAGCGTGCTGCAAATGCTCGAGGGGCTCCCAGGTTGCCTCCTCATCAGGGTAACCCTTCCAACGTACGAGATACTCGACCTGGGGAGGGTTGTCGTCGGTGACTTGGCGACCAATGATGTCTGAAACGAGGAACTCCTCGTGGGCGTCCACCATGATGGGTGGAGGGCGCTCGTATGGTCACACAACGAAACGCTCAGACGGTCTGCGGTAGGGACGCAATAACGAGACGTGGTAGACATCGTGCATACGAGCCTGGTGTAGGTAGCCGGGCAGCTTCACACGAAAGCTGACCGGGCTAGATGCCGTATTAGAACCGACGGCCTGGAGGATGCGGCATGGGCCAAAGAAGCGACGCCGAAACTTGCGAAGCGTGTCCGCTTCGAGCTGTAAGTGGCGGGCATCGATAAGCACATCATCACCGACTTTGAATGGATGGTTCATCCTCGATCGGTTCGCACGTGCAGCCATGCGAGTCTGGGAAGCGGCTATGTGCTCATGTGCGGTCTTCATGATCGACGTCATGTGTRCAACCCAATCATCCAGCGMGGGACAACTCGTGTCGGGGTGCATCTKSRACGGTCGAAGGAAGTCCGCGGGAACACRMGGGTGATAGCCGAGGTCGCAATAGTAAGGCGACATCCCCGTGGTTGGCGAGACGGCGTGGTTGTAGGCTATCTCCGCGTAGGCAAGATGGAGATCCCACTGCCGGTCGTCACGAACAATCTTTCGGAGAATATCCCCGAGAGTCCTGTTCGTGATCTCGGTCTGACCATCAGTCTGGGGATGGTAAGACGAGCAGAAGCGGAGCTGAGTGTCGTACACCTCGTGGAGCCGTCGCCAGAATCGACTGGTAAAGCGCGGGTCACGGTCAGATATGATGCTCAGAGGTAAGTCGTGGTCACGCACGACTCGGTCAAACACGATGTCGGCGACCTCACGTGCACTGATGGCATAGCGGCATGGGACAAAGCATGCACGCTTCGTGAAGCGGTCGACGACGACCAGGATAGCATCATGACCGCGAAGGGTCGTAGGACGAAGAGGACCGATAAAGTCCATCCAGATGGACTGCCAACGACCCTCAGGGATAGGAAGAGGTTGGAGCAAACCATAAGGAAGGTGGTTCGCACTGTTCACCTCCTGACAGGTGGGACACTCTGCGACGTAGTCCTTGCGCTTCGGCCAGACGTACAGGCGGCTCACATGAGCCAATGTCTTGAGGAAGCCCATATGACCGGCGGCGACCTGGTCATGGAACTCTACCACTGCTCGGACACGTAGCTGTCCAGTGGAGGGAATACAAATACGGGGCTCTCTGGTGTCCTATGAACCGTGCCAGTACACAAGACCGTTGTCCCTGAGAGAGTAGTTCGGGACGGTCTTGCCACTCCGAAGGGTCGCATGGATTTAGCGATAGTCGGGGCATTGGCGGTACTGAGTGGGAAACTCGTCGATCACCGAGTGCTGGACAGTGGTGAACGAGATGGAAGAGAGCTGGATCTGCTCCTCGTCGTGGTCAGGGTGTCGGGATAAGGCATCTGCGACCCAATTAGTCTCACCCTTGAAGTGCTCAGTGGTGAAAGTTGTTTGGCACAAGACTCGGATAGGTCGCACCACTAGCGAGCCTATCAAGGAGTGAGCTTCGGTTTTGTAAGAAAAGCCTGGACAACAGAGTTGTTCGTGCACACCGTGAATGGTGCCCCGTGCAGGTAGTGACGCCAGTGCCGAGCGACATAAACTACTGCGAGAACCTCACGTTCATCAGCGGTGTAGTTTATCTTGGCGGGCAGGAGCTCACAAGAGTAGAAGGCTATCGGACAATCACCTGAGCGAGACTCGACAGTGCCGTCCCCGACGATGGTAGGAGAATAGTCAATAGAAGGCTCGTCGGTAGTTGGACGAGTAGGCGTCAATCGGGAAGCAGTGGTAGGGGTAGGTGGTGGGAAGTGAGGGATACGAGGATGAGAGGAATCAGGAGAGGAGGGGAAGATCTGAGAAAGCAGTGCTCCTACAACAAAGTCTGACACATCGGTGGTAAGGATAAAGGGGCGATCAAAATCGGGTAGGTGAAGAACCGGTGCGCATGTCCCGACCTTTTTGAGGGTGCGGAAGGCGTCCTCGTGGAGGGGTGTCCAAGTCCAGGGTGGGTTCTTCCGGAGGAGGGTGGAGGTAAGGACGTAGGAATACCTAGCGTATCCCTGGATGAAATTACTATAGTAGCTGGAAAGGCCTAGAAAGCTGCGAAGTTGTTTGGCGTATGTGGGGACGGGCCACTCCGCAATAGCAGTGATCTTTGCGTCGTCCATGTGGAGACCCTCGTTAGACATGTAGTGTCCTACGAAATCCACTTTGTGCTGTGCAAAGCGGCACTTGCTCAGCTTGACGTAGAAGCCATGTCTGCGCAAGCGGTCAAGGACGTCGTGGAGGTGTCTGAGATACTCCTCAAGGGTACGACTGTAGACCAGGATATCGTCGAGGTAGACGATAACGTACTGTTGCAGGATGTCCCTGAAAATGTTGTTCATCGCCCTTTGAAAGGTAGCGGGTGCGTTGGTGAGGCCGAATGGCATCACCGTGAATTCGTAGTGGCCGAAGAGCGATCGGAACGTTGTCTTCGGCTGGTCGGCTGCAGCGACGCGGATCTGATGGTAACCGCTACGAAGATCAATCTTCGTAAAGAAGCGGTTGCCTGCTAGGCGGTCAAACAGCTCATCGGAATGAGGCATGGGGTAGCTGTTCTTAATCGTGTAGCGGTTGAGACCGCGATAGTCAATGCAGAGATGAAGAGTTTCATCCGCTTTGCGAGTAAAGAGGACGGGTGCACCCCACAGGGAGTTGCTGGGTTTGATGAAACCCTGTCTCAGGAGCTCCTCAAGCTGACGCTTGAGTTCGATGGCCTCGGGAATCGAGAGTCTGTAGGGTGCATGGTGGTGAACACGATAGTCAGGCACGAGATGGATGGAGTGCTCGACGTCGCGCATCGAAGGGATGCCGGCATACGAGAATGACGATGGAAAAACGTCGTGGTACTCTCGAATGAGGTCACGAACTGCGGGCTCCAAGTCCACCATATATCCTGCGAGTTCCTCAACGTCAGCGAGCGACGGCGGGGTGGACTCGACGGACGGCGGAGGGTGGGAAGTAGCGATGGGAGCCATGGAGATAGAATGAGGATCTGGCTCCAGAGGGATGAGCTCGGCGTCGGGACAGGGTGGATCATAGTGTAAGAGATCTGTCACGTTTACCATAAAGAAGGTGACGTCGTCGTGTCGGATGAAGTGTGGGAACTGCCAAGGCGAGGTGACAGTGATAGAAGGAGATGTGTGGGCACGGAAGGCTCCGGGGGAGGAGGATCGGGGCGTGGTGTCGTAGTGGTACCTATGAATGGTACGCGATACGTCTGCCCACACTTCGTTTTGTAGAACGAGAGTGTTGGTCACTTAATCGGCCTCGTTGTTGCGGAACCGACGAGACCACGGAGTGCCGAGAATGAAGTCATACCCCGTCTCCATCACATCGAAATGTGCCAAGGAGCGGTGGCGACGAGACGTCGGGGGACGATCAGTCGGCTCGAGAGTGAGGAAGAAGGGGAGGTCGGTGACCGTCTGATCAAAGAAGCACTGGGTCTTGTCATCCCCTAACAACAGAAAAAAATGTGTGCTGACTTTCAGGTCTGCCTAACGTTTGAGTTGAACACCAACGTTTTGGGTAACACCGCCTAATAATCATCCAACGTTGCTGTCATTGTACAAATATTGTTTTTTGGGTATCATTAACGCTGGAGGAACAAGGTGGAATGTTGGTTGAATGTTGGTAACATAAATGTATATACTATGATTTTTGAGTAACTTGTAAGCTGAAACACTACGACGTCTCTTTGATCGACATGTTCGCATGAAATACAGTATTTTGCATGTCAATGAAGCACGTCTCTGTCCATGCATAGACTACTAACAATGTGTTGAAGAGGTGGTCGCGCTCTCAGCTTGTTCGTGCATGTCATGCTAGGTAATGTAACCACCTCTTAGACTTTTTTTTTTTTCCAATACACGTATCAATTGATTTGCACAAAAACTCACTTGATACGTCAAAAATGAACCTGCACCACTAAGGCCTACAGCTTCGGGGTTTTCGTGATACCGCCCGCCGGTGCTCGAGTTCGTGGTCCATTTTGAGAGTTGTCAGGCCATTTTGGACGCTAGTGCGCTGAAGGAGAGCAACACAATCTCGAAAGCAACTCTCGAAAACGCACCTTCTTCGAGACGCGGAAGGTGTCGGACACACTTCCAATTCGAGAGTTGGCTCCGCCACACAGCACTACCAAATCAGGCCGCGGACAACATCCACGTTCAAAAGGAAAATTTCGAGTGTGCTATGTGGCGAAGGGCCTTTTTCTCTCGAAAACCGCCCTCTCGAAAAGTTCTAACAGCCCTCAATTTTTTTCGAGATTCAAGAGTGGTGTGACGAGGCCTTATGTCCTCAGGAGGGCATCTATCCGAGACACAACAGAGGAAACAAAACAAAAGAAGAACATCCCTTATGCAGTGATAGCGGTGAGATACATGGTGCTCCACTGCTAGTGTGAGCACGAGACGTTGTGCCTAGTTAGATACAGGGTGCCGCAACCCGGTTGGTACCGTCACACCAAGTTTTGTCGAACGTGGCTTTTGCCGACAACCATTTATTTTTCCTTTTCTGGTACGGCTAAAAAAAGAGGAAAAAAAAAATAAAAAAATTATGAAAATAAGAATGCATCCCTAAAGTTGTGATAGCAGTCACATACATTCTATGGAGTGCTGGTGTGATTGTGCCATCACCTAGGGGTCTGTCCCAGACACAACATAAGAAACCTGAAAAAAAAAATGAAGTTCCCTTAGGCTGTGATAGGGGTCAGATACACCGTGCTCCAGTGCTACTATGACCAGGTGGTGCTAGGTCGGATACACTGCGCTCCAAAAGATAGGTATTCAAAAAATGAAAAAAAAAATGGAAGCCGACACCAACGGCAATAACTTCTTTTTTTTTTTTTAATAAAGAAGGCTAATTCTTCTAAGCCCAACCAATTCAATTACCTGTCGAATCTGAACAGGACGGCCTTTCACGCCTTTTTTACTGGCATTGGGCCTCGCCACACTACTCTTGAAAACTCTTTTTCAAGAGTTGCTGCATCACCGCACAGCCTCTTGACACTTGGGGCAGTAAAGAGCTGTCAGAACGGCTCTTGAAACCCTTTCAAGAGCAGCTCTTGAAAGAGTGGAACCCCCAGCCTACAACTCGTGCGTTTCCAAGCGTCCTTGGCCGAACCCTTGACCGACTATCGATTTTTGAGAGCTGTCAGGCCGTTATCCTGACCCCTTGCGAAAAAAACAAAGCTGTGTGACTGTCGTTTTTCATGCTGTGTCCAACGGCATCGCCCTTTCGAGAGTGCAGTGTGGCGAGGGGCCGAAAACTTTTGAAAACCCAACTCTTGAGAACGTCTGACAGCTCTTGACAAATTTCCCCGTTTCAAAAGTGGTGTGGCGGGGCCCATTATCTAGGTTACCAGAGTCACGTGCCCGGCCGGGCCAAAAAAAATTAGAAAAAAGAAAAAAATTAAAATTTTATTTTATATTTTAAAGTTGGTAAATAATTTCGATGTGATGTTGTTCAATTTATTTTTCTGCATAACATAGTTTTTTTTTGGAGTTTTTGGATTTTCTTTTTTTTTGCTGGGACCTTCCCTTGTCCTTGGACGGGCTGGCCACCCTGGACCCGGGCGGCCCGGCTGGTAGCCTAGGTCATTATAGTATTACGGGGAACCCCATAGGGGTCACATTCGTGCTCAAGTCTCCAAGGAGGGGACATTTGGGAGCTGCACCCACCAGCAGGGGCGATACCGGCCAGGGGTCATCAGGACCGAGCTTCTTCGATGGTCTAGTCGCTGTGCCTACCCTCCAGTCCCCTCTCCCTGTGAACATTAGCAGTCTCTGCTGAATGCCACTTGGGGGGACCAATGGCCTATCTCTGGGTGGCGGGCCCCAAGCTTGCCCACCACGATACATGAGGCCAATCGGGATTGAACCCAAGATCTCCTGAATGCCACTTGCGCGCCTTACCAACTGAACTAGGCCACTGTAAACTTTTTTTTTTTTTTTTCCAAAGAGCCGTGGCCTAAACCTGGTAGGAGCAGGGACGTTGTGCCGTTCACATCTCTAACGACGAGGCTTGAATGTTGTTCAGTGAGCCTTCAGTCGTGGTGGGTCGAATTGGCAGACAGCCACCGTTCCTGCTACTTTCTCCGCTGTTGTTGTCGACAGCGCGTTCGGGTCATTCTGCATGGACGCTGTCCGTTGTGGTGGCCACGTTTTTGCTATTCTTCATCAGCCTGTTCTGTCATGTGGAAGACTAGGAGTGTGTGTGTGTGTGTGTGTGTGTGAGGAGGAGAGGAGGAGGAGAGGACAAGGAGAGGAGGCAAAGGGAGACTATGCTGTCTGCGACGTGGAGAATGTTTCACCACCCGCACTGTTGATAGATAACGGGGAGAGGGAGAAGGACAAGCTATTCCCACACAGCCCTCCAAGTCGACGATGAGAAGGGCTACATCGACAAAGACATCCCACCGTCCGGTACCTTCGCGCTCGCGTGAAGAGTTGTTTGGGGTGAGTGCACCCTCCGTTACATGCATTGTTAAATTGGTTGCTGTTTTCTGTACAACTTTTATGAAACAAGGAAGACTCTTTCTGACTTTGTAAATTTCCGTTCTTTTTTGTCTTTTTTTTCTCTTCTTCTTCTTCTTCTTCTGCTGCTGCTGCTGCTGTTCTTCCTGCTCGTCCTCCTTCTCCTTTTCATAGCTTGCTGACATGTTCATCCCTAGAACGTGGCAGTGTGAAAGGAAAAAAAGGTAAGGGAAAAAGGAGATGGGAAGTGGAAACGAAAGGAGTGGTGAAGTGGGGGAGAGCCTGATTCGACTCATTGCTGTACGGAGCTGTGAGGTTGTGAGAGGGAGAGAGAGAGATAGGGAGGGAGATAGGAGCAGTGTGAGGTATAGGGTGAAGACGGTGTTGTTTGCTGCGAAGGCAGGTCGAAGATGCTAAATGAGAAGCACGAGAGCGAAGGAAAGAAGTAGGGACGGGCAATGAGATTGAAGGGAAGGGTGTGTAGGAATGCGTGACTGGGAACTATCATGATGTGATCCCTATCCTCCTTTCCCCCCTCCTCCCAATCCCTATCCTCCTTCTCCCCTCCTCTCGATCCAGATCCGGCCTCCTCCCAATGTTGATCCTCTCTTTCCCCTCCTGATGATCTCCCACCTCCAGATCAAGATCTTTTTTTCCCCCTCCTCCCAATGGCGATCTCCCTCCTTCCCTCCCTCATGATCTCTGTGATTCTATCTTCTCTCCTCCCCTCCTTGCAATTCCGATTCTCCTCCCCCTCCTCGAGATCCCAATGCTCCTTTTCTGCCCCCCATAGCGACTCCCAGTCCTCCTTTCCCCGCTCCCCCCATCCAGATCCACCTCCTCCCATTCTTGCAATACTGACGTTTTTTTTACCGACTTTTTCGGGTAATAAAATACATGTTGCATTCATTTTCCGTTCACGAAAAAGCCATGGGGGGCAGAAAAGACAAACCAATTAATCAACGACAAGGTGCTGAGAAGCTAGGCCAAAAAAATTAAAAAAATAAAATTTAATTTTAATTTTAAATTTGGTAAAGAATTTCGATGTGACCCTGAGGCAAACGTTTCTCAGTTTATTTTTCTGCATAACATTTTTTTTTTCGCTTTTTTTTTTTTCTGGCTGGGACCTTCCCCGGTCCTTGCATGACCGGGCCACCCGGGAAAATAGGGTGACCGGGGCGGCCCGGCTGGTAGCCTAGCGGAGAAGGGGAAAAAAAAAACAAACCAATCAATCAATCAATCAATCAATCAATCAATCAATCGAGAAAAAAAAAACAGCTGACCAATCAAGAAATCAACATCACTGATTGATTGATTGATTGATTGATTGATTGATTGATTGATTGATTGGGAGAGAGGGAAAAAAAAAAAAGGGAAAAAAAAGTCGGAATACAAAGTGTGAAAGCATGGCCTATCGATCCTTTTCCGTTTCTGGACAGGAGGAGGAGGAGGAGGAGGGGGAGGGGGAGGAGAAGATATGGCGGAAGAAGAAGAGGAGGAGCAGGAGGATGAGGAGGAGGAGGAGGAGGAGGAGGAGGAGGAGCCGGATATGGTGGAAGAGGAGGAGGGAGAAGAACAAAATGAGGAGGATGAGGAGGAGGAAGAAGAAGTAGAGCAATGGGAGCTTTCGGGCGCAAGTGAAATACCAATACTTTTGATTTTATTCTGCTTATTTCGTGAGGTGTAGCCGGGGCTTTGCCTCTGCGTCTCGATACAAGGTGCAAACCCTCGTGGCCTATCGGATCTAAGCGCACACATTGTGAGGTGGGGAGTTTGGCTAGGGCAGCACATCTGTTAA
>BFEA01000256.1:502487-516791 GCA_003427395.1 Chara braunii
TAGCTGGCACACAACTCTTCAATAGCAGTGTGCCACTGTATACGACCGTATACACACTTGGTGAGTGTGTTATGGCAATGGTATACGCACGCGCAAGCCCAGTAGTTGCCTAGGTTCAAACCCCAGCAACAACAGCATCCCGGATTTTGAAAATATAATCCGGGAGCGGGGCGGAGCGGGGCAGCGTGGCACGCGCGTGCATGCACAGCCTTGGCCTTGGCCTCGCTTGTCATGGCACGTGCTTTTTTTCGCCACGTGTCACTTCCTGCTGCAGCTTGTTTTTTTACTCGTTTTCCACGAAAATGAGCCTGAAAACAACCAAAAGCCCGCCTGTCGGGTTTTGCTATTTTTCCAGCTTACGGGGTGGTGGGTGGGAGCGGGGAATGTTCCCGCTCCGATACCAATGTAGCGGACCCACCGGGAAGGTGCTCCGCCTGGGTTACAGATAAAGATGGAGGATGAGGGAAGAGCGAGATGGCACAGCGCAACTCCCACGCAAGACTCCAACGCACGTACTCCAAAATCGTGCAAGTGTAGAATAATCGAGAATACAGACAACAGCTGGGGTATACCCTTGCGGACTGACGGGACTGGACTGGACTGGCTGGTACCGAGAGAGGTACCAGCCTGGACTGGACTGCCCCGAATAAAACACAGGCCTGTGAGAACAGGCCAAGAGGCTGGTCTCACAGGCCAACCAGAGGTCCGCTACAAGGCTTCCAAAGGAAGCATGCTGCCAAACGATGCAGCAGTGCAATCTGTGAAGGACTCAAGAATCTTACCTTTCCTACAAAGCACAACAGAGCAAACAAAGAAACATTAATCACCATAGCCCTCTAAAAAATGGAGAGGTGTGGGGCTTTCCCCCATGAACTGATTATAGAAACAACCCTACTGTGGAGGATTTTCTGCTGAGCGTCTTGGCATGAGTCCAGCGCTACCATTACCCCCAAGAAACGTTCCGCTTCACCTTTTTCTATCCGTTTCATACCCCAGTCTGCCGCCAGAGACATAGAGTGGGACAAAAAGTAAACAGATTTCCTCCAGTTGACTGTTGCTTCTGAAAACAGTGAATATTCATATAAAAGTCACTTAAGAGCCTCCAAAGCATCTACCTCGTTTTCACAAATAACAAATAAATCATTTGTAAATGCCTTAGTTTTACATTCCACACCCTTAAGCACTAGACCCCGGATTTCAGGCCTATGTCGAATATTGCACATGATAAACTCTAGCTGCAAAACGAATATCAATGAGGCTAGGGGACATCTCTGCCGGAGCGAGCGAGTGAGGCTGAAGGGTTGAGAGAGGAACCCATTTACCATTACAGTTGCCGCCGAGTGGGTGTAGAGTGCGACAATTCATCTAAAAAAACTATCACCGAATCCTATTTTCCGTAGGGTTGTCGGCACAAAATTCCAATTCACTCGATCATATGTTTTCTCCAAGTCCAGTAATAAAATTGAAAGCGATCTATCCTCCTTGCTGACTATCAACGGAAAAAATTCCTAGAATTAAATAATCATTCTATAGTGAAATTACATTCTAAATTTAAAATTTTCATTCCATCTTAAAAAATGTCATTTCAATTTTAAAATTTTCGGTCTTACTTAAAGAATTTCCTTCCAACAATGGGGTATCCCTTCTTATTTGAACTGCATGCTAGAGATGGAATGAAAGTGTGAACGAGTTCATGAAATATTTTAATTGGACTGTCATTCTAAGTAAGGATTTTCAGTCATAAATATGTCAATCCAATCTAAATTATAAGATATTTCTTGTAGTAGAATGAAAATTTAATTAAAATATTTCATAAACTTGTCCAGATTTTCCTTCCATCTTGAACAAATAGATGTAGTTGGAAGGGAAAACTCATATTAAGACGGGATCTTAGCAAATAAAACTGAAAATTTTAGAATTGGACGAACATTGGAATGATAATTTATAAATATGAAGAATTTTTTTTTTATGGAATGTTTTTTCAACTTTCATTTCTCGTGGGAATTTTTCTGTTGATCTCTAATGTTTCAATGGCTGATATGATATTGCTAAAAATCGAACGGCCCTGTACAAAAGATGCATGATCCGTGTCTACCAGCTCTGGTAGGTATTTGGCTAATCTGCATGCTAGAACTTTGGCCAGTGCTTTGCAAGAAACATTCAATCTTGAGATGGGCCTCCAATTCCGGATTTCCTCTCTATCCCCATTTTTGTAAAGCAAGGTGATTACCCCAAAGCGAAGGCTTTTAGACAATTCCCCTTCAGTCAATATACTGGTGTACATCTCAACCAATGTGTCTATCATCAGTGGACTGAAGCGATTATAGAATTCAACCGGGATACCGTCTGAGCCAGGGGCTTTTCCTCTTGCCATGACACTTACGACTTGTCTCACTTCCTCCTCCGAAACTGGTCTGTCAAGGTCCAATTTACCCTCATTTGGTGGTTTAGTCTTTACTAGATCCGAAAGGTCAGTTAAGTGCTCTTGACCTGTCTCGATTTCCACTCAGTTACGTCTGGACGTGAGAATGTCGCAGAAGTATTGTTCCGCATAGGAGCACATTTCCTGGGAAGAGCAAGCTAACGGGGCCTGTGGTGAAAATGGGTGCTTCAGCGCTTTCATCTCTTTGTGGTAAAACCGTGGCAACAGTCTCTGAAATGTCGTTTTTGACATCCTGTCCCCCGTCTCTATGCCTTTAGTGGATAAGATTTTCCTCCAATGGTTTGACTTCTCCTCTTGTATCATGTCCCATATTCGCATCATATTCGAGTGTTGCACACACCACCAGTGCGCATCAATGGCACGAGGGGGCAGGGTTTCTATTGCAGATTTTGCCTCCTCTACTGCTTTTTTTTTCCTCTTTGTTACACTGCAGGGCGAGTATACGGAAGAAAACGCTTAGCATGTTGGAAAGGAAACAAACAGGCGTCCCACCATTCATTAAGGGATGCAAAATTTTCATTCTTTCCTTGCCATTTGTTCATCTGCTCAGTGATCCATTGCTGGACACCTGGTTCTCGAATCGTAAGCTCGTTTAGTCTAAAGATTCCCCTGCCTCGCTCTGGTCCCTCGCCCCACCGGAAGAACAATGTGATGGGATTGTGGTCAGATAGTGGATGGGGGTCAATCGTAACCGATACTGTGTTGCTCCAAATGGGTTGGCTAATCAGGAAAATGTCAAGTCTTATAGGGGTGACCTTCCATCCTGAACGTAATTGGGAGGAAAACCAGGTGTATCCTGGGTCCGTGGGATTCGTAAGTCTGAATGCATCAACCAAATTTAGCTCCATCGTTATTTCCAAGATAGCGTCTAGGTCCTTGCCTGTCCGCTTCGAGCAGTAGTACAGAGGATTAACATCATCAAGGGCAGTGTTTCAATCTCATGTGATGATTACGTCATCAACATTTGGGAGAGCATCCATCAAGGTTTCGAAAAAGATTATCCTATCAGCTCTAACCGCGGGTGCATAAACTGTGACGACCACCCATTTTCGACCTGCTGAAAGGAATTTGATCCAGACTCACTTACCTTCGTGATCAAAGTCATGATCCACGATGTCAGCATCCAGATTCTTGTGGACCAGGATGGCGGCGCCACCCCGTGTATTCGAGGTCGGGGCCCATACCTGTGAGCCGTCCCACCATGCTCCCAGCTCGTTGATTTTTTCCTCGTCCAATTTAGTTTCCTGTAAACAAAGAATTTGAATTTTCTTTGAATGCATCCATGACTTAATCCATTGTCTCTTCCCTTGACCTCCCTTGTCCCCTATCCCCCTCACATTCCATGAAGCTACCCTAACTTGGAGCATGGCTATCGAGCCCGACCGACTTGGATTGGATGCGGAGTGAAGGGATGAAAGATGTTGATGGTGCTCCGGTGTCCATTTGACAGGACAGGCCCATGTCCCATTTATGGGTCAGGGACGCTTGGAACGTAGCAGAGGAGAGTGAGCGTGCCTTTGGGATTTTCGTATTCAACTTACCCAAGTCCGTTGCTACCACATCACCTAATATTCTAATTCTATCCAGTTCGTGATGATCCGTTTGTGCAAGGTAGCTGCTCGAAAAGAGATACAGACCTTGCCCTACCAACCTTACTAGGTTTTCCTGCATGACCCGTGCATCCATCAGAGGAACAAATAACTTAGCCTTCACGTTCGGCCTATCAATAAAAACTCTAGGCGTTGGAATGTCCGGAATAACCCTTACCGCTATGTCAGGACCATAGATTCTTCTTGTGATGTTCAACATGTCTTTTGGCGCCGGGGGCCTCGCGATTGATTGTGAGGGAAAAACCGTCTTTGTCCCCAAAATCGCCCAAGGTAGGACAAAGATCCCTTCCTGTGCTGCTTTGAAAAGTAGCGGGAGCAGGTGTTTCTCCCATTCTTTTTCTGAGCCCGTTGCTTGTCGTCTGCTAGTTTTCATCGTCATTGACAATTTTATGTTTTTTTTGAAAATAAAGTGATTTTTTATTTGCATGAATGGATCGTTTTCTGATTTAAAATGAATTGAAATAGCACATAAAACTAGGAAGAAGAAATAAGATCATGGGCTTCACTGCACTACTCTAGACTCTCGAATTTTCAAGAGTGGGACGTCGCTACACTTGCTCTCTATCGGAAAACTCTCGAAACCCGATCGAGAGCTGTCAGCGGGCACTCTATATCGCCACTCTCGAAACGTCGAGAGTCCCCCGCCTGCAAAAGCTGAATTTGCAAGTGTCCTCGGGAGTTGCGCACCGACGGGCTCGGTTTTTGAGAGTGGACCTCCTGTCCCGGCGGCCAGACTTTGTCCCCAAGCGCAGTGGTGCAGCTCTTCTGTCGAGTCGGACGATGCGTAGGGTTTAGAGAGTTCATCTCGTGTGACAGATTATAGAGTAAGTGCAGCGAAGGCGTCTATTTCCAAAGCCTCGCCTCTCTGACAATGCTAGGCGAACTCTCGAAATATTTAGAGAGTCTAGAGTAGTGCAGCGAGGCCCCATGTGTAGGAGCAAAATGTTGCCCTCGAGAGCAGCAAATTGCCGCCCTCGAGAGCAGCAAAATGTCGTGCATAGAAGGCAACAAAAAGTCGCGCGCCGATGATGGAGGGGACACGCATGGCGGCAGGGCGGTGCGAGTGTGAACATCACGTGTTTCCTACCTACTCGCCACCTTCACCATAACCATGCTTGGAGGCTGCGCGTGGAAAATTTGTGCGCGAAGGTGGAATCCAACTTGCAGACTAGAGATGTCCTTGAAGCGCTCCGTGACAGTGTCTACATAGAGGAATTGTCGGAAGCAGCCCATCATGAAGAAAAGAACGTGACCACAGGTATAATGCTTACTCATACGCTCAGGGGAGAGGGAATTTGACGTTGGATTGACCTATTTATCGAGGCTCTGACTGTTCCCGTTGTAGGGAATAGAAGTTCGAATAAGAATAGTCAAATTTGGGATGAAATATTGATATTATTATTGCATTGTTGTTTAACTAATGCGATGGTGGATGCTGTTGACCCCCCACCCCCTCCCCCTCCCGGCAACCCCCCTCACGACAAGGACCAACGAATCAGGGAAATCTTATCTCGTTGTTTTAATCATGGAATCCTCCAGAGAAAGATCGCCCCAACAAGGGTGGTGAGGAGGGCAAGCTTTGTGCACGTAGAAATCACTCGTGACCAGTAGGGTCCAAAAATTTCGCCGAATTGACTAGCGAAGCTTGTTAGCGAACTTTTAGCGAATTCGTGGTTTGTTGGTGGCGAAGATGACTTTGTAAAATCCCGAAAATCCTAAACTAAGTGTCGTTTTTACGTTATATTGACAATCTCGAAATTCCTGAAAATTCACGAAAATTTGAAACTAGAAAACTATGAAAATACTGAAAAATCGTGAATTTCATGATTTTGTCATCGAAAAATACTTCAACATGTCCCGTATCTGTGTTATCCCGACAATCCCGAAACTCCAAAAAATTCACGAAAATTGAAAATTGTTGGGAAAATCAAAAACTTGAAAAACATTATGACAATCGAGATTTCGTTGTCGAAATATACTTTAGGATGCCCCGTTTTTACGTTATCCCGAAAATTTTGAAATTCCTGAAAATTATCGAAAATGCTAGGCTACCAGAGTGGCCCGGGGTCACTTGCCCAGCCGGGCCAAAAACATTTAAAAAAATAAAAATAAAAAAAATATTGTTAAACTTTAGTTTTTATTTAGAATTTGGTGAAGAATTTCGATGTGACCCCGAGGAAAAAGTTGTTCTATTTATTTTTCTGCATAACATAGTTTTTTGTGGATTTTTTAGATTTTTTTTTGTTTTGTTTTTTTTTGCTGGGACCTTCCCTCCCGGGACCCGGGCGGCCCGGCTGGTAGCCTAGCGAAAATGTTAAAAATTGCAAAGAAAAATATAATACTCCGCAAAATTCGTGAAAATCAAGATTGCGTTACCAAAATAAACTTCGAGATTTTTTACATTCTAGGAGTTTCACTGTGTCTCATTTCTACGTTGTATCTAGATGTGTTTTCGGGATTTCATTCCCGGATTACACTTCAGGATATTCAAGATTTTACCAACTCTTATTTTTAGGTTATATCCCGAAGTGTTTTCGAAATTTCTTTACCGAAAAACACTTCGAGATTTACGGGATTTTACTAAGTTTCGTTTTTACTTTATATCTCGAAGTGTTTTCAGAAATTCGTTACGGAAATACACTTCGGAATTTTCGAGATTTCACTGAGTTTTGTTTCTATGATGTATCCCGAAGTGTTTTCGAGATTTCGTTACCGAAATACACTTCGGGATTTTCGGGATTCGATCGGTTCCAATGTGGATTCGGGATTTCGTTATCAAATCACACTTCAAGATTTTCGGGATTCGATCGGTTATATTCCTACTTGTATTTAGGATTTCGTTACCGAATCGCACTTCGGGATTTTTGGGATTCGATAGGTTATAACACGACGTGGATTCGGGATTTCGTTACCGAATTGCATTTCGGGATTTTCAGGTTTCGATCGGTTATATCCCGAAGTGTTTTCGAGATTTCGTTACTGAAATACACTTCGAGATTTTCGGGATTCGACCAATTATATCCCGACGTGGATTCGGGATTTCGTTACCAAATTGCACTTAGGGATTTTCGAGATTCCATCCATTATATCCCGAAGTCTTTTTGGGATTCATTACCAAAATAGTGAGCACTAAAAACCTTGCGAGAAATATCTTCCAAGTCATTACTATGGCTGTCAAAATCGTGCGCATCAGCATGAAGGTTCCAAATTTATTTGGATTAGTGGAACCAATTAAAAACGTTTTCTCAGAGTTAGACTCAGATTTCAAACATAGCGTACGCTTTTGTCTCTTCCATGAGCAGAAAGTGGCATAGTGGAGCGGTATGCAATGGTTCCGCTGTGAAGTAACTGAAGTTCAACATACTACTGCATCGTACAACCACATTAAAATGACTTCGCTAACTACTTCTTCACACGTATCGACAAAATATCATATGTCATTCTAACTCTCATAGCCGGAATTTCAATTTGTGAGAACGAAAAATGTGGACGGTGACCTCGAGCCAACAACGAAACGAAAGTTAATTTGAACACTCTGCAACTTGTGCTATCACTTTGTTTAGTTACTTTATCTGGGCCCAGATTACAATCAAACTCAAACTCTTCTCAAAGACTCTCATTTTGAAGACGATCGAACTCATATTAAAAAAACAATGAAAGTTTTTCAAAGATATGATCATATATTTTCTTCTCCATTCTACTACCTATGGGTAATGAATCGAAAATCTCAAGTTTGCAGCACTGAACATCCATACACGCCAACACCCAATGCTGCATCTTCATGTTCACAAGAAAAATGATAAAGTCGTAATCAATAATCCAAGTATCCTTAACCCATTTCACAAGATGAGTATGACAATACTTATCATCAGAAAGACTCGTTAATTTTGTGTAAAAGAATGAGATCAAAATAAACACCCTCGGATTTCTCTCATGGCAATAGTCAGATATTTCTCTGAGCTTCTCAACCTCCACTTTGTGCATTTGGAGCGTCATGGCATAAGAATTGATGATTTCATCGTTCAACCATTTCCCATCAGTTACCAATAGATTGAGATAATTTCTCGTTACTCTCCAAGGCCCCTGATGATTGATCTCCGCTAGAATCTCACCAAACAAGCTATTCATGAAAAGTGGAAAAAAAAAAAATCCAGTTTGCAAAGTCTACAATGTTTTTCATAGAAAACTATTTTCGGTCAAACGCAATGTGACTCGAGGTTCATATGTCACCACAACTTTGAGGAAAACCTATTTTTAGCAAAACGAAAAAGCTTGTTAAAAAAAAATATATGTTTTTATAAAAATTTAAAATTTTGAGGATAGTCACTGTTGTGGGCATAAGAAGACGTATCCCCAATGGAACAACGAAGACAACGAAACAAAAAAATGGCCCCGCGTGCAGGGGTCCGTGCACGCATAGGGAGGGGCACATGCATAGAGGGCCCCTCATATATATAGGGGGTAACACAGGATTCGTGAAAACCATACAAAACCACAAAACCCAACATTTTGTATAGAGTGAAAAATTGGAACTCAAACTTGTATTTTTGGTTTTAAAAAGAGAGACATTTTCGATCACTTTCCAAAAGATAAAGCAAAAAATCCGGCAAACGGTCAAGCGATTCTCAAAATGTGGAGGCAAACTCTTGCTTGCAAAGATCCTGTTATAGGACTACAAGTCATTCTCAATAGATTGACAAAAAAACAGAGCTCCAATAAAACAAACTCAAAAGTTGTAAAAAAATAATTTTAGTGAATTATGGCATATAGGGTCAATGCCGTTTCCAACATTTTGTAAACTCTATAAAACAATTTTGAAGTTAACAATAGAATCTTTGTCAAAAAATGTATGTTATGTAAAATAATAGCACAATCAACTTTTGTCTCGGAGACATCTTCAAATTCTTAGTCAAACGCAAGTTAAAAATAAAAAATCGAAAGAAAAAAATTAAAAAAAAAGTTTAAAAAACATTAAAAAAAACGAAGTTTGCCCACAGACTATACACATGATCTTTTGAGATAATAAAAAAAAATATATTTCAATTTTTAAATCTATAATACTTCGCCTAGCAATGATTTATTATGGAAAAACCTGATTTTTTCCATGCCGCTTCCAGTGGTTTTTAAAAATTATTTTTTTATTCTTTTTTTCTGTTTTTTGTACTTTGCAAATAATCTTGCTCCTGCAGAAAGCATATAAACCATACGCTCATAATCCTAAATAGATTTCATTCAAACCCAATATTTTGTTTTGTTAGGTTTTCACGAATCCTATGTTGGGTCCACTATATGCATATAGGACAGCTGACATGAGGGCCCAGGGGGGGCCCTGCAAGGACCCTTGCATATGGGGGGGCCCTGCATGCATGTTTAGAGGGGGGGCCGTGCATGCATGGGGTATGCCCATATGAGGGGCCCCGACATGTATGGGCCCCTATGCACAAGGGAACCCCTTTAACCATTCCTCCAATTCCTATATCTCGATATGAGTCGGCCTGCTATGTGAGGCATATATGGCCCCCACGCATAGGGGTCCCTCATACTTGCATGACCTCCACACATGTATTTTTCTTGGGGGGGTTGCATGCATGGGGGGGCCCAATGCCCCCCATATATGGGGGACCCTGTATACGCGGAGGCCCTCATGTAAGCTGCACACACGCATGCCCCCCCCAATGTATGGCGGCCCCCCAGGCGCATGCATACATTGGGGGTGGCCCATATATGCCCCCAATTCATATATCTAAATGAGCAATGACAAACCAAAATTCGATACTTGTAAAATGCCATAAGCTTGATTTTGTTGTGATCCAGGGAAAAGTTCAACCCCGAATTGCACAACCAACCTTCCGCTGCCTTCAATCCCCACCTTCCCCCGACTTCAATCCCCTGCCTTCCGTTGCCTTCATTCCCCCATCTTTCCCCACCTTCCCCCCCCCGCCTTCACCTTTCTCAGCCTTTTGGCTAAAATCAAATGTAGTATCTGTTCTGATCAATATAATATCTGATCCATGGCCCATCGGGCCGCTAAAATAAAAACATTAAAAAAAATAAAATCTCGCCACCTTCCTTTTGCCGCCTTCCCGCATCTTGCCCCGCCTTCCCTCCCGCACCTTGCCCCGCGTTCCCTCCCTCACCTTGCCCCGCCTTCCTCTGCCTTGCACCGCCTTCCTTCCCCTGCATTCCCCCACCTTCCGCTGCCTTCAATCCCCCACCTTTCATCGCCTTCCCCCCCCCGCTCTTCACCTTTCTCGGCCTTTTGGCTAAGATCAAGTGTAGTATCTGTTCTGATCAGTTTAACATCTGATCCGTTACCCGTCGGGGCACTAAATAATAATAATAATAATAATAATAACTAGGTTGTTTTACCGGACGTCCGGGACCCCCCTGACCATCCGAGATGTCCGACCGGACGTCGGATCGGACAAGGGTTGGCCGACCTAGCGCAAAAAAAAAAAAAAAAAAAACCTAATGTGGCTTCTACCTTGCATAAGCTGTATGCCACCAAAATTTTGGCTCATTTGAGCCAGTAGAAAAAAAGATGAAAATCTTCAAAGTTTCGAATCCCTACCTATACCCCTCCTATCCCCACCAAAACCCCTCGTACCCCCCCCCCCCCCCCCAAATAGCCCCCTATCACCAAATGCTCAGAAAATTCTGAATTTTTTTATGGGGGATCTCTATGGCATGCGCAACACTTTCATAATTGTTTTTTTTTTTTTTTTTTTTAATGTCAAAAAGTGGTTGTCCGGGATCCCGGACAACCCCCCTACAGGACGGTTCGGGGAGACGTCTGGCCGAGACGTCCGGCCATCGGACGACTGGTAACCTAGAATAATAATAATAATAATAATAATAATAATAATAATAATAATAATAATAATAATAAATCAGCCACCTTCTTTTCCTTGCTTTCCCGCACCTTGCCCTGCCTTCCCTCCTGCACATTCCCCCGCCTTGCCCCGTCTGCCCTCCCCTGCTATCTTGCGGCCTGCCTTCTTGCGCCTCGACTCGCCGCACCTCTGTTCTCCCCACGTAATCGGTCGTTTTTTAAAATGACCAATTACAAAATCGGTCAGTTTCAAGAACGACCGATTACGTAATCGACCGTTTTTGGAACTGGTCGATTACATAATCGGTCGTTCTGAAACTGACCGATTGATGTAGCTCAGTGGTTAGAGCACCGGTTGGAAATGCGCATTGTGTTATGAGGTTGCGGGTTCAAAACTCAATTGCAGCCTTGCGCATGGACATCAGCAGGGCGTTAGAATGACGCACGACTGACCACACATTCCCTTGGGCTGACGCACGGTAAGCTTATACAGACACTGCCTGCGCACCATCCAAGGGTTGTCCATGGTGTTGTATGTTGGGTCTTGATAGTACTACGTGGGTTGCTTGTGGTTGTTGCTCGTGGTTGTTTTCTTGATCTCCCCAGTCTGGCATATCACATACAGGGGCCATTTGTGATTGTTGCTCAAATGGTAGAGTCTTCAGGTCACATGTCAGGGTTTCTTGTCCATCTTGGCCTGTCATCTCTTCAAAACGAACACATAGTTCCCTCTACATAGCACTGCACATATCTGGCCTTCGAGCACATACATCTCGCTATACAGTTACACAGAGCACAGATGGACTGCACATATCTGACCTTCGGGCACATACATCTCGCTATATAAGTACGCAGAGCACACATAGCCTTCGGGCAAATACAAAACACATGGCCCTATGGGCTCATACAAACGTAAATAGCCTCTGGCATACACGCATACATACAGATTACGATACTGGGCTGAGGAGGTCTATCAGATCGATGACGGGGTCTACTCACGCATGGCTTAGCTTTAGGGTAGGGGTAGGGATACAAGTCGCTCCGACTAGTCTGCGCTCCGCCTAGCTGTCGGTAAGCTAGGGGAAGGATAGTAGGATGTGTCCACGGGCGCTTGCCTGCCTTGCTTAGGTAATCCTGCTGGGTAGACTCTCTGAATTAGGCCTGTAGAAGATTGCATGAGCCTGGCATCCGAAGTTCCCATACGGCAAGGTTCGTCTGCTTCGGCTTCCATCAGGGCTGGGAGGTTGGCCCAACATTGGTGCTTGTCACTGCTGTTTGGTCCAAGTTGCCTTCGATAGTGGTAGGGTGAGGGTCCTGAGTGCTGGTCACACTGAGGTAGGATAGTAGGGACAGGAGGTGCGCTGGGAGTATTAACGTGGGGATGGCCAGGGTAGGTGGCCTATCCTATCAGGACAACCATTGGCTGCCGCTACTAGCAATTACTGCGGGTCTGGTCCTTGGCCTCTACAACACTCTGGGCTTAAAAAAAAAAAAAAAAACGATTACAAAATCGGTAGTTCTTGAAACTGACCGATTACGTAATCGGTCAGTTTAAAAAACGACCGATTATGTGGGGAGGTTTGTCCACTCCTGCTTTCATCAGGGCTGGGAGGTTGGCCCAGCCTTGGTGCTTGTCCCTGCTGTTTGGTCCAAGTTGCCCTCGATACTGGTAGGGTGAGGGTCCTGAGTGTTGGTCACACTAAGGTAGGATACAAGGGACAAGGGTGTGTTGGGAGTGTTAACGTGGGGATAAGTAGGGTAGGTGGCCTATCCCGTCAGGACAACCATTGGCTGCCGCTGCTAGCAATCACCAGGGGTCTGGTCCTTAGCGTCTACAACACCCTGGGCTTAAGAACAAAAAAAAAAAAAAAAAAAAAAAAACAACAACCACCGATTACGTAATCGGTCGTTCTTGAAACTGACCGATTATGTAATCGGTCAGTTTAAAAAACGACCGATTATGTGGGGAGGTTCATCCGCTTCCACTTCCATCAGGGCTGGGAGGTTGGCCCAGCCTTGGTGCTTGTCACTGCTGTTTGGTCCAAGTTGCCCTCTATACTGGTAGGGTGAGGGTCCTGAGTGCTGGTCACACTGAGGTTGGATAGTAGGGACAGGGGGTGCGCTGGGAGTATTAACGTGGGGATGGGTAGGGTAGGTGGCCTATCATGCCAGTACAACCATTGGCTGCCGCTACTGGCAATCACCACGGGTCTGGTCCTTGGCCTCTACAACACCTTGGGCTTAAAAAAAAAAAAAAAAAAAAAAAAAAAAGAAAAAAAAACGACCGATTACGTAATCTGTCGTTCTTGAAACTGACCGATTATGTAATCGGTCAGTTTAAAAAACGACCGATTACGTGGGGAGGTTCATCCTCTTTTGCTCCCATCACGCTGGGAGGTTGGCCAACTTTGGTGCTTGTCACTGCTGTTTGGTCCAAGTTGCCCTCGATACTGGTAGAGTGAGGGTCCTGAGTGCTGGTCACACTAAGGTAGGATAGTAGGGACAGGGGGTGCGCTGGGAGTATTAACGTGGGGATGGGTAGGGTAGGTGGCCTATCTTGGCAGGACAACCATTGGCTGCCACTACTTGCAATCATCGCGGGTCTGGTCCTTGGCCTCTACAACAACCCAGGGCTTCCAAAAAAAGAAAAAAAAGAAAAAAAAACGACCGATTACGTAATCTGTCGTTCTTGAAACTGACCGATTATGTAATCGGTCAGTTTAAAAAACGACCGATTATGTGGGGAGGTTCATCCGCTTCCACTTCCATCAGGGCTGGGAGGTTGGCCCAGCCTTGGTGCTTGTCACTGCTGTTTGGTCCAAGTTGCCCTCTATACTGGTAGGGTGAGGGTCCTGAGTGCTGGTCACACTGAGGTTGGATAGTAGGGACAGGGGGTGCGCTGGGAGTATTAACGTGGGGATGGGTAGGGTAGGTGGCCTATCATGCCAGTACAACCATTGGCTGCCGCTACTGGCAATCACCACGGGTCTGGTCCTTGGCCTCTACAACACCTTGGGCTTAAAAAAAAAAAAAAAAAACAAAAAAAAAACAAAAAAAAAAAACCGACCGTCGATCGATTGCGTAATCGGTTATTCTTGAAACTGACCGATTACGTAATCGGTCAGTTTCAAAAATGATCAATTATGTCGGGAGAACATATGTGCGGCAAGTCGTGGCGCAGGAAGGCAGGCCGCGGGATACCAGGGGAGGTTAGGTGGGAAAAGGCGGGGGAATACGCGGGAGGGAAGGCAAGGCAAGGAAGGTGGCAGATTTTATTATTTTTATTATTATTTTTTAGTGCCCCGATGGGCGTTGGATCAGATACTACACTTGATCTGAACCAACAGGCCGAGAAAGGTGAGGGATTGAAGGCGGGGGGGGGAAAGGAATTGAAGGCAGCGGAAGGTGGAAGATTGAAG
>BFEA01000256.1:517072-527512 GCA_003427395.1 Chara braunii
GGAAGGTGGGGGATTGAAGGCAACGGAAGGTGGGGGATTGAAGGCAGCGGAAGGTGGGGGATTGAAGGCAGCAGAAGGTGGAGAAATGCAGGGGAAGGAAGGCGGTGCAAGGTGCGGGAGGGAGCGGGAGGGAAGGCAGGGCAAGGTGCGGGAAGGCGGGGAAAGGAAGGTGGCCGCTTTGTTTTTTTTTTTTAGTGGTCCAATGGGCCACAGATCAGATATTAAACTGATCAGAACAGATACTACATTTGATTTTAGCCAAAGGCCGAGAAAGGTGAAGGTGGGGGAAGGGAAGGCGGGGGAAGGCGGGGGAAGGCGGGAGAAGGTGCGGGAGGGAAGGTGGGGCAAGGTGGGGGATTGAAGGCGATACTTGTAAAATGCCATAAGCTTGATTTTGTTTGTGTACTTGTGCAACAACTCCCCGAAAAATATTTTTTCTTCTATCAAACAAACCGATAGCCTTAAGGTATTCCTTAAATTAGTTTTGTTGTTTATCTTCTTGACTCCATTTTTTTATGATTTCCAAAATACTAGTTTTCTAAAAAAACATGGTGATTGCAAATGGAACATGGGTTCCAGAAATGAAAACAATATTTTTTTTTTTTAATTAATCTTGTAGTTTTTGACTCAGTCCAGTTTTCACGAAATGTCTACTTTTCACGAATGGCTTGTTACCATCTTTTGTGTTACCTATCACAACTGCAACCTCTTGTGTTTCCTCATCTGACAATGTATCTGAAGGCAATGGGATCACCTTACATGCACTACACATACCGCTCACGTGCAAGCCATCACTTGTTGCACATAACGAGAAGCACAAAGTCTTATGTCAACTACGGCGAAGGGACTTTTTTTTTTAACTTCTTAGGAGATCACTGGACTGGGTAGTAAGACCAACCCCTCCCAGTGGTCCCTTGTTAGAAGCTGCATCTTATAGTTGAAAGTTGCACCTTCTCGAAACCGGGTTTTGTGTCGCTTAGTATAAATTTAAGGTATGAGTACATGCGGGAAGTGGAGAAGATAACAGTGTTGCAGCATTGATTGCCTTGTCCCTGGGGCAAAGGATTTACAGCGAGCACGTTGAGGTGGCTACCTTTTAGCCTTATGCTGCCTCATTCATCACAACCATCCCAGTAACCAACCAGATGTATTAAGGGTAGTGGTCCCATGGGGGACCGACCTACTCCTGATCACTTCCATAAATGAGAGTTTAATACCTGCCATATTTTCAAGGCATGTACCCTAAAAAAAAAAGAAAAAAAAAATTAAGGTCCGGTGGCGGCAACTTTCTGCAAGCCATCAGTTGAAGAACAATCTTGTGTCAATTACAATGAACGGTTTTTTTTTCTTTACTACATGGGGAACCACTGGAGTGTGTGGTAAGAGCAGTTCGTCCCAATGGTCCCCTGTTGAAGGCTCCACCTATTGGTGGGGAGCTTCACTTGCAGGATACAAGGTACTTTGCCCCTTAGTACAAACTTAAGGTATGAGCACATGTGGGAAGTGAAGAAGATGAAAGTGTTGCAGGTTGCATTGATTGCGTTGCCCCTCAGGTCGAGGATTTCCTTTCATGAGGGACCAACCTACTTCTGATCGTTTTCATAAACAGAAACTCAACTGCCATATTTTTAATGCATGTACCTTTTTTTTTAAGTTCAAGGTTCGGTGCCCATATCTGAAGAGGTTATAAGTAAAGGCTCTAGCTACTGATGGGGAGCAGCACCTGCTGGAAAACGGGTCCTGCGTCTCTATTACATCCAATATAAGCATGGAAATTTTGGGATGTCGTTTATAATTCCGATAGTTACCCTAATTATTCCTTAGAAGATTTTCCTTATTTCATCTCCCCAAATACATTTTATACAAGTTTCTCGATGCTTAACAACCCTGTCTTTCAGCTTCAGACCCGCCGCTTTCCGCATTTGAAGTGTCATTTACTTCACACGAGCAACCGTGAAGGGTACAAATAACTTTTTCATACTCCTTATCTTAGTCACAAGAGATGTAAAAAACATTTGATTATTGATTGTAATAAACGTGCATTGTGGCGTATTGCATGGACGTACCCGCTCATCATAATCACCGCCTGTGAACAAATTCATTGTCAAAATCACAACATGCACAAAAATATAATCACAATAATAATTTTAAGAGATGGCTAAAAGAAAAATAGAAAACTATTTTAATGACATGAACATTGCAGGATTAGTTACTACCCTTCATAAACGTCTTATAAGGAATGGAATTCGGATAACACCCTTAATTTAGAGGTTATGAAAAATCTAGAGAAAAAATAGCCTCAAGGTGGTGAATTTTTTATGTTCCAAGCTTACCGACACTAGTAACGTCATTTTGTGCTCCCTTCGCATGTCCTTTCCCTTGCAATGTTAAATGTCCAGTGTCTTCTTCCCTGGAGTGGTGGCGTTCAACAGAAGTTGGTTTTGGCCCGTATTAAGTGTCGTGATCATGTTTGACTAAGCTCAACGGTGCATGTGGAACCGAAAAAGCAAAAACAGATTGTTGATCTGAAAGAAAGGTTTCAACATCTTGTTTGTTGGTGATGTTCCT
This sequence comes from Chara braunii, assembly GCA_003427395.1. Taxonomy (NCBI): domain Eukaryota; kingdom Viridiplantae; phylum Streptophyta; class Charophyceae; order Charales; family Characeae; genus Chara; species Chara braunii. The sequence goes on from BFEA01000256.1 coordinate 519,641, forward strand.
TGCACCAAATGGTGACATTCCTTGTAACACAATATCGCATTGCAAATTGTCGACTTCTCCTTCAAAAGTGTTCACGTCTGTCTCAAAGTTTGCTTGTGGTACCTTTTTTTCATCTCTTACCTCATTGTTGTCATTCCTTGTTCCTCTTTCCTGCCCACCGCTTTTATTTCCACCATCCCCTCTCTTCCCATTTTCACCGTCCTCTTCATTTGCCTCGTTACTATCAACCTCTTTGTTAATGCTCGTAGGTGGAGTATATGAAACATTAAATAAGAATTAGATGTGAACATAACATTTGTGAGACATTTTGGAGAAGGACTGGATCAACATTTGGAATCAGTCGTCCTAACGCATTCGCTAATGCTTCAGCAGACAAGTGTTGGGATGCTGAGGATGTTGGTGGAAGAAAACCAGAAGTTGGCGTTGTTGTTCTTGTACACTTTATAGGGGCAACAAACTGCAAGCCACCTGGAAATTGCACTGTGATGAGTCCACCATTGAAACTTGCTTGAAAAACAGTTTCGATGTTTCAAATGTTGATAAAATATCGTCTTGAGGAACGGTTCCTTGTGTTGTAGCTACAGAATTTGACGTTGAGTCTTGACAACATTGCAACTCACCAACCAAAGAAGCTCCCAATATATCATTATCACTTTTCTCGTCTGAATCATTGCCAGAGACCTTGCCCCTCGTCGAAGCATATAGCATATGCACTCATATCGAATTCGGCGACATTGCCATTGAAGTACATTTGCTCTAAGTGGTCGATAAATATCACATATGCCTCAGGACGTGCCTTTTGGTAACCTCTTAACAAACTCTAAACTTTTCTTCTTCGCCTTGTATATGCTGTATCACCACGGTCTCTAGGCCGAGATCCAAAAAGAAGATGTCAGAGGGAGTCTCTTTTGTTGTCAAGTTTGTGAATCATATTCTATCTCCATCGTGTTTGGGATGCGGTTTGACAAACGCAGCTTAATAAGTGTGATCACCAATATTCCTCATTGTGTACTGGATTTGAAATTCAAATTTCATGTTATCTTCCTCTAAGGCAACAACATGTCGCTTACTCTTTTTAATACCTCTCATGGAGTAGCAGCATGACTCTTTCGTAAGAAAAACACTGTCTGATCCTCCAGACAAAAAATGCTCAAACTTCTCCACCATTTTGTTGGGTTCCCTTTTCATCCCCTCGTATATATTTTTCTTGTTTGGCTTCATCCCTGCTATTTTTCACTTCGTCATTGCAAAGGGTTTCTCCTCAAACCTCCCGTTGAATGCCCTCTCTTTGCCTTGTCTCATCCATTGAGGTGGTTCAAGTGAAGTGGATGACGAAGCCCCTCGCTTCACCAAATCATTGGAAAGTGTTGTATCAAGTTCATCTACGCTGATCGTGTTTCGATGATAGTCACCATCGTTGGAGTACGTGATCACAAAAATTCTACCAAGTTTTTCAAGTGGCACGTTTCCAACTCTGTTTGGATGTTTCATTGAATGTTGAGTACGACGTACCATGCGGAGATGACAAGATGCACATTATCGAAGTTTCTGATCCCTTGGGTGAAAGTCGTCTCCCAAGATCTTGGAAAAAGACATACCAATTACCAATACTCACCGCATAAATCACAAAGGAAGTTGTACACTGAGTGAAAAACATCATCAATCCATATATGCAATGGTGTAGGGTGACACTAGTCCAATATTGCAACATGACATTCAAGATGCTCATAGCACGCTGAACATTTGTAGCGTCTCCCTCGTCATTTGGAACTTCATGCGCCTTAAACCTGAAGGGCACAAACACAAATATAAAATTTTAATTCTTGAAGTGGATGTGTTTTGTCAGCCCTGACAGTCGAATACTTTCACATCCGCTTTGCTTCGACTTGTCAAAACTTCGTTCAACAAAGTTTCTGAATATCGTTGGACATGCTTGCGCAAGTTTTTTTGTCTCGCCTACCACCTTCTCATTCTCTCCCCCTAACTTTTCATGAAACCTATCAACATAATTATTATTTTTGAAGTACTTATTTCATTGACTGCCCAATTTTTCCATATAAAACCCTCCGACTTCAATTCCTTTATAATAATGCATAAATCTTTGAAAATTTTGTCATTTCATGGTTACCTCTACTGTCATTCGTCATGAGATTGTTCCCAACGAAAATAATGAAAAGTCTCAACATTGCCCTATCTTTCTTGATGTTATCGACATACATATCCATTCCCTGCAGACCCGCATTCTCAGCCTTAATACTCGTTTGGGGAGAGAGGGTAACGGGTCTAGACAGTACCCAGAGTTGCCATGGTTTTTCATACATGCACATCCAAATCACGAACTACCACAAAATGATTAGTACCCCCGGTTCCAGGAACCCAATTCACAACAATCCTCCTATTTTTTTCTTCATAAGATCTTGAATTTGCTTTGGAAGTTCTTCTAGCAGTATCAATCTTACGCCGAGGAAAAATATCATAGCGTCTTGGAAAGTCTCCTCTCTCCCAAGCATCATACACCTTCATGACCTTCTTCCAAACATCATTTGTCGTTTTTGCAAGGACCATATAAAAGGCGAGAATGTCTGACCACTTCCTCTCCCACGTCCCTTATGACAACTCCTAATTCTTCGAGCTGTATGTTTGTCGAAGTACTTATTTTGCAAATTTTTCGTACTTGTTTTTTTTTCCTTCGCTAATTCATGTATTGCAATGCCAAAGCCTACTTGCGGGCAACCCCAATCCTTATATATATGTCTTATCGTTGTCGAGCGCATTGGTCCAGCACTACACAAAACGGGGCGGGAGCCTCCCGGCCACGTCACGTGGGAGTTGGTCTAATCCTCGTCACAATACACTGGAGCTTCCATAAGCCGCTCCGGCCGAGTGCGCCAGCCATACCTCTCGTGAGCCCCAACGACATGATAGGGTCAACACGAGGCATGACTTACCTCCACCTTACGGGAGTTGTTACCTCCCTTCGGTGGGCGTATCCCCACCGACCTACCAGTCCACAGTAGAGAAGTTAATCAGCTGCAATCGCAAAAATGGACTAGCTGATGGCGTTTCTCGTTCATTGTAGCATAAGGGGTACGCGAGGTCTTACACCTCTATCCGACCCGCACTCGAACCGACGTCTTGAGGGGCTGAAGTCCCAAGCGCGACCCGTCGTCGGTCGACCGGGACGCATCCCACGCACCACGCGTACACCACTCTAAGAACATAAAAATTAAAACACGCGCGCACACACACACATACAGAACAACACAGGACAAACAACGAGACAACACTCCTAGTCTCTTAGTAGCCATTCATAACTCTCCGATAGGCGTCGCACACGAGACTTAGTATAAAACCGTGCGGACACAGGGCTAATTCATATCGACTCGCAATGCAAGCATACGCAAGCAGTTGCAATGATGGCGTACTATGTAGTACCCATACTCATGCGGTCCTCGTTAATCTCGAGGGTCGCATTCGACACTCAAGTGTCGGCTGACACGCGCCTTGAGGGATTGATCTCTCGACGTTGGACAACAACCAAGTGTGGTTGAAAACCACACCCCCTTCTGCACCCTGCGGAGAGTGGGTGGTACACAGGTTCAGATATGTGGTGGCAATCGTCTCTTATTGCCATGGAGATCAGCTCCATCATCCACGATCTGGAGAGAAATCAAGGGGTTTGACTTTGATGACTGTCACGGAATCCAACGTCCAACTATCAAAATTAACAAGCAAAATCACTCAATAAATAAATAAACATCCCAACATTCATATGCCAAATCAGAGCTCGAGATAAAATAAAAGAAGGGGAAACATAAACCCATCTGGTATGCAGATCGTGCGTCAAATGGTTATCATTCTCACTGTCCTCAAGGTACGGCTCATATACCAAGCTTCAGATACTAACCTCCATAAAACATAGGCACACACAATAGTCACATTGCAGTACACCAATGTGGTCAATCTTACTTTTCCTTGTAACTCACACCACGCCTCACACTCAAGCCCCATCCAATGTCCAACCTTCCATAAATCTCATAAGTCTTTTATAATGACCATCAAAAGAAGTCCGGCTAAAGCCCTCAAAGAAACATATCAAATCTCAGGCCTAAGGCAATCAAGTTGAGGCACAGGTGTAAGCAAAGTTGTCTCGTGAGCCGACGAGTCGGCGAACAACCAACCGACCGATTATCATTGATAACAGAAGATGATCCTTGTGGGATCAAGATGAATCTAGTCCAGATCCTGAATCGAATCAATCAAGAGGACTTGTAACACAAGACAGGTCAATTCTCAAGCTAAATTTATAAGTCCATGGAGAATAATCTTCATATCACAATCTCAGTCAATCATCGACTTTAATTAACTAAGTTTAAATCTATCCCTTAGCGGACATCTAAGGAAAAGGTAGATCCAGGTCGGATCTCCTCTATACAGAATGGATTGCTAGAATCGTCATGTATAAAAATATAATCTAACTCCTTTAAACTAAGAAAATTTCGGCAACGCTTCCCGTAAGGAAAAATGTCTTCTCAGACTTTATACTAGCCCAGATATGAAAACAAAAATAATATATAATTATGGAAAGTCAAATTTTGTCTAACTCCCTGAATTCATAAAAATTTGGGAAGCATTCCTCTTAGAAAAGAAGACTTTCCGGATTTTTACGGAATCAGTTATGAACCCAAAAAAAATATGAGTTCGACTAAGATAAAATTTAACTAACTCCTTAGACTTGAAGAAATTTCGGCAGCACTCCCTCTAGAAAAGTGCAAATTCAAGATTTATACAAAGCTAAGTTCATAATCTAAAGTGATTTTGACTTCTCAAGGTTCAATTTCGTCTAACTCCCTGAAGTAGCAAAAATTTGGGCAGCACTCATTTTAGAAAATGAGGTTTTCCAGATTTTTACTAAGTCAAAAAGTCAGCACTGTCAATATTTATACAAAGTTAAGTTCAGAATCTAAAGTGATTTTGACTTCTCAAGGTTCAATTTCGTCTAACTCCCTGAAGTAGCAAAAATTTGGGCAGCATTCCCTTTAGAAAATGAGGCTTTCTAGATTTTTACTAAGTCAAAAAGTCAGCACTGTGACTAACTCATTAACTTTGTAGAAATTTCGGCAACGCTTTCCGTAGAGAAAGTAGCTTACCAAGATTTATACAAGACCAAGTACAACAAATGATCCCAGAAAATGCAAAAATCGACCTAAGTAAAAAAAAAAACTTAGCTCGAAAAATGCAGGAATTGAAACCAACTCCTATCATGGCTCCAGCACGTGGCGAGCATCTAAAGCAACTACCTGTGAAACTTAAACTCAGACCAAGTAGGAATCTCTCTCAGTCACATGCAAGGCCAAACCACAAAGGTAAGTACTCTCACCAACCTCAAGTCAACCTGGTCAAACAATAGTTTGTAGTCTCTCACTGATTTTTCCCTTATGGAAACCAGTCTAGCTCATCCATAGAATATACACAAACACGGGGCAATACAATTTTTTTCTTTTTTGGGCACATGACTAGGTTAGCCAACCTAGTCGCCCTGAACCGTTTAAGTATCCAAGTTATATAAAATTGTCTGCATTTTGTCTTTCAAGGTAACATATGACTGAACTGATTATCTTAGATCAAGGTTCAACCTGTCCCTTCTTACCACAATTTTATTCTTAATTCATACTGTTTTCAATTGATGATAAGCTATAGTCAGACCATCCAATCTTATGGAAAAATGTCCGACTAGCCTGTTTATAAGTAAAATAATATAAGAATATAAACAAATTTATCCCTTTGGTTATAACATGTGCATCGCTCCAGACCAGACCACCCAATCCTATGGGAACCAGTGCAGCCCTTCCCCTGAATTCTGCTCAGAATAAACTTGAAGAAACTAATAAACATCAGAAAAATCTCAAACGAAACAAGGCAGCCAAGTCATCCAATCTTATGGAAATTTGTTTGGTCCCTGAAAAAGCAATCACAAGCAGCCCTCGCAAGTCAGAGCAACCAGACCACCCAAACTTATGAGAACTTGTCTGGTCCTTCAGGCAATCAAAAATAAACATATTACTGGGTCCTCCAATCTTATGGAGACTCTCCCAACCTTTGGTTGACCCAGTCAGACACAAGCAATACAACTTTTCTTCCACCTTTCCCCCAGATGCAACCCCTGTTCATAATCTGCTTTCAGTCAGACAACAAAACTGAAACTGACGTTGCACATGTATCCTTTATTTAAATATGGCTTGTGTCTTGAAAATCAAACTCAAAGTCAAAGTAAAGGTGTATGCAGTATACTCAGTCAAACATAGCAAGAGATACAGATTGGGGTTATAACTGGGTTTATAAAAGGAGGATGAAACCGTTACCTCTCAGTTCCCTGCCTCCAAAACTCCTCCTGAGTTCTGGCAGAGCTCCCAAAATCAGTGGGCTGACTCCCCACAGAGTCTTGCTGCGGTCCTCGGGGTTGCAATCCCACCTGCCGCCTTCCTCTCAGAACAGGATTAGACTGAGAGTAGGAAGGGCAGAAGGAGGGGTTTCAGACTCTCGAGATACAAGAGAGGGACTGACTCAACTCCTATGAAAGGGCCTTGCAATCTTCAATCGTCTGAGGGTCCCGCAACGGTGGTAAAAATGCACAACACATTTGATCAGCTATAGTCTTACCGCTTGTTGTTGATCCTCTGACGACCTTCCAGACTCGCAGCAATACCTCCTTTCGAAAAGTTTGTTCACCCTCGTTTCCTACTTAAGTCATGGGTTATAACCCCCCCCTAGCGCAGTAGTTGCACACAACTGCGACCTCCAGGCCACAATAGTATCGGCAACAACTGAGAAGCAACGACCTTGAAAGCAGGCAAGGCACCGACAGTAACGGCAACCAGAGCACAACACATCAAACACACTTTTTGGTAGTCTCGACAGCTCCTCAGAACACCATCAACCTTAGTCAGACAAGCAGCGGAACCAACAGTGCTTTAACAACAACTACAACATTGAAGCACGACATCTACAGTTCTACTGGCCTGTATTGGTTATGGAGCCTACATTAATGTCCTGCGAAAAGGGCGGTAGTAGCCTTCCTCTTACAAAACTAACTATGTGATCTAGAAGGGCGGCGTTTAAATAAGATGCGCCCGTGGTGCTCTATCCGAAAGTCGTTGTGACAGACCCGCACCAACCGCAGTAACAACAAGACACCAATAGGCTCACTTGATGGAGGTTGAGTTCTGCGTTAACTGTATTCCACAGCACGGCAATAACGGCACCCGAAAGTTAGACACAACAACAGGGCAATGTAAGAGTTCTTCTTATTCGGCTGAATGCATGATGAGACGTCTGTTCTGATGTGCATCGACTGTGACCTCGAAATCTAGGTAGCGGCCGGATAACACAGTCCTGGCTGTTCTGAAGTGGAATGGCAGCGCTCAATGCCAACAGCAATGTGGTCAAATGTATATGCCACTGTCGGTTTTCACTTCGTCTCGCCTCATCAGTTTCTCCGAGGTAAGTCTTTGCTTCCGTTTCACTCCCTTGTTCCGTAGAACGGGTTGTGTCTTAGCTAATTGACAGACTGTCAATCCCGTAGTTCACTTCTTCGCTCCTTGCGGGTAAGCACCCTGATTGCAATCTAAGGGCAGGTGAGTCGGCTTTTCCCACGTATGCCCCCCCTCACCCCCATTGATCAGCCTTGCAAGTGTGAATGTACCTTCTACAGAAATACGGGCAGATACATGCCTGATAACTTGGCGTCATGGCTCGTCGTTCGGCTTCTCCCGCATCGCCAATTCCAGGTGAGCATCCTCTCTCTCTCTCTCTCTCTCTCTCTCTCTCTCTCTCTCTCTCTCTCTCTCTCTCTCTCTCTCTCTCTCTCTCTCT
>BFEA01000256.1:551437-575321 GCA_003427395.1 Chara braunii
AGTAGGGAAACGGACATATCATGCCCGTAAATCTGAATGTATTCACTCCTATTTCGAGAACAGATTCAGAGCTTATGATTGTTAGTAGGGAAACGGGCATATCATGCCCGTAAGTCTGAATGTATTCACTCTCATTTTGAGAACAKATTCAGAGCTTATGATTGTAAGGATGCAGCGGGCATATATCGAACCCAAATATTTGGATGTATACGCCCCCCCTTTTGGGGCAGGCAGATTAACGCATTCTCAATCCCACCACAGAGTGATGCCCGTCAGTTGGCTGGTTCGGCAGGGAGCTACGGACGCCATGCACACCAGGAAGATACTTACCCGCTATTCTGGGTWATACTCATCAATCACTTTGACTTGGYTTTCCCCTCTCCCGTCTGTTCACACGCTCACTTGGTTGAAGCACTAGATCACTGGGCGCGCTTCGCGCAACTTTCCCGGTGTCCTCTCCTTGGCTTGGTCGTGGGCCAGGTGCACCTTGCCCGCCTGCCTCTCCTGTAACCACCTCGCGACGAACTCCTCCCGGCTCAMTGCAGCTCGAGTCTGAGGTGCGCTGGGTACGCCTGGCATGCCGCTACTCCTCCCTGAAACGGGTTGGGGTCTGCTGTGTACGCCTTGCTCGCCTCTGGATACTGTYCCRCCCGTTCTCCTTGGCTTTCCCGTGGTCTGTCCTATATCCTGTCTCGGTCCCAGCTCCCACGAGCTCATTCCTGGCCCTCAGCGGTACCTGTTCATTGCTGAGGGTTAGCACTCTTTGTACCCCTTGTACCAGGCCCAACACCCGGGCTATAACCGAAYTGCAGTCGCTGGTYATGGGTTACTGGAAACCCAGGGTCCACAGGTYTACAACAGCGAGGGTACGGACACTGTCCATGGATACCCAGCAATACCTGCGGCAGCACCSGGAACTCATACCTCCGGTCCTAAGGCCTCAACCAAAAATAGCGGAGYGGCACACCGCAGCAACCTGCACCGTTACCGTACCGATGACGAACTCGAAATAAACATCGAGGTCTACTATAATTTGCACCGTGTCGAGGATGGTTCAATACTGAACCTGTAGTACCGTTGCTGAAACAATATCTGAAAATAATGCAGTGGCGTATACCATACCGTTGCCGAACCAATACGGAGCCTGAAAATGTTGATACCGTGCAATGTCGCGGCCCCTCGGGAGTATCAAACCATTACCATGCCAATACCGAACCTGAATAGTCTGCACCATTCTGGCGTCGAGTCYGTCCCGATCCTGAAAACTAATGYCAGTCYGCTGTATCGTGTCAACGCMGGACCGTGCMGCCATGTSATAATAGTCCCGMACCTGCCCCAAGCCTGACTGTCRGGCCCGAACCAAACCAGCAACCGCACAAAGTATAGTAAAGCCACACGATCCATCTCAAAATAATCCCAGTAMCGATACTGCRTTGATCAYCAAACGCACACCCACTCGTATCACACAGGTTGCAGCGAGGCTAAGTCAGGTAACTCWCGCAAACGATCCCGATTACCGGGAATTAGAGAAAATCGTTAGATTTAGAGTAAACAAATAATCCGGGGGTAAATCCGATCGCAAATAATCTGATCAAAATTTAGTCGATTAWTTAATAATCGTTGGTTTTCTTCCTCTTTATCATTTTTAATTATTTTTMTCATTTTTKATTTTAATATTAAAAKTAACGAAACCCGAGGCTTCATTTCCGTGYCAGTTGCGCAGCATAAAAGGGACCACGCCTAGGCCTATTCTCATATCACCGTTCTGCGGCCAGTTGTTTCGGAAACAAGCTCGGAGCGGCGGAAATAAGATAGACGCCAGCGCGGTAGAAGAGGTAATCTCTCTCGCCAATTCTGAGGGCTAGTCTCACCGATCGACACCTCCAATCTTAGGGGTGCTCTGGGTCCCCCTAATTTTGTTGTCTGGTCAAACCAGAATACCGTCATTGCACGGACTTGTCCTTGTGCCTAAGTTCCAAGACTGCCACTTTCAGGCAGCGCACTACTTGTGGCCGCCTGACAACGGGCCCGCTGCTAAGCCAGCGACGCGGGCCTATGAGGGTCGGGTCTCGGTGTAGCTTTTGGTGGTAGCAACAAGTATTCAAAAAAGAACTCTGAAGGTCGAGGTGGGAGCGGGTTCTGTGGGAACGACTGCTGCAGCCAACATCGTTGCGGGCCTCTATCTGGCGCCCCTGCTATCGCATGCGAGTTCACCATCTAGCGGGGCCAAGTGGGCATTATGCTCACACTCAAAAAACTCTCATAGCAGATCGAGGCCGGTGGACAGTACACCAGCCTCGACCCCCGCCACCCTCACGCACGTTGACCTTTTCGGTCGGTGCTTCAACGTGGGTGGGATATAAGAATTTTGTCAGTATTCAGAACACGCAAGGACCCGAGCGGGCCCGCCGAAAAAAAGGCGCGTGCTCAAAGTCCTTGACTGTCGTGACGACCATTTGTGGCCGCCAATCTAGTAGCTGAGCCAGGTCCGTTGGTCTCGATGTCGGCCTCGAAACCGATCACCGAGCTAAAGACCTTAGGAAAACAAATAAATAAATAAATCATAAAAAAAATAAGAATAGACGTCGCGCGTCCCGCTGGCTCGCAACGCCGGGCACACCCAGGCTGCACTTGGTTGTGCCTCGTCATTCAATACCCCGCGCGCGCCGCTCACCCAAGCGAGGACCCCAGCTTCCTCTCGCACGCGCCGTCAGACGGGCGAGGCTGCACTGGCGTAACCTGTCGAAAACACGCCATACAAGGGTATTTGGTACGACATCGTCGTCACAATAAAACGATACGAGGGAGGAATAACCAGCTTGTCTTTCAAGTTCTCGTATGTACTGGTTAAGCTCTCGAGGGATTGAATTTCACAAAACCACAACACAACAGTTTGTTTACCATCCACATGAATGTTGTCTTATGATAGGCAAGGGGTTTATGCAACATAATTGATACCCTCAGACACTACAACATAATTGGTCACCTTTAATTTGGCAACACAACCCCTTAGACCCAATGGACGGAGTCTTGACCACCCTTCATTTGACAAAACACAATAAATGTAGGGAGTCCACTTTAAATCGTCATGCCGGATTCAACGATGGACTTTAGCACCCAAAATATAGGGGTTGGCGGTCTTTCCTATCTTCCCTTCATAGTATATTGGTAATTAGTGCACAAGGGTCGCCCATTACAAGGTCAATGAAGTGTTGAAGGGGTTTCCGAAGCATTGGGGGAATGAGGTTTTAAAAAGGGTGTTAATGGAGTATGAAAAGGGTGTTCGTTGAAGGTCAATCCCCTAATAATCGTCCATATTTTCATTTTTGTGCAATATAGCAGCTACTTGTCATCCTAACATATTCCCCTATCTCATGCTCAATCACAGTATCTTTCTTCTTTGGGAAATTAAAATTAATTTCGTTTCGATTTCAATCTTACAATTAACTTTTCCTTCAAGGTACAGGTTGATTATAGAAAAATGGCATGTAATGATGTCAAAGTGGATCTGCATCTACCAGCGATGAACAACATACCGCCCATGACTTATTGCGTTGGTTCCAACGCACTGGTCTCAAGGGACTGTCCTCCACATACTTCGCCCTGTCCTCGGACCTCCTTACGTGCAAGTCAAGACAACTTGAACAGCATCAACAATGCTACAATGACAACAGTTGTCTTGTCGGGCCGTAGGGGGACGTCAAATAATGCACTTGATGGAATCACTTGTGATAGTGCCTCTCCTGCAACGCGTCGTCTACGACTGACCAACCCTCCTCTTCAAGTAATGGTATATACGAAGATGGAAGACATGTGCTACCTATTGACGATTTTGAATCTGACATCTCAATATATGAGGGAACCCTTGTAGTTTAGATCCCAAGAGGTTCACTTCAGCTGCTCATAGATTCCCCTTCTGCCAAGGTCAAACCCTCAGACTGCTCTAGATGTGCTCAGTGTTCCAATGATGATGTCCAATTCTTAGCTTTTGTCATTTGATAGTCTTGTCCTCTCTGACCATAACGAAGAGGAACTTGATGGTGTTAACGTAGAGAGGTTGTCCAAAGTGCCTTCGACAATTCCATTTCTTCGGGTGCAAACAGTTCGCCGAACAAGATTTATCATCGCCTTGAAATTCCTCCTCTTCATAAGGAGGATAACAATCAGACACTATATCTGACTTTCACGATATGTTTCCCAAGCATATGCCATCAGAGAAGTGTTCGTGCACATTTCAAAAAAGAAACTCGATATCAAAAGTTACTTTGAGTACCTGCATCAACGATGCTACAATGACAGCAATTACCTTGTCGGGCTGCAGGAGGACGTCAAATAATGCACTTGATGGAATCACTTGTGATAGTGCCTCTCCTGCAACGCGTCGTCTATGACTGACCAACCCTCCTCTTCAAGTAATGGTATACACAAAGGTGGAAGACGTGTGTTACCTATCGACGATTTCGAATCTGACAGCTCAATGTATGAGAGAGCCGTGTAGTTTCAATCCCAAGAGGTTCACTTAAGTTGCTCAAAGATTCCCCGTCTGCCAAGGTTGAACCCTCAGACTGCTCTAGATGTGCTCAATGTTCCAATGATGATGTTCAATTCTCAATTTTTGATAGTCTTATCCTCCCTGGTCATAGCGAAGAGGAACTTGATGGTGTCAACGTAGAGAGGTTGTTCAAAGTGTCGTCCTCGACAGTTCAATTTATTCGAGTGCAAACAGTTCGCCTACACAAGATTTATCATCACCTTGAAATTCCTCCTCTTCATAAGGAGGATAACCATTCAGACACTATATCTGACTTCCACGATATGTTTTCCAAGCGTCTGCCATCAGAAAAGCGTTCGTACACATTTCAACAAAAAAAAACGATATCAAAAGTTATTTTGCGTACCGTGCATAGGAAACTGACTAGTAAAGCTTTAGCAGCAGTGTGTGGAAATGAGTGTTGTAAACATGAGTGTTGTGCACACATGACCAAGGATGACATCAAAGTTATACGCACTGCGTACTATACCAAGGATCTCAAGGGTTAAAATGTTTGGTGGGTGAAGACGTTGAAGAGGTTCACGTTTATTGAAAATGACAAGGATATAGTGCAACCTATTGTTGGGAAACAAAAAATTTGTACAAGTGTTTGGTGCTATTATTATAGGGAAACAGAAGATTTGTATGAGTGTTTGGTGTTATGTTTTGGGTGTTTAACAGAACACTTTTCTTAAACATCGAAGACACTTCATGAAAAGGTATGTAATGCTAGAGTATGATAGTATTGACTTGTGACGTATGTCGACGGTGTATGCGGCTATGTATGGGAAACTCAACACATTTGTATGTGAGAATTTCGACAATATTCCAAATGAGCTGAAAAGTAGAAATGGTGAATCGAAAGTGGTTTTGCAATTGTCAGCGTCTTACAACAAGGTTGGCATTTACAAAATTTGAAAGTCCAATTGCATAGCTCGCATGTCCATGCGGTATCTCTCCATTTGTTCTACAATATGTGCAGGACATCATCAAGTCCGTAAAGTATTTGCGTGTCCACGAATTCTTCATTTTCAAGCGTGATATCAGTTAGACTTGCAGCTAAAGGATCGAGCAGCTTAGTATGAGGTATGAAAGGAGGAATCTAAGAAATATAGGTCAGATAGTTTATGCATCATCATCAATGGCATGGACCAAAACAAGGCTAGTATTCCGCACTTCGGAGGAGATAACTGGTCGAAAACTTTCGCCAATGTGGCCATAATAAAAACAAACTTAACAACAATTCTATAACATGGGCGTCATCCTTCCGTTCACGTTCACACGTGGTTTCCTTGTTATCCACGTGACTCTAATGCAGTTGTGTCCTCCATTATGAAAGTTTTTCGTGATGTTTAAGCATCTAGCATTCCACTTCCCCCAAAGCTAAGGATCTAGGCAGACAATTGTTGGAGGGAGAACAATAATTGATAAGCGTTAGCATTGGAAGAGATTGAGTTTGGCTTTAACTTGGTAGGGCATACACACACTGATGTCGATGCCACTTTCTGAATCAATCATTTCTCATGTAAGTTGATAATGCATGATGCATTCACTATGATGGATCTCTTCAATCTTGTAGCTTCGTCCCAGCAAGAGCAAACTGCTAGTAATTTCACGAAGGAAATTGCAGACAGAAACTCTACTAAAACTTGGAGGACCCGGGGCTAAGAAGTTGGGTGCAAAGACACATGAAGGACTGGCAAACTACCACACCGCAGTTCTCGTTCGTGGCAGAATGGTTAGATGGAATGGCACAGCGCAGCTCCCATGGTAGACTCCAAGGCACGTACTCCAAAGTGTGCGAATGCAGAATGATCCGGAAAACGGACAACAACTCGGATATGCACCAGCGGACTGACTGGACTGGACTGGACTGGCTGGTACCGACAGAGGTATTGGCCTGGACAGGATTATCCCGAATACAACACAGGCTTGTGAGAACAGGCCAAAGGGCTGGTCTCACAGGCCAACCAGAGGTCCGCTACACGATCCTCGGCCTATGGGATCGTCTAGACATAAGCACGCTTCCGCCAAGAAGCAGAACTCTACCAAAGAAACGGAAAACCTAAGTAGGCTAGGATGAGGAGCAAGTTCCATGCGAGTCCATACGATGCAACCTAGGATAGAAAATGTCACAAAAACAACAGTGTCACAACTAACAGACTAAGTGAAAGCAGAAGCAACTAACTAGCATACATGTCCAAGGAAAGCAGAAAGTAATGACAGCTAGATCCTAGAATGTTGGAGGCAGTAGCCTCAGTCCGGAAACAACTGACTAGTTTATAAGTTCTAAAAACCGCAGAAGCAGAACAACTAAATCCTATAAATGTCAGAGGCAGTAGCCTCAGTCTGAGCGCAACAAAGCAACAACAAGACAACCATATGTCACAACAGGAGTGTGTCGCAAACCAAAGGGTGGGATGGTCTCTGAGGGTGGCGAATGCAGCCTAGAGGTCGATAAACTCCTAAGGGCATCCACACATAAATAACAGGGAGACACATGTCATCAGGCTTAATGAGGGTAGGGAACTACGAGCGAACAGAACCAATGACCCTAACAGATAGACCATCAAGGCGGGTAATGCTCGACTAAAGGGGTGATCGCTATGGAGGGTCGACCATGCAAGGGAACAAGGGAGCCTGGTATACTGGGCACACCTAGATGAAGCATGTGAGGCTGCCTAACTAGGGCGTGAGGGCCGGCAGAGGATAGAAAAGTGATCGGTAAGGGAATCATGCAAACGACTCTTAAGGTGAGGGAAGTCGGATCTAGATCCGTAAGCTGGGAAGCCAGGGCAACGCTACGGTCCCGATGCCTATGCGTATACCGAGGGAGAGCCCAACTCAAAGGAACCCGGCAAAGGCAGACCATCATGCAACACAACCAAGGCACTGTACGGGGTAAGGTGGTAAGAGACTGACGACGTCTGAAGTAGGCAGAGCTGATCATGACGAAGTCCATGAAGCTGCCGATGACGTCCATGATGAGAAGTCCGGAATGTCGTCGAGGAAGAGCCGCAACGTCGACGAGCTGAAGTGGCAAAACTGGAGTGGATGGAGTACTGAGAAGCCAAAGACGTGGAAAAATAAGCAAGAGTCAATCGTCGTATCGAGCAGGACGACGACGAATGCGTTGTGGATGCTCAAAAGCATCCGGCTGTTACTGAAGGTCTGCCTCAGATAGGGCAGGCTTGACTTCAGCGGTCTCCTCAGTCGAGGGAGAAGGAGGAGGGTCAGTGGGTTGAGGAGGAGCAGTCAACCCAGCACGACGAGCACGGTCATAGGCACGCACCAACATGTGAGCGTGCTGCAAGTGCTCGAGGGGCTCCCAGGTAGCCTCCTCATCAGGGTAATCCTTCCAACGTACGAGATACTCGACATGGGGAGGGTCGTCATCGGTGACTCGGCGACCAATGATGTTTGAAACGAGGAACTCCTCGTGGCCGTCCACCATGATGGGTGGAGGGCGCTTGTATGGTCGTCCAACGAAACGCTCAGACGGTCTGCGGTAGGAACGCAGTAACGAGACGTGGTAGACATCGTGCACACGAGTCTGGCGTAGGTAGTCGGGAAGCTTCACACGGAAGTTGGCCGGGCTAGAAGCCGTATGAAAACCGACGGCCTGGAGAATGCGGCATGGGCCAAAGAAGTGACGCCTAAATTTGTGAAGCGTGTCCGCTTCGAGTTGTAAGTGGCAGGCAGCGATAAGCACACCATCACCGACTTTGAACGGATGATCCATCCTCGATCGGTTTGCACGTGCTGCCATGCGAGTCTGGGAAGCGGTTATGTGCTCATGCGCGGTCTTCATGATCGACGCCATGTGTGCAACCCAATTATCCAGTGCGGGACAACTCGTGTCTAGGTGCATCTGTGACGGTTGAAGGAAGTCCGCGGGAACACGAGGGTGATAGCCGAGGTCGCAATGGTAAGGTGACATCCCCGTGGTTGGCGAGACGGCGTGGTTGTAGGCTATCTCCGCGTGGGCAAGATGGAGATCCCACTGCTGCTCGTCACGAATAATCTTTCGGTGAATATCTCCGAGAGTCCTGTTCGTGATCTCAGTCTGACCATCAGTCTGGGGATGGTAAGACGAGGAGAAGCGGAGCTGGGTGTCGTAAACCTCGTGGAGCCGTCGCCATAATCGGTTGGTAAAGTGTGGGTCACAGTTAGATATGATGCTCAGAGGTAAGCCGTGGTCACGCACAACTCTGTCAAATACGATGTCGGTGACCTCACGTGCACTGATGGATAGCGGCACGGAACAAAACGTGCACGTTTCGTGAAGCGATCGACAACGACCAGGATAGCATCATGACCGTCGGGCGTCGGAGGACGAAGAGGACTGATAAAGTCCATCGAGATGGACTGCCGACGACACTCAGGAATAGAAAGAGGCTGGAGCAAACCATAAGGCAGGTGGTTTGCTTTGTTCACCTCTTGACAAGTGGGACACGCTGCGACGTAGTCCTTCACAAAGTCCTTGCGCTTTGGCCAGACATACAGGCGGCTCGCACAAGCCAACGTCTTGTGGAAGCCCATATGACTGACGGCTTCCTGGTCATGGAACTCTGCTACTGCCCGGACACGTAGCTGTCCAGTGGAGGGAACGCAAATACGGGGCTCTCTAGTGCCCTGTGAACCATGCCAGTACACAAGACCGTTGTCCCCGAGGGAGTAGTTCGGGACGATCTTGCCACTCCGAAGGGTCGCATGGATGTCGCGATAGTCGGGGAAGTGGCGGTACTCAGTGCGAAACTCGTCGATCACCGAGTGGTGGACGGTGGTGACCGAGATGGAAGCGACCTGGATCTGCTCCTGATCGTGGCCAGGGCGTCGGGATAAGGCTTCTGCGACCCGATTAGTCTCACCCTTGATGTGCTCAGTGGTGAATCTAAACTCGGATAGGTCGTGCCACGAGCGAGCCTATCGAGGAGTGAGCCTCATCTTTGTCAGAAAAGCCTGGACAACAGAGTTGTCCGTGCACACCGTGAATGATGCCCCGTGCAGGTAGTGACGCCAGTGTCGAGCGGCATAAACTACTGCGAGAACCTCACGTTCATCAGCTGTGTAGTTTATCTCGGCGGGCAGAAGCTAACGGAAGTAGAAGGCTATCGGACAATCACCTGAGCGAGACTCGACAGTGTCGTCCTCGGCGATGGTAAGAAAATAGTCAATAGAAGGTTCGTCAGTAGTTGGACGAGTAGGCGTCAGGAGGGAAGCAGTGGTAGGGATAGGAGGTGGGATGCAAGGGATGCAAGGATGAAAGAAATCAGGAGAGGAGGGAAAAATCAGAGAAAGCACTGCTCCTACATTAAAGTTTGATGCATCGGTGGTAAGGACAAAAATGCAATCAAAATCACGTAGGTGAAGAATCGGTGCACATGTCATCGCCTTCTTGAGGGCGCGGTGTCGGGACAGAAACGCCTGTGAGGGTTTCCGCCCGAGTTTTTCACGGTCAGACACTGTCCGACTTTTGTCGTTGAGGAATATGATGAGACTGACGTTGCCAAAGTTTATTCAGGCCAGCCTTATAACTGAAAGACTTAAAGCCTGACGTTGTCGACGTAAGACGTCGCTGACGTGTGACGTCTTCGACGTCCGTTCGAGACAGCGGGGGTTGGAGGTACGCACTGTCGTCCGCAGTTCTCGACGAAGCCGCAGTAGTGTGCGGGCATGGAAAAACTAAAGTTAGACCTAGTCTACCTAAAATAATGTCGCCGGGTGTAAAGCCGCGACGCAGGGGGAATAGGAAGGAGAGTTTAATTCTAGGGCCGCGGGGCTTGACGTCGAGCCAGAGGGTTAATAGGCCGATGCCAAGGTCACGCGACCAACTGGGCGTGCAGGGCCGTGAGTTGGCGGGGCCGGCAGGGCCACAGACAGGCAGGCAGGTCGGGCCTGCAAGGCCGCGGAACGAGGGGACATTGGTTGGGCCAAGCTCTTCTTATAGGAGAGCAGCTCCTATCACTGTCGTGATAGGAGCTAGCCCAGTAGGTTAACATACCGAACTCTCACCCGGCAGATACCGGGAACGAATCTGACATGCTAGGCTACTGGGTAAAGCTCCTTTTGGAGCAGCCCAAAGCAGTTGGGCGCGGCCGATCTCGGACGCGCGATCCTCAAGATCGGGCGGCTGAGATCTGCCGCGCGCGGATCAAAGTGGCCCCTGCGTGAGGATGACACGCATAAATCGAAAAATGGTTCATTTTTTTTTTTTTTTTAAAAAAGCAAAAAAAAAAAAAAAAAAAAAAAAATCCTAAGTATGGCGCCACCTGGCGCACTTCAAAGTGACTGGGGCTCTTAGCCCCAACGCATCAGACAGTCGTCCGTGGAAACGGGCGACCGTTTTTCTCAGAGGTAAGGGTTTTTCCTTTTTTTTTTTAGAGATTCCGTTTTATATTTTTTTTCCTTAGATTTTCTTCTTAGATTTTGTTTACATTTTATTTTTCTTTTTTCTTTTTGTTGTTCTGTTGGTGCTCTGAGTGCCCGTTCGTCTTGGACAAACGGGTGTGACTGTGCCAAACTGTTTCGTTGGATTCCCACCAACTCATCAGGAGGCTGGACCTCAACAGTCTGGGTGGGGGAATGAATCCACCCTAGAAGGTGGACCTATACGTTGAGAGAGAGAGAGAGAGAGAGAGAGAGAGAGAGAGAGACACACTTACCTGCGCCCGTTGGCTGAGCAACGGGCTGCAGACCGCCGCCTGCACCTGGCGCTGTAGGCGTCCGGGTACGGGCGCGCGGGGGCAATAGGGAAAGGAGGCCCTATTGAGCTTGACTCTAGTACGACTCTGTGAAATGACTTTGAAGGGGGGGGAAGTGCTCGTTCGTTTTCGAACGACGAGCCCCTGCCTTAGAGAGGAAAAAAAAAAAAAAAAAAAAGGAGGGAAAAAAGAGAAAAAGACAAGAAAAAGAAGAGGAGGTTGGAAAAAAAAAAAAAGGGGCCGCGGATTTGGCCGCGGTCTCTGTCCAGGTGCAAGGTCCAGAAGCATCTGGACTTTGATAGGGCAGCAGACTGTTGGTTTCAACAGTCTGCTCAGAAATGGTTGAGTACGGCCATTTCTATGGTATGTCTGGCCGCGGGTGATGGCCAGATGCATTCCCTGTGGCTTGAACTTGGTTACCCTAGGGGAACATCGAGTTTTGCAACCCTTGATCGCGTTTTAGATCAAGGGCCAGGCCTCATTCCGAGTTCTGGCTGTGGGCAAAGCAGCTGCCCACATGTTCTCGGCTGGCTATTAAAGCCAGCAGTCCACCCAGCAGCCTCACAAGTTGTGGCAATGATGCTGAGGCATTCACTCGAGTGAATGCAGGCTGGCTGTTGCTGTGGGGCGGTGCTGCTGGTGGAGGTGCTGGAGCTGCTGGTGGAGAGGAGCTGCTACTGGCGGAGGTGGAGGCTGCCATAGCCACCACCTTGGTGCAAGCGGTGCAGGGGGAAACTCTGCTTGGCGGCGGCAGGGGTTCGGCTGGCGGTGTAGGGGAGATGCTGCATGGCTTTTTTGGCGGCGGCATCCATCATTGAAGTTTGTAGAAGAGGTGTTGTCCGCTTGGCACGGCAACGGCGGTGCTTTTATTAGCGGTAGTGCGGAAGCGCTGCCAAAATTTTGCGGCGGCAGCATTGGGGTCGACGACGGTTATACGGAAACGCTGCCAATTGCATGCGGCACCTGAAAGGCTGGTCGAGACCAATTTTTTTACAGCACGTTGGGCAAGAGGGGTTTGAGTTGGGACCACCAAGTATTGCGGCGATGGTGTGGGACTATCTGGGACCATTCTGGGACCAAGTGAGTGAGGAGTGAGACGGGAAATGAGTATTGTGGAGGAGTGCGGTGATCTGACTTGGCAATCGGTGGGGGTTGGAGTGAAGATTGAGCCGACGCTGTTCTTTGTAGGAGGTATGCCGTTGAGACTATAGTGAGGTCGTGTGAGACTTGAGAGTGGGGGTACTCTTCTCGACGGCAAACTTGCTTTGTCTTGATAAGCGGCGCCTAGGTCAGTGGTAGCACTTGAAGAGGAGCATGGTTTATTTTTGTGAGCAGGCCACTACGTGAGTTGTGTGATCAGTCTTTTGACAAAAATATTAGGCTTTCTTGAGTGAGCCGCTTCAACTTCACTCAAGGTCAGTTGTTTGACTCAGACCCCTTCACACCTGTGTGAACCCACACTTRCTTGACCCTGTTCTTTGAATGTTCACTGGAAAGGTAGGGGAAGTTGTGTTTGTTTGYACGTGTGACTGAAAGTCTGAMATGAGTTTGGGATTGCATKGTTTTCTCTTGAACTTGTTGTTTGGTCTCACGTRCAGGTAGGTAGAGGGATGTCTGAAAAAGAGGAACCTATTCGTGTCAATRGAAGTGAATGGAAGAATGYTTGTCTTCTATTTTTCGCTTGCATGCATGTTGAGAGGATGGGAAGACAGCAGACGACGAGAAACGGAGCRATCACACAAAGGGGAAGAAGTGAATAGGACATAGATTTTTCCCTGGGGTTGCCCATTCTTTCCCGAATGACCCTCCTCGTCTATGCCCTTCCATCTGAATGTTTTTCTTCTCTATGATCYCTTTCTTCGTCTAGGYTCGCCCTTGACGTTAGGCGATAAAGGGTTGACCATTCGCTGTGGTAAGTGCATTTCCTTTCCCTAKGAGGCATCTGAGGCGGGGGTTCGTTGCCTTAGGGGCCGACCCTSTTAGCGACTCGGAGTGGACCGCTTGGGCGGGGGGATACCATGCTGTCSTKGTGGAGYCAGCCCGAYTTCTAAGATCCRRGGTYCGCCCGGGCGAGGACGAGGGSTATCSCAGACCACCTCCTAGGGGATGGACGTGTGYTAYTCACAGAAGGCGTTAAGTTCTTRACGACTCACKTTAAGAAGRACCASTATAGTTTACCCTTCTAGTGGTCGTTTTAGGAGYCACGGACGAATGGAGAACTGGTGCCATAAGGAGCCCAGTTCGTGCTTTCACTAGCTATGGACGAAGTGYGTGTGGGCACTACCCTCGTGGATAGGGTTGCACCRTAAGAAGTGCAAACCTGGGGTAATCAGGYTAGTTGACAAAAGAATGTAACTAAAGCATTGCCTTGAATATCTTTATATCGCGGACTGGTATTTCATCACTCGTGAAACAGAAAAARTAATCATTGYTCAGGAGGACAAAGCGACCAACAAAATTTGAAAATGGATCCTTGACCTTAATGAGGSATTCAACRTTCGGTCATTCAAGTCAAGTACTSACTCGTATAGTGGTAKCCGGACTACTTGCAAATGACATTCACACCAAAGTTAGAAAGGTARTGACGTCATCGCTAGAACAKTGTRATCCTAACTCTACTTGAGGRTTGGGATGTYCGCATTTCTTTGCTTGCAGTCAGCATGMGGTGGAATGAAAGAACTTGGCAACGCACCTCATCAAGTTGAAAAAGTCGTGACAGCCTAGACGAGTGATATGTATGARTRTATCAATTTCARAAAATAATTCAGCTTAYGTTGACACGAGTATTTTGTAACTTTTGATTGTCTTCGAAAGAAGGGACTAGGATTGATTGAGATTTTYTTAYGCCTAGGTTATCACGTMCTAGTCGACCGACGTACGTTCTGATTCMTGGGAGATCAGCGCCCCARGGACGGAYGACGATCGGGTTCACCTTGRCGTTCAACTGCRCGTACCTATGCTACAGCGAACGAGCAAACGCCCTCGGCCGACCTACCTCTGCAATTGCATTGTAAAAGCCTTTGCATGTGGRTCGGTAGCTCGGTAGGGATACGCCCCTAAGGGTGGTGACAGCCCCTTAGGGAAGGTAAGTTGTGCCCCGCAGAAACCTATCCTGTCGTAGGGGACCGTGGGATGTACAGCTGGCGCACTCGGCCGGAGCGGCGAAGGGTCAACGTGGGTTACCGTGCCGTCCCAGAGTTGTTTCTAAAAGGTTGAAAGCCTTAGTTTGTCATGCGTGACGCGGCCGGGAGGGCCCTCGCTCACGCGGGGGCCGATGCGCTCGACAGGTGGCGCCATTGCCGGGGATAACGGCAAACTACCGTTGTCCCTGGTGGAACGACACTCGGGAGTGGAGCAAGTAAAAAATCGTGCCGTAATGGTTGTCTAAGAAAAAAGGTTAGTAACCTCTGGACCGCTATAAGTGTAAGGAAGGAACCTTAATAGATGCTACCAAACTCCTAGACTGGTTTGTTGGGTTTATGTTTTGGTCCCTAGATGGCCGCTGCCGCAGGACGTCGCGACAACGACGACGATGGGAGGAACGACATTCAAGAACTGACACGGGTTATCCGGCAGTCGCAGCGAGAGCCCTACCCTAAGATTGATGTTCCGTTGTTCGACGGGAATCATGCCTCTTGTTGGGCAGACAAGTTCGAGCAATTGGGATATAGCAACGAATGGACAGATGAGAAGATGCTTCGCATGGTAAAAAGGTACTGCCAGGTGGGGTAGCGAGACGAGATCGATGAGCTGGTGCGAATCTCTCATGATTGGTCAGACTTTAAGGCGCAGTTGTTGAAGAAGTATCAGCTCAGCGACTGGTTGCTCGACCTGCAGGATTTGAGGGCGGTGGATCGTAAAAAGTTTGGTACAACCAAACAATTATTGTCGGAGTTTGAGCGTGTGGCTCGCCTAATCCCGGATTTGTCCGACAAAGATCGTTGCCTCATCTTCCTTAATAACTTCAATGACGTCGAACAGTCGAAGTTGGTTGAAGGGATGCAAGGGACGTATGACTGGACTAAGGTCCGGCAGAATGCGCTAGTGGGGAAGTTCGATGATATTCTCTACCAGCTGTTGAGGCAGCAAAAGGAGGAGCGGGAAAAGGTGAAGCTGGGAGAAGTAAAGGACGGTGAAATTTACAAAACTTTGACTTGCATGAGAGAAATGATGGAGGACATGAAGGAGGAAAGGCTGAAGCTTCAAGTCATGTTGGCCAAAAAGAAAAATAGTAAGAGGAAGGGGAAAGAGTCAGCGGAAGAAGAAAGTGACATTGAGAGCGAGGAAGAAAAGGAGCCGCCTCGCAAGTTGACAAAGGCGGAGAGGAAGGTCTTGAATCAAATTCAAGGCAGACAGGGGACTTCTGGTAAACAGGGGAAGAACGGTGGACAAAATAATCAAGGAGGGAGTGGCAATGCTGACACTGGTTCGTCAGGACAAAGTTCCCAAGATCAAGGGCAGTTTCAGCCGCAGGGTGGAAGAGGCCGCGGTCGAGGCCGTGGAAACGGACAGCGAAGCCGTTGGGCGTGGCAGCAGGAAGCCACATGTAACTATTGCGCAGAAAAGGACCATATTATGCGGTTTTGCCAACTCCTTTCAAAAGATGAGAAGGAAGGGATAGTCTTCACCACTATACGTGGTGAAATCTTTGATTACGAAGGGAAGTCGATCTAACCCAACATTGAAGGGGGTATGACGAAGGAGGCGTATCGCCGAATGGGTCGTCCGCTACCGGCAACGTTCCGGATTGCTTCTCCTGAAGAAGCACGGTTGGCTGAGGTCGAGGAGGTCATGGCGTCGTTGCAGATCTACGACTCACTGGTGGAGCCAGAAGGATTCAGGGAACAAGTAGTGGAACAAGCGCAAACCATCACTAGGCGGCTTGCCCGATGCCGGGACTCTATCATCCGACGTTATGTGGACATGGAGGAAGTCTGACCTGGATTGCCGAATGTCTTTCTCTTGGGCGAATGGGGTGATAAAAGGGAAGATGCGTCTGGCCAAGCAGGGACGTCTGCTCCGAGAGAAACATCACAAATTGGGCCAATGATAAGCACGATGCGACCTAGGCCTGTGCTGAAGAGGAGTGCCCCGACTGTAGCCGTTCAGACTCGGGTGCGGCGACACAACGAACAGTTTCAAAAGGAGAAAGAGTCTGAAAGGCATTGGAAGAAGAGCCTATTTTCATTAGCGAGAACGAAAAGGACAATGAGGACGAGAAGTTGCGGGCCGAAGAGGAAGAACGGGCTCGTCGTCGTGCACTGGAAAGGGAGTCGGAGAAAGGGAAGGCCGAAGTAAGCGAGAAGAAGAATATTTATTTGATCCCCGTGGAGCAGGGGGTCGATATCCCCGTGGAGCAGGGGGTCGATATCGAGCAACTTGTCAATAAGATTCTGGAAAGTCAGCGCGACTTGGTCACGCTGAAGGAAATTTTGGCGGTATCGTCGAAAATTTGAGAAGAGTTTAAACAGCGGATGACTCGTAAGAGAGTCATGACTGTTAAGCTCGGCGAAGTCATTTCGCCGGAGGCTAACTGGTCCCCGCCTGGGACAAAGATGGATTGGCGAAGTGTGTCGACCGGCCATATGAAGGTCCAGATTGGACGGCAGGAGTACTCGGCACTTGTGGATGATGGAGCCGAGATGAACATCATTCGTGAGCGCCATACCATCGAAGCTGGGTTGAAGATCAATCGAGATGACTATGGGTTCTTGGTGGGAGTTAGCGGATCAACTTCATTCTGCGGAACAGCCAGTGACGTTCTCGTCACGGTCGAAAAAGTTAAGGTCCGTTCTTACTTTTATGTGTTACCTAGAGTGGAACACGAGGTGCTGCTCGGAAGGGCATTCTTATGTCGGTCGGAAAGCATCATCATTAACAAGCATGATGGAACCATGTTTGTAATTCTTTGCGATCCTGTCTGCGATTATTACGAAGTGGTCAAGTGTGCGAACACTGGACCCTATTGCTCGCGGAACCGGCTGAACCTGGAGTCCTATAGCTTTCCGGAGTCAAAAAAGTTGAGAAGGGAGAAGGAATTGCTAGGGGAGGAGCCGAATCCTCGTGAGTTCTCGCTGACCCTGCCTGATATTGGGCAGGCAATCGATTTCGTGTCGACACATGCGGCGATCGATCCAAATGTGGTGCAAGCCTTGACGGAAATCATCACGGACACCGGAAGCACAGGAACTATGCACCTTGTTTACTCCCAGTCGGAAGGGAATAAGGGAGAAAGTCAGGAATTGCCCTCCACTCGACATTTTTAGAGGACGAAGGCTTGACACCGGCACCAAATGTAAGTACAAGAAAGTAGGCGTGAAGGCGAAGCCGGTGCCTATTCTGATCACTCAAGAGGAGGAAGTCTATTATCGTGAGGAGCGTGAGTGGATCAGAGAAATGAAAGAGAGAGGTGAAAAGGGGCCATGTCGGTTAACCAAAGAAAGAGTGGAAAGTATGATCATAGGGGAGGAGGACCTCCTTACTGAGCAGGAAAAGGGATACATCATCGATATATTGAGGGAGGAACATCTCTCCTATGCGTTTGATGATGATGAGCGAGGAAGGCTGGATGTCGATAAAATCCTGATGATCAGAGTTCATACTGTACCACATGAGCCATGGAATGTAAGAGGGCCACGTTATCCGAACCGGGAGGATCACCGTAAGGTGGTCGCATACCTCGATGGAAAGATCCGGACAAAGGTTGCAGATTATTCTTACGGGCCGTATGCATCTCAATGGTTCTGTTTCATCAAACCGAATGGTACTCTGCGATGGATTCAGGACCTCCAAAAGCTGAATTCGGTGACAGTGCGAGATGCAGAAGGACTTCCATATGCAGACCTACTGTCAGAATCTTGTGCAGGAAGGTCTATCATTACCCTCATCGATTTATATTCTGGGTATGATCAATTCTCGATTTACACTGCGGATCGGCCCAAGATGGCGATGCATACTCCTCGCGGGTTGATCCATATGTGTATGGCACTGCAGGGGTGGACAAATGTCGTTGCCATTGTTCAGAGATATATGACGAGGGTTATGCAGCCTTATTGTCCTAACATAACTTCGCCGTATATTGACGACTTGGCTATCCCAGGGTGTCATACGAAAGACCTGGTGGAGGTGTTGCCAGGCATTCGCCGATTTGTCTGGGAACATATCAATGATGTGGTGAAAGTTCTTAAGAGGTTGAAAGAGTTTAATCTCATAGCTAGTGGGATTAAGTCTCGACATTGTATGAAGAGAGCCGTGATCTTGGGATTCCTTTGCGATGAGAAAGGTCGCCGGCCGGATGCGAAGAAGACTAATAAAATTTTGGAATGGCCGACCCCTTTCAAGTCAATCACGGATGTGCAAAGTTTCCTCGGAACCTGTGGATTTTGGCGCATCTTCATCCGCAGGTTTGCCGCCAGAGTGGAGCACTTGCGAAAGCTTGTGCGCAAAGGCCAGAAGTGGGGATGGGGTCCGAAGCAGCAAGCGGCCGTGGAAGACATAAAGACTGAGTTCCGTGAGGGCGGATTGATCCTTGGAGTTCCTTTTTTCGACGATGATGAAAAGCGTTCTTTTGTTATTGAGACTGATGCGGGGCCCACAGCCCTAGGAAAGGTCTTGATTCAGAAGGATGCTGAGGGGCAAGAAAAACCTCTCAGATTTGAGAGCAGGACTCTGAATGCTGCTGAGAGGAACTATTCTCATTTCAAGAAGGAAACCTTGGTCGTACTTCACTGTTTCCGTATCTTTCGGAACTATGTGTTCGGTAGACGCTTCATCCTGCGGGTGGATCCGACTGCATTGGCTTAATCCTTAAGGAATTATTCACCTGCTGATCCCACCATTGCACGATGGTTGACTTATATTTGGATGTTTGACTTCGAAATTGAGCGGATTTCGGGAAGTCAGAATCGTGCTGATGGGCTGAGTCGGGTTGAATGGGACCCACAGGCGGATCAGGCGGAAGAATCAGTTCCAGTCGATGCCTTTCTGAAGGAAGAGGAGGCGCGATTGAGTATTAACACTCTTGCCTACCTGACTGATGCAGCCACTCGGCATGGAAAACCGATATGGAATGCTCCTGCCTTTCTTGAGGTACTTCCAAAACTCGTGGTGGAGGAACCTTTCATCGAAGAGGATCCATAGGGCGAGCAGACCGCAGAGGAAATGATGAGGCTGGCTTTCACCGGTGACGTCGACCTTATGCTTGATCCGCTAACGATTGAACAGGGCCATACACGGGTTGATGATGTTTTCCAGATCGTTGGAAGGATGTCATATATCATGAATTTGTTGGTTCACGAGGATCGCCTGAGGTTAATGAATACAGAGGAAGGAGGCGGTGAGGTCAAAGAAGCGTTTAAGGAAAAGGAGTACGAAGGGGGATATAAGAAAATACGCATGTGGTTGAATGGGGAATTGGGCGAAAGTGAGGTTGATCCGGTTGTGCGAGGGAAAAGCAAATGATTCATTTTTCGGGACGGTCATCTCTTTAAGAAGGCTACTGATGGTGTCCCAAAGAGGGTGGTATGCGGAAGCTCCAGACAGTTGGATGTGATTGCTGCTCTGCATGATGGGGTAGCCGGCGGACACAGATCTGCGCGGGTGACTTTGAAAAAAATCCAACGCCTTTATTTCTGGGAAGGGATGAGCAAGATGGTGATCGACTTTTGTAAATCTTGTTTCCCTTGTCAACAGAGGTCTAACATCTACCACCTCGAGCCTCTAAATCCACGTTATGTGGCAGAACCGGGCGCAGTGGTGCATTTGGATCTCCTGGTAATGCCACCTAGGATAAATGGGTACAGGTATATCTTCGATGCTAGGGACAATTTGACTGGGTTCGTTGATGGTTGTGCCATTCGCGAACGTACTGGGTCAGTCTTGGCAGAGTGCATTGAGGAATATTACCTTCGTTATCCATTTATTCAAGAGATTGTTATGGATCGAGGAGACGAGTTTCGAGCAAAGGAGGTGCAAACGCTTTTCAAAAGGCTTGGGGTAAGTTTCAGCTATACGACGAGAGCACATCCCTAGGCTAATGCACCCGTGGAACGAGGACATGCCACCTTGTCTAACTTGTTGGCTAAATGGTGCAAGGGGGAACCATCAAGATGGCCAATTTATTTGAGAGCAGTCTTTTTTGTTGAGAATGTTACCATCAAACGAACAACCGGGTATGCTCCCGTCACATTATGGTTTGGACGACATGCAACTTTTCCAATTAAGAGTTTTCTAACCACTTGGCAAAAACAAGACGTGGAAACGAAACTTTCGACGAAAGATTTATTGGAATTGAGGGCAAGACAGATCATGGCGACTGAAAAACGGATTGAGGATGCGGCTGTCTCTACTTCTGAAAGCAGGCAAGATGACAAGGAAAGATGGGACAAAAGGCCACGTGTCCGAAAAGAGCCGTTGGAAGTGGAAGACATCGTCTTGTTGTATGATATGTCGCTAGAAAAACAGTGGTCCAGAAAACTAGACGGTCGGTGGCTAGGACCATATCGGATCACTAGGAAAACAGAGCATGGGGCGTACGAAATAGATGAGTTGGATGGATCTCGGGATAGAAATTGGGTATCGGGTGCACATCTACGGAAGTTTATCCCAAGAGTTTAGTGAAAACTTTTAGAAAGGAAGGGTAGAGGAGGAAATTAGTGGCATCAATTTTGGTAATCCTTCTTGCTTTCATATTGTGGTTCAGCTGATTCTGGCTTTTGTCTTAAGCTAACCAAGGAAGTTGTAAAGTATTAATAAAAGCATTGAGATTGAGAGGTTATCAATGGGATTGTGATTCCTGTTGTTTTGTAATAATGGATTTGTGCCTTAGTGCCACAGACAAATATATGATGACTATGATATTTTTCTCACAATTGTCTTTATGCATAAAAGGTATTGGATACTGGTTGTAAAGTAAAAGAGTGATACCAAAGGACTTTATGAGATTTTTATCATGGTTGGATGTTCATTGCAAGAAGAATCTTGTGAAATAGCTGATGGATGTTTATATTGTTAAAGTATTCATCACATATATGAACGAATGAAAAGCCTGGAATTCCTATGAAACTCCGTGTATGTGGTTATGAATGTGAGATTTTTGTGAGTGCATGTCTAAGGAGATGATGTGTACTTGAATCATATGTCTGGCTGGATTAACATTTGTTATTCGTCAGACGTGATTCAATTGCTTGCCATGCCTTATAACTTGGTATTGTTTCGATTGTCATGCAATGAGGAATCCTAATGTTGTGAGCCCCGTAGACGGTGGTGAGGCCTGCGCCGGAACTTTGTTCCTGTTCTATAGCGGGATGTTGTCATCTCTCCTTTCGAGGAGAATGGTCACACTATCGTCGAAAGGGAGGAAGGTGGTAATATGTTTGTTGGAACCTCGTTTGTGAGGGTGGCGATTACTGCTCGCCATGAGGAAAAGATTGATCACCTTTTGTTTTGTGGCGAATGGGGTCGCCTCAACTTTATGGTCGAGTCTGATCAGCTTAGGTCATAAGGGAGGGGTAGTTCAACCTTTCAAGTAGGGTACTAACAAATGTATGACACTGGAATCGGAGGGAAAGTGGTGAGGCTCAAGTTTAAAGCGGGGCTTGACGTCGAGATGTTATCCTCTATGGATTACACCACTCCTCGACGCATTCACAATACATGTGGGAGATAAATCGTGCATGACAATTAAGTTGGAGTGGGAATTAGCCAGACTGGACAAGGACTTTTGGAAAGGGTGATTTCTCTCTGGGATGGTGTCGGCACGTGTTGTAGTATAGTGTGAGTACCCTTGTGTTTCGTGGGGAGCCCGGGTTAAAACTCCTGACAGCGAGAGACCTGTTGAGGTATTACGAATGCACCCCCATGAACATGAGAGACCCAGGTTAAATTCTTGGCAGTATGTGTTGTATGACGAAGGACCCGCAGGGGGTTAAGCCCGAGGAGACCTAGACAGGGGGTTATAGCCTGAAGAGAGTCCCATCAGGGGGATAAGCCTGACCCATCTATGAGAGACAAAAGGGAAGATGAGCGGCCGCCAGTGGGATGATGCTGAGATCATTCTTCTAAAAGGTTCTTGTAACTCCTTAGGCTGGGTAACGCCGACGGTCGACGGTGGATTCTAGATTCCGGGGAAAAGTCTGTCAGAGGTTATTTCTGACCCCATTCCAACTCGTGACTGAAGGAAAGTGCTTTCAAAGGAAGGTTCGAAAGAATTACGAGGCTTGAAAGTAGGCCTCTGTGCTAAAGGCTTGAAAGTAAGCCGTTGTTTATTAAAGGCTTGAAAATAAGTCATTTGCATTGATGGTAATGAAGTCTGCACGGAGACTTTCATGAAGAGCATCCGGAAAATTATAAAAGGAAAGGGAGACAAACGATGGAAACATCGCTTATCGTGTATAAGTATGTAAAATCTGGGTTAATTCCAGAGGTACTGTGATTATATGATGTATTCGCTGAGGTCTTATAAGAACTTCCCTTATGGTAAGCGACGGGGACGTTGCTTAATGGGGGCGGGGAAGGTTGTCATGACAGAAACGCCTGTGAGGGTTTTCGCCCGAGTTTTTCAAGGTCAGACACTGTCCGACTTTTGTCATTGAGGAATATGATGAGACTGACGTTGCCAAAGTTTATTCAGGCCAACCTTATAACTGAAAGACTTAAAGCCTGACGTTGTCGACGTAAGACGTCTTCGACGTCCGTTCAAGACAGCGGGGGTTGGCGGTACGCACTGTCGTCCGCAGTTCTCAACGAAGCCGCAGTAGTGTGCGGGCATGGAAAAACTAAAGTTAGACCTAGTCTACCTAAAATAATGTCGCGCGACTATTAAGCCGCACGATTCAGGGCCTAAGTGAGCTAAAAAGAGGCGTGCGCCGGGTATAAACCCGCGATGCAGGGGGAATAGGAAGGAGAGTTTAATTCTAGGGTCGCGGGGCTTGACGTCGAGCCAGGGGGTTAATAGGCCGATGCCAAGGTCACACGACCAACTGGGCGTGCAGGGCCGTGAGTTGGCGGGGCCGGCAGGCCCACAGACAGGCAGGCAGGCCGGGTCTGCAAGGCTATGGGCACGCAGGGCCTGCAAGGCCGCGGAACGAGGGGACATTGGTTGGGCCAAACTCTTCTTATAGGAGAGTTGCTCCTATCACTGTCGTGATAGGAGCTAGCCCAGTAGGTTACCATACCGAACTCTCACCCGGCAGATACCGGGAACGAATCTGACATGCTAGGCTACTGGGTAAAGCTCCTTTTGGAGCAGCCCAAAGCAGTTGGGCGCGGACGATCTCGGCCGCGCGATCCTCAAGATCGGGCGGCTGAGATCTGCCGCACGCGGATCGAAGTGGCCCCTGCGTGAGGATGACACGCATATATCGAAAAATGTTCCATTTTTTTTCTTTTTTTAAACAAGCAAAAAAAAAAAAAAAAATGCTAAGTATGGCGCCACCTGGCGCACTTCGAAGTGACTGGGGCTCTTAGCCCCAGCGCAGCAGACAGTCGTCCCTGGAAACGGGCGACCGTTTTTCTCAGAGGTAAGGGTTTTTCCTTTTTTTTTTTAGAGATTTCGTTTTATATTTTTTTTCCTTAGATTTTCTTCTTAGATTTTGTTTACTTTTTTTTTTTTTTTTTTCTTTTTGTTGTTCTGTTGGTGCTCTGAGTGCCC
>BFEA01000256.1:575437-590355 GCA_003427395.1 Chara braunii
GTCTTGGACGAACGGGTGTGACTGTGCCAGACTATTTCGTCGGATTCCCACCGACTCATCAGGAGGCTGGACCTCAACAGTCTGGGTGGGGGAATGAATCCACCCTAGAAGGTGGACCTATACGTTGAGAGAGAGAGAGAGAGAGAGAGAGAGAGAGAGAGAGACACACTTACCTGCGCCCGTTGGCTGAGCAACGGGCTGCAGACCGCCGCCTGCACCTGGCGCTGTAGGCGTCCGGGTACGGGCGCGCGGGGGCAATAGGGAAAGGAGGCCCTATTGAGCTTGACTCTAGTACGACTCTGTGAAATGACTTTGAAGGGGGGGGAAGTGCTCGTTCGTTTTCGAACGACGAGCCCCTGCCTTAGAGAGGAAAAAAAAAAAAAAAAAAAAGGAGGGAAAAAAGAGAAAAAGACAAGAAAAAGAAGAGGAGGTTGGAAAAAAAAAAAAAGGGGCCGCGGATTTGGCCGCGGTCTCTGTCCAGGTGCAAGGTCCAGAAGCATCTGGACTTTGATAGGGCAGCAGACTGTTGGTTTCAACAGTCTGCTCAGAAATGGTTGAGTACGGCCATTTCTATGGTATGTCTGGCCGCGGGTGATGGCCAGATGCATTCCCTGTGGCTTGAACTTGGTTACCCTAGGGGAACATCGAGTTTTGCAACCCTTGATCGCGTTTTAGATCAAGGGCCAGGCCTCATTCCGAGTTCTGGCTGTGGGCAAAGCAGCTGCCCACATGTTCTCGGCTGGCTATTAAAGCCAGCAGTCCACCCAGCAGCCTCACAAGTTGTGGCAATGATGCTGAGGCATTCACTCGAGTGAATGCAGGCTGGCTGTTGCTGTGGGGCGGTGCTGCTGGTGGAGGTGCTGGAGCTGCTGGTGGAGAGGAGCTGCTACTGGCGGAGGTGGAGGCTGCCATAGCCACCACCTTGGTGCAAGCGGTGCAGGGGGAAACTCTGCTTGGCGGCGGCAGGGGTTCGGCTGGCGGTGTAGGGGAGATGCTGCATGGCTTTTTTGGCGGCGGCATCCATCATTGAAGTTTGTAGAAGAGGTGTTGTCCGCTTGGCACGGCAACGGCGGTGCTTTTATTAGCGGTAGTGCGGAAGCGCTGCCAAAATTTTGCGGCGGCAGCATTGGGGTCGACGACGGTTATACGGAAACGCTGCCAATTGCATGCGGCACCTGAAAGGCTGGTCGAGACCAATTTTTTTACAGCACGTTGGGCAAGAGGGGTTTGAGTTGGGACCACCAAGTATTGCGGCGATGGTGTGGGACTATCTGGGACCATTCTGGGACCAAGTGAGTGAGGAGTGAGACGGGAAATGAGTATTGTGGAGGAGTGCGGTGATCTGACTTGGCAATCGGTGGGGGTTGGAGTGAAGATTGAGCCGACGCTGTTCTTTGTAGGAGGTATGCCGTTGAGACTATAGTGAGGTCGTGTGAGACTTGAGAGTGGGGGTACTCTTCTCGACGGCAAACTTGCTTTGTCTTGATAAGCGGCGCCTAGGTCAGTGGTAGCACTTGAAGAGGAGCATGGTTTATTTTTGTGAGCAGGCCACTACGTGAGTTGTGTGATCAGTCTTTTGACAAAAATATTAGGCTTTCTTGAGTGAGCCGCTTCAACTTCACTCAAGGTCAGTTGTTTGACTCAGACCCCTTCACACCTGTGTGAACCCACACTTRCTTGACCCTGTTCTTTGAATGTTCACTGGAAAGGTAGGGGAAGTTGTGTTTGTTTGYACGTGTGACTGAAAGTCTGAMATGAGTTTGGGATTGCATKGTTTTCTCTTGAACTTGTTGTTTGGTCTCACGTRCAGGTAGGTAGAGGGATGTCTGAAAAAGAGGAACCTATTCGTGTCAATRGAAGTGAATGGAAGAATGYTTGTCTTCTATTTTTCGCTTGCATGCATGTTGAGAGGATGGGAAGACAGCAGACGACGAGAAACGGAGCAATCACACAAAGGGGAAGAAGTGAATAGGACATAGATTTTTCCCTGGGGTTGCCCATTCTTTCCCGAATGACCCTCCTCGTCTATGCCCTTCCATCTGAATGTTTTTCTTCTCTATGATCTCTTTCTTCGTCTAGGCTCGCCCTTGACGTTAGGCGATAAAGGGTTGACCATTCGCTGTGGTAAGTGCATTTCCTTTCCCTATGAGGCATCTGAGGCGGGGGTTCGTTGCCTTAGGGGCCGACCCTGTTAGCGACTCGGAGTGGACCGCTTGGGCGGGGGGATACCATGCTGTCCTGGTGGAGCCAGCCCGATTTCTAAGATCCAAGGTTCGCCCGGGCGAGGACGAGGGCTATCCCAGACCACCTCCTAGGGGATGGACGTGTGTTATTCACAGAAGGCGTTAAGTTCTTAACGACTCACTTTAAGAAGGACCAGTATAGTTTACCCTTCTAGTGGTCGTTTTAGGAGCCACGGACGAATGGAGAACTGGTGCCATAAGGAGCCCAGTTCGTGCTTTCACTAGCTATGGACGAAGTGCGTGTGGGCACTACCCTCGTGGATAGGGTTGCACCGTAAGAAGTGCAAACCTGGGGTAATCAGGTTAGTTGACAAAAGAATGTAACTAAAGCATTGCCTTGAATATCTTTATATCGCGGACTGGTATTTCATCACTCGTGAAACAGAAAAAATAATCATTGCTCAGGAGGACAAAGCGACCAACAAAATTTGAAAATGGATCCTTGACCTTAATGAGGGATTCAACGTTCGGTCATTCAAGTCAAGTACTGACTCGTATAGTGGTATCCGGACTACTTGCAAATGACATTCACACCAAAGTTAGAAAGGTAGTGACGTCATCGCTAGAACAGTGTAATCCTAACTCTACTTGAGGATTGGGATGTTCGCATTTCTTTGCTTGCAGTCAGCATGCGGTGGAATGAAAGAACTTGGCAACGCACCTCATCAAGTTGAAAAAGTCGTGACAGCCTAGACGAGTGATATGTATGAGTATATCAATTTCAAAAAATAATTCAGCTTACGTTGACACGAGTATTTTGTAACTTTTGATTGTCTTCGAAAGAAGGGACTAGGATTGATTGAGATTTTCTTATGCCTAGGTTATCACGTCCTAGTCGACCGACGTACGTTCTGATTCCTGGGAGATCAGCGCCCCAGGGACGGATGACGATCGGGTTCACCTTGACGTTCAACTGCACGTACCTATGCTACAGCGAACGAGCAAACGCCCTCGGCCGACCTACCTCTGCAATTGCATTGTAAAAGCCTTTGCATGTGGATCGGTAGCTCGGTAGGGATACGCCCCTAAGGGTGGTGACAGCCCCTTAGGGAAGGTAAGTTGTGCCCCGCAGAAACCTATCCTGTCGTAGGGGACCGTGAGATGTACAGCTGGCGCACTCGGCCGGAGCGACGAAGGGTCGACGCGGGTTACCGTGTCGTCCCCGAGTTGTCTCTAAAAGGTTGAAAGCCTAAGTTTCTCCTGTGTGACGCGGCCCGGAGGGCCCTCGCTCACGGGGGGCCCGATGCGCTCGACAGCGGAAGGCGTCCTCGTGGACAGGTGTCCAAGCCCATGGCGGGTTCTTCCGGAGGAGAGTGGAGGTAAGGACGTAGGAATACCTAGAGTATCCCTGAATGAAGTTACAATAGTAGCTAGTGAGGCCTAAGAAGCTGCGAAGCTGCTTGGCAGATGTGGGGACGGGCCACTCCGCAATAGCAGTGATCTTCGCGTCGTCCACGTGGAGACCCTGGTCAGACACGTAGTGTCCTAAGAAATCCACTTTGTGCTGGGCAAAGAGGCACTTGCTCGGCTTAGCGTAGAAGCCATGTCTGCGCAAGCGGTCAAGGACGTGGCGGAGGTGTCTTACATGCTCCTCAAGGGTACGACTGTAGACCAGGATATCGTCGAGGTAGACGAGAACGTACTGCTCCAGGATGTCCCTGAAGATGTCATTCATCGCCCTCTGGAAGGTAGCAGGTGCATTGGTGAGGTTGAATGGCATCACCGTAAACTCGTAGTGGTCGAAGCAAGATCGGAACGCTGTCTTCGGCTGGTCCGCTGCAGCGACGCGGATCTGATGGTAACCGCTATGAAGATCAATCTTCGTAAAGAAGCGGTTGCCTGCTAGGCATTCGAACAGCTCGTCGGAACAAGGCATGGAGTAGTTGTTCTTAACCGTGTAGTGGTTGAGGCCGCGATAGTCGATGCAGAGACGGAGAGTTTTATCCGCTTTGCGAGCAACTTGAAAAGAGGACGGGTGCATCCCATGGGGAGTTGTTGGGTTTAATGAAACCCCGTCCTCAAGTTGACACTTGACTTCGGTGGCCTCGGGGATCGAGAGTCTATAGGGTGTCTGGTGGTGAACACGATAGTCAGGCACGAGATGGATAGAATGCTCGACGTCACGCATCGGCGGGATGCTGGCGTACGAGAACGACGATGGGAAAACGTCGTGGTACTCTCGAAAGAGGTCACGAACTGCGGACTCCAGGTCGGCCGTATAGCGCGCGAGTTCCTCAGCATCATCGTCAACGAGCGACGGCAGGGTAGACTTGACAGACGGCGGAGGGAGGGAAGTAGAGATGGGAGCCATAGAGATAGGAGGATCTGGCTCCAGAGAGATGAGCTCGGCGTCAGGACAGGGTGGATCATAGTGCAAGAGATCTGTAACGTTCACCGTAAAGAAGGTGACATCGTCCTGTCGAACGAAGTGGGCGAACTGCCGAGGCGAGGTGGCGGTGATAGTTGGAGATGGTGTGGGCACGGAAGGCTACGGGGGAGGAGGGTTGGGGCATGGTGTCATGGTGGTACCTATGAAAGGTACCCGATACATTTGTTCACACTTCGTTTTGAGAACGAGAGTGTTGGTTGCCAAATCGGCCTCGGTGCTGCGGAACCGACGAGACCACGGAGTACCGAGAATGAAGTCGTACCTTGTCTTCATCACATTGAAATGTGCAGAGGAGCGGTGGCGACGAGACGCCGGGGGACTATCAGTCGGCTTGAGAGTGAGGAAGAAAGGGAGGTCAGTGACCGTCGGATCGAAGAAGCGTTGGGTCTTGTTATCCCCTAGGGTGGGAGAGATAGGAGTCGGAGACCCTGTCGTGGGTAAGCGGGCTTCTTTCACCACACGTGGGTGAATGAAGTCGCCCTGAGAGGCGGAATCCCACAGCGTTGAGTACACCCTCGTGGAGGTCCCCAGTCGTACTGGAATGATCGGGAGGGTGCGATCAGGGTCAGAGAGGATGGTGAGAAGGCGACACAGTGCAGCGACATGGAGGGTGAGTCGCTCCTAACGAGCCTGGAGCATGCTCAAATCCAGAAGAAAGGACACAACATCCTCGAGAGTCGCAAGATGCTCGCTGCAACAGGCTGAGTGAATGGCTCGACACGTTGGTAGTCACGGAGGGGTAGGAGGGGAGACGGTGGTCTGCGAAGGCACGGACGGTACTGCAACAGAGGGCTGAGTACACTCTGTGGGGTCCTGTGATACCTCAGCTCCAGTAGTGAGAGGGGCAAACCACAACGGAGATGTCGGGAAACCATCTTTGGAGGAGGGCGCAGGTGTACACTACACCGTGGCTAGGAGGCGCCGCGGGGATGTGAGGCGCCGGGGGGGGACTGAGCACGACGCTGGCGGGAAAGGTCAACGTAGTGGCGGTCGAGGGCGTCGGTGTAAGGGCATCGCGAGGAGGTATGACCGTCCTGGCGCCGCGCAAACACCCACGCCGGCCCAAAATGGTCGCGCGCTCCTCAGCGGAAAGGACACCGCGAGGAGGGACAAAGCCCTGAGGGAGGTCCTGCTGAGGGACCTCGGGGGGCGACGCGCCAGCGTGACCGGAGCGGCTGCGTGCCCGGGAGAGGGCGGAGAGGATGTG
The DNA here is from genome assembly GCA_003427395.1 of Chara braunii. Lineage (NCBI taxonomy): Eukaryota > Viridiplantae > Streptophyta > Charophyceae > Charales > Characeae > Chara > Chara braunii. The sequence continues at coordinate 581,277 of BFEA01000256.1, forward strand.
TTGGAGGCGCTCGGCCATAGGGAGAGTAGAGTCCTCCAGGTGGTAGTGGACAGCCTTGCCGAGGTCGAGGTCGTTGCTATGGTCACCCTCAGGCGACAGCGGGGCAACAGCGTCCTGGTCACCATACTCGAGCGCGTTGAAGAGGCACGAGAAGTGGCGGCCCTGTTGTGCGGAACGGCGGGGGCGGCCGCGGAAAGGGGAGCGGCGCTGGGAAGTGTCGTGAGAGGAGGAGGGGGCGTACCCAGTACGCTGAGGCTGGAAGGCGGAAGTGGGGTGAAGACGGGCCCGCATTCGCTGATGGGTCCTGGCGGCCTCATAGGCATGCGGGGCCAATGTGAACTCGTACCGCCATAACTCGGACCGGTACTCAAGGGGAAGGCTGACGAAGAAACGATCGATGAGGGCAACCTCGGGGAGGAACGCCACATCACAAATGAGGCGGGTGTCCTGAAAAACCTGGATGTGACGGTCCAGTCCGGCAGCACCACCAGAGCCGGACCAACATGTGCTGACGACTCGCTCGAACGCATCAGTGACGTCATGTCGGGCTCTGAAACGATCCTTGAGGAACGCCTGAAAATCCATGAAGGTCGGGGTCCGACCCTCACGAAGGGAGTGCATGTAGAAATCCTCCCAGGCGTCGAAAGGACCGCCACGCAGGCGCGTGGAGAGGTGAGTCACCCACGTGTCGGGTGGGGCGCCTATTAGCTGGAGCGTGCGGGTGGCAGACTGCAGCCACCGAGACACGTGTATCCCTATACCGTCGTACAAGGCAATGTTCGTCAAGCATTTTGGCGGTGCCACGAATGAGTAAGTCGGCGCAGGTCCTGGAGAAAGGGGTGCAGCTGAGTGTACGCCCGGGCCGCATGGGGGAGCGTCGGGGGCAACAACGGCAGGCTGCGAGGGAGCTGCAATAGAAGAGGTTGCAGCAGCCGAGGGAATAGGAAGAAGGTAGGATGGGGGTGGATAGGGTGCAGGGCGAGGAGAGTGAGCCTGCATGGGAGGAAGAGTAGAGGAAGAAGGGGGTGCGGCCGAAGGCGCGGCCACCTGTGAGGGTGGGGGTGGCTGAAGGCGTAAGAGGGCGAGGTCGGCTCGTGTCTAGGCAAGCTTGTCCTCGAGACGTCGAACGTAGATCGAGCGAGGAGTGGCAGGAGGAAGAGTGGGGGAGGTGGACGCACGAGCGGCGCGGGCCATCACACAGGAGAGAGAGCCAGGTGGCGTTGCGGTCGTGCGAACGGGAGAGAGAAGCGGGGCACCCGGAAAAGCTTAGACCACAGCAGCGGGTTGTGGTCCCGTGGCCGTAGTGACCGGAATCTGGGCGGGTGCGCCCGTAGAGTGAGGGAGGGTCTGGCCCGTGACGGTCGTCACGATAGGAACGTGGACGGTCACCAGGATGGCCGGGTCAGGGGCGGCAGAGGAGGATCCTCCGCCGTGGCCACCATGTTGGAGGACGGGGGACCCAGGCTGGGAGCAAGGAAAAAAGAGAGAGTGAGGAGAGGAAGGATGGCCAGCATCCTGGAGTCGCCGCAGGCCAATGGCAAAAGTCGCCACCTGCGCCTGTAAGGGCGCAAGGAGGGAGGTGATAAGGGTGTGCAGATCTCCCTGGGCAGATAGCCCTGCTCCATCGGCACGGGTGTGGAGCCCGATGCCGAGGTCGTCGTCGCCTCGGCGTCTTGTGACACGCCGTCGGCCATGGGGAGGTAATGGGCCGGACAGGGGAGGGCCGGAGGAGGGCCGCGTGAGCGGAGGGCGTAGGGGGAGGTCTGCGATAGAAGGCGAGGGGCGGCGCTAGTAAATCGAGCGCGGGCGCCGTCAAAGAGGGAGGGGTGGTTCGGATCCAGAGTGCCTGAATGAGAGGGGAAAGTAGAGGGAGTTAGGAGAACCCTAAACCCTAGAAAAACCCTAAGAAAACCCTAACCGGAGTTTGAGTGGTTAGGGTAGGGTACCGGTGACCTAATCAAGAAAATAAAATAGCAAGCATAGGGGGGGGGAGGCGGGAGGAAAAATAAATAAACAGCGAAATTTTGAGAAAAAAATAAAAATAAATAAGAAAGCAAATACATAATAAAAATAATTAAAGAAATAAGGAAACAAAATGTGAAGAGATAAATAATATTTATTTTTTCAGAATTTTCGGCAACATTTCCCTACCCCCCCTGGGGTCAAGAATGTGCCAAGGGAAAGGAGAAACCAAGAAAAACACACTAGGTTTCAAGAATGCCGCAAATTAAAAATTTTCAGAAAATAAATAAATAAATAATAAATAGATGAGGAGGTGAAAAGAAATTAAGTGTTGGATTTTTCAAAAATTTCGGCAGCATTTCGTTACCCCCATGGGGTCGAASTGTGTCGTCAAGAAGAAAGGCTAAGTAAAATGAGAAGATTTTGTCAGCACTTCGCTACCCCCAAGGGGTCAAAATGTGTTGAAAAAGACTAAGTGAAAGAAAAACAGAAAATGCCGAAAGCAAGAATGACTAACTCCTAATCAGATTAAGGGTGCCGCAAATAAATTCAAGTTTTCATAATAAAATAAAAATAAAATGAAAGAAATCAGAAAATGAGAAAAAAGGGTGGAAAATAAGATAATTCAAATTTTTGAAAAAAGAAGGAAATATAAATTAAAAGAAAGATAAAAAGAAGAAAAAACAGAAAATTTCGAAGTTGGGGGAAGGGGAATGGAAAGGTGAAGGAGAAAAGAGAGAAATAGGTGAGAGAGAGAAATAGAGTGAAGGGGGAGATGGGGGAAGTGATGGGGTTGTAGTTGGGGGAGAGGAGGGTAAGAGAACGAGAGAGAAAGGAATGGGAACGGTGGAGGGGGATCAAGAAGCAAAGAAAAAAGAGGAAAAAAAATAAAAATAAAGGAATAAAATAGGGTAAAATAGTGGGTGGTGGGAGAAAAGGTGGGGTGGGGAGAGGGGTATGAGTAGTGAGAGTGATTAGCAGGAAGTGGGTTAGTCGGGAGAGGGACGAGAGAGGTGATACCTAACCCTTGGTGTCTCCAAGGGCCCAAGGTATACCAAGACCAGGAGGGTCTTGGCCTTCGCTGCCGCAAGCCAGCTGAAGGAGAGAGGGGGTTGAGATCTTGATCAGCCCCGAGCAACAGTACTGCAGATTTGCAGATCCAGGGTATGTTGTGTGAGCAGACCCTCACTAGTGTAGAGCAGCTCCCTGAGTAGGGGGGTCTTTGGTTCCACAGCAAGCTGCCACGTAGCACTGCCGATGGCCACGTGCGCAGGCAGCAGCAGCCACCGGGGGGGGGATGGTAAATAGCTGCCACGCACCTCTTCAACAGCTGCGTGTCGCACTACACAACCATAAACACACTGTGGCAAGTGTGTTATAGCAGCATTTATGCACGCGCATAGCCAGCAGCTGTCCAGGTTCAAACCCTGGTGGCAGCATGCATCCCAGATCTTGATAATATAAAATTTGGGAGCGGGGCGGGGCAAGGCAGCGGGGCAGCGTGGGCACGTGTGCGGCGGCCTTGGCCTTGGCGCTTGTGCGCACGCATCGTCACGCTGCTTCTCTTTTCGTGCCACGTGGCAGCTCCTTGCTGCTGCACCTTTTCTCAAATTTTCTCGCTGTTTTCCGTTGCGGACAGACAAAAAACAGCGAAAAACCCCACTGTCAGGTTTTGTTGTTTTCCCTGCTGTGCTGTGAGGCGGGTGGGAGCAGGGAGCGTTCCCGCTCTGATACAAATGTGGCGGACCCACCAGGTGTGGTGCTCCGCCCGGGATAGAGATGGAGATGGAGGACGAAGGGGGAGTGAGATGGCACAACGCAACTCCTACGCTAGACTCCAACGCACTTATTCCAAAGTGTGCGAATGCAGAATGATCCAGAAAACAGACAACAACTAGGGTATAGTACCCCAGCGGACTGACTGGGCTGGACTGGACTGGCTGGTACCGACAGAGGTACCGGCCTGGACAGGACTACCCCGAATACAACACAGGCCTGTGAGAACAAGCCATGGGGTTGGTCTCACAGGCCAACCAGAGGTCCGCTACAGGAGGAGACAAAAAAGAGAATGAAGCTACACCCTATCTCGAAGTTAGTATGGGTCAGAGAGAGGGAACGCAGATTAGCAGAATAGGAGAGAAACTGCAGACAGAGAAACAAGCAAGATGAGAAGAGTCGCTGAAGGTCGAAGGTATCCTAGCTCAAGATAGGATGACAAAAGAGATATTTCGCAGGTTGCTGCCAAGCGCTTCCTTCCACCAAGTGGAGCAGTTGAACGACCTTTTCGACCAAGCTGCTCAGCGGGTCACCTCATATGAGGATATGTTAGAGTTCGCTAAGCTATATTACGCGGACATCCTTATAAGCAGGCGGACTTAGGACACAGTGATCTCATATCTGTCGCAGGAGTTGAATATGTGGGAAGATACTGCAGTCCAACTGGATGTGTCAGACAGACTGCTCCTAGACAGACTGACTACGGGGAAAAAGTTAAAGCAAACGCTGAAGGTGATGACCCCTGGGAAGTGCCCGAGTAGGGATGGGCTGACAATGGAATTTTACCGGACCTGTTGGGAAGTGTTGGGGCCCTCATAAGTGGAAGTGTACAACGAGGTACTACAAGAAGGCAAGCTGGGAGGGGCTATGACACATGGGGTCATCTCGGTGATGTTCAAAAAAGGAGACAAGGCGAATATAAAGAACTATCGCCCTATCTTAGTCGTCAACGAGAGTTGTAAGATTCTGGCCAAAACGTTGGCCTTGCAGTTGGGTAGAGTTCTTCTCGAGCTAGTGGAGAGAGACCAATGCACTTTCGTGCAAGGTAGATCTATCTTTGTCAACATCCACACGACAATTGAAACATTGAGGTCATCCAGACAGCGAGGTTGGATTATACGGTGTTGGTGCTGGTCAAATTGCTTCATGAAAAAACATGCCTGCCTATGTGGCTTACGATCCCTCCACATCAGTGGTGATAAAAAATGTCACACACAACGGAGGTCCCCAACCCTAGAACAAAACCTCCCCTGGCGGGACTTGGCCGCAAGTTGTTTGTGAGGAATTTCCCGCCTCAAATTGTTCTTGCGATGGAACTCCTTGGGGACATCCGTCAAAATTGACACGCTACAGAAAAGACCCTGGGCAGGGATGACACGCATAAATCCAGAAACGGTTCCACTTCGACCCCTCGGGCCTCCCTCCGGTTCCATCGAGATGCACAAAAGACAAAAACCATGTCGTTGTTTTTTGTTTTTTTTTTTTAAATAGCATCATTCCATTATAAGAGCAAAAGGAGGTTGGGAATCCCTGCATATCTCAGACCGGAAAGAAGAACCAAGCCTCAAAGAGGCTAACTCGAAACTGGATCCAGTGTCCCTTACTTCGATCGACAGTCATGCAGTCCTATTTCTGAAGAGAAAAGGGGGAATATCAGACAATTAAACCTACCAAAAGACACAAAGGAAGAAGTTAAAAAACTAACTCGCAATCCGTGATCCTACTAACATTCATATCCGGAAGCATTACCCGGCTTGGCTTCTTGAGAGTCTATCTGCGACTCCCCTTAATTCTACTGAGATCGTCCAATAGAAGGCCTGTTACCTAACCCGGAGCACTAAACCATTCTGCGTTTATCTCTTAATAATCAGGTAACCTTCTAAGTGAACCGGCAGGAAGCGATTCTGAAAAACAATACTAAATGCACCTCCACCAAGAACAGTTTGATCTTCACCGGGTCTCTCATTTTGTCCAACCATTGGTGTTCCCACTGCTCCCTCGTGCTACCTACTCCGAGTCTTACCATAATAACTACATTCGACTAATGCTCCCATTACTGACGATGACACTCACACTGCCCCCGCAGTGCCGCTGTCGATAGACGAATAAGCTGTAGGGATACCCTCTCAATGACATCATCACTATCCGGAATACTGTAAAGAGCCTTTGTTGCCAAGACGGGTTTCCCACCACGCACCCAGTGGATACAACTCTAGTTTGCTCTTCATCGGGTCTCTCGTATCATCCAACCATTGAAATTCTAATTGCTCCTTTGTACTGGCTATTCTTATAATGACTACCAAGAAAACCAACTTATCAAAAGGCAAGAATGCCTAAAACAATCGAAAAAAAAGAATGACAAATTTACTCCCATGCATCGGGGATGGCAATTATCCCTCCCTCTCAGTCCTAAAGTACTTCGATAATACGTGTTTCGAAAAACAAAACACTAAGGGCAGCGTTCGCGCCGGAACAGATGTGGTACGAATTTCGGGGGGACAACAGCGTATAACAACGTAAATCAAGGAATAGTGGTGCCCTAAAATATAGAAAGCAGAATGACAAGCAGTGATTATGCCAATCTAGAAAACTACGAGTCCATGGATAACAAACAGAGTTTGTGTCAGCCTAGAGAGCTACGGGTTCCATCTTTCAGCAGAAATCTTCGTTTAACTTAGTGAATATAGCCACGGTAACACCCTGGTTCAATATGTTGAGAAGAAGCGCTAAAACCATGACAACAAAGTCCTATGCGTCTTACTACTAGTAATTTAAACACCCTGACATCCGCAAGTGATTATTATACCCTATAAGACAACAATTATACCCTAAAAAATTCAGCTTAAAAACAGAGTTATAAACGAATTAAGCCCATCTAACCTAACATAATGCCGAATACCGAGCAGCTGTTTTTGTGTCCTCAACCCCTGATGGTTGTTCTTGGTATTGTCGGTAGCTCATCTCGACTGTTGCCGAGAGAAGGTTAACAACAGTCGTATTTTTCACCACCACTTCAGGACACCCTTCACCACTTTAGGATGCAGTCTGCCTAAACATGTGGTTTTCAGGGTCTTCAGACCTTTCACCACTTCATGACCATTCAGGTCTGAAAATCATGAATACTCCTGAAGTGGTGAAAGCTCCGAAGACCCTGAAAACCACCTGTTTAGGCAGGCTGCATCCTCAAGTGGTGAGGGGTGGTTTTCATGGTCCTCGGACCTTTCACCACTTCAGGACCATTCAGGATTTTCAGACTGCCCAAAACTCTCACTTGACCACTTCAGGATGAAGCCTGCCTAAACAGGTGGTTTTCAGGGTCTTCGGACCTTTCACCACTTCAGGACCATTCATGATTTTCATACTGCCAAAAACTCTCACTTCAGAATTTTCATTCCTGAATTTTCAGCTACCTGATAACCGCTTGTGTTGTTGCCCATTGTTCCTCTTGCTGTTACTGAGTTGGATAGGTTTCACTTCATATCCTGTTGGTAGCAGCTTCCCCTTAAATGAGGCCAGAAACCTTCAGACACCGGACTATCATTGCAAGCGCCCCCACTCCCAACGAGAGTTACTCCCACTACTCTCGGTGGCATTGCTAGGATGATGATGCAGCCCCAAAGCGTGGGCAATCTTCTTCCCTGCACGATCTCGCACCTGCCAGCGCAGGCCCGAGCTGTTAACCTCTCATAGTTACTTAGGCAAAGCAAGGTAGGCAAGTTGGAAGTTTCCAAGTTTTATAAAGTGAGTAAGTGGAAGGACTGACAGGGGAACGCCTAGGGATTATATTACTGAGTGCAAAGGCACTCCCACTCCACTCAAGGAGCGGTTTGAATATGGCCACCATCGGCATAGCTCAGCTACGTCGACCTCTAAGCGTGGCGCGGTGTCGTTCCTGAACGAGTGGCGATGGACTTGACCCGCGCGCTTCTCGTTGTATCTTTCCGTGTTCTAAGGGAATAATTTTTTCACATTTCGAGAGTAGTGGAGCGAGGCGCCTTGTTCCCGGGGCAAGGTCCCGCTTGCGCAAATTAGGAGATTTCGGCCGTTGATGTTTGCTATCTTCAGTCAGTACCTCTTAACTCGAGCAAGTGGGACCTAGCCCCCGAACAACAACGTCCATTGGCAGTTGGGGTGAGGAGGGGGCTCGCTTTTTATTTTATTTTAGCTTTCTTTTGACGGTGCTGAATTTTTCCTGTCTTTTTCATTTTTTTCCGTGTCTTTTTGGTTGGCGTCCGTGCTGCGTCAAGAGTGGTGGCCAAGAAAAAAAAAAAGAGAAAAAAAAAGAAAAAAAAAAGAAGAAGAAGAGTGGCCGCGTTCGGTCCAAGTTCCCCTCGACACTACCCTACCGGTAGTAGGGTAATGGTCCTTGAGTGCTGGTCCCACTGAGGTAGGAGAGTAGAGATAGGGGGGGGTGCCCTAGGGGTATTGACGCGAGGATGGGAGGGTGAGATGGGAGGTAGCCTCGTCCTCGCAGGACAACCGCGGCTGACCGCTCCAGGCGATCAATGTGTGCCGAGTAACTGGCCTAAAAAAAAACAAAAAAAGAATGGCCACGCCGTAGGATTCCTGCGAGCCACGACGAGCGGCGAAGATCGCTTGTCGTCCGCCATCGCCAGAAGCTCGTCGTCCGCCATCGCCAGAAGCTCGTCGTCCGCCATCGCCAGAAGCTCGTCGTCCGCCATCGCCAGCTAATCATTTGGTCCTCTTTCTTCCGTCTCTCTGGTTCTCCGATAGCTGTGCCCGGTCGTAGCCTCATCGCCAGCTAATCATTTGGTCCCATTCCACCCCCACACTACCTCTTCCGCTCTCTCCCTCTCTCCCATTCCTGTTTCTTCTTTCCCGTTTCCTCTTTCCTCTCTCTGTCTGCCTGTCTGCCTCTCCCTCTCTCTCTCCTCTCTTTCCTCTCTCCCTCTCTCCCTCTCTCCTCCCCCCTCTCGTTTCTCCTCGTCTCTCTCTCTCTCTCTCTCTCTCTCTCTCGCTCGCTCGCTCGCTCGCTCGTCGTTCTCTCTCTGTGTATGCTCCTTTCCTTCCCCGCTCGTTTTTCTTCTTCTCCTTCTTCTTTTGCAGCTGCTGATGCCTCTGCTTCTTTCTTGATCTCTTCGTTAGCCCGTTCCTGAGATTGTGCGTGTAACCCTCCGTTACGTTACTCCCTGACGGAAGGTAGAGGGAGTGGTCTTCGCACGCTCTAGCACTCAGGGCCGTCCACATGTCACCTGTATGACCAGTCCTGTAGGCAGATTGATCATACACACGCACACACACACACACAGAGAGAGAGAGAGAGAGAGAGAGAGAGAGAGAGAGAGAGAGAGAGAGAGAGAGAGAGAGAGAGAGAGAGAGA
>BFEA01000256.1:657451-696576 GCA_003427395.1 Chara braunii
GCGCCCACACAGTACACAGAGATATGGCTTCCAGGTAAGTTCACTTCCACTGGCTATGGCGACTGAGCGCCCAACATCTCACTGTTCACACACTGGATCACCCTGGATATCCCACACACGACACTCTGCACACTCACGCAACACACACACACACTACTACTATAGCTATGGCAGCGCTAGCTGCCACTACCCCATCGCTATATTGTGCTTCTCTGCCCACTTCGACTTCGGGCACACTGCAGACCTCCTCGCACAAGACGCTGAGGCAGTGCTTCCGCATGGCTTCCGCAGGAATGAATGAATGGTTGTGCGCAGCCTCTTGATTTATACTTCTGTGAGTCGTTGGTCTGCCCTGCTTCCCTGGCCCACGGTGTGCACAGTCCCAGACGGTACTTGCTTGACTGGACCGGATTGGCTGGACTGGAACTGCTGACTCTGCGTGGTGGACTTCCACCACTTGCCCACTTGCCTAGACCTATAGTGGGCTGACTTCGGAAAGGCCACTTCCAGAACTCTCTACCTGGCCTTTCGGTACTGTAGCAGCTACGACTCTGCCCTTTCAGGTAAGAAGCAGCTACGACTTTGACCCTTCGGGCAGTCTACAGCTACAACCTCTGGACTGTCTAGACTCCTACCCAATAGGTCTACAGTTCGAATCCCCTATACCCTGTAACCTACGAGATCCTACCTACCACTGGCGGTCCTACAGGTCGCAGGTTCAAATCTACGGGKTGACACAGTTACTGTACACAGGTAAGGTGGGGAACTAGGGATCGAGCCCTGGGATCTGCATCAGCTACTGCGAAGTGGTGAATACCGTTTCACTCCCGCCGGCCTAAATTCGAGGTCCTCCGAGAAAATTTCAGTCCAAGGCAGGACTTTTACCTTTCTGTTGCCTTTCGTAGGCCCGGACTATATCGGGAGCTGTTTCTAGGAGTTCAGATCTCGTAAACCAGCGGATCGTCTTCTTGCTCTTGATAAGCAAAAACAACCTTGTACTGTTTCTGTGGACGAACTCTACCTCCGGTCCTGAATACTGTGACGCCCAACCTCACGCCCAACACGACTTCCTGATCGGAGTAGGTTGGGGGCCTGGAAGTGCGAAAAGGGGTGTGCCAAGGATTTTTGGGAAAGTGGAGTCCCAGGTCGAAACTGAGATCTCGTGTGACAGGGTCTTTCGGGGGCACGAGTGCAATTTAGCGGAGAGGGCGGGTTCTAGTTACAGGGCAAATGGTATGCGCGGGTCGCTCAAGACCGAGCGAGCCACTGGTTTCGGGGACGGTGGGTCGCGGGCTGGTCCCTTCAGGGTAGGTGGGATTCCGATGAGCCTGTCTGTCGGGAGTTGCCACGTGGCAATGGTCGGCGTTCGTTCCGGTTATGCCTCCGGAACTCCGGGGTTCTCGAACTCCGGGGTTCTCTGATCGCCGCGTCGTCGGTAGTTCTCGCAGGGTGTGCTGGGCCAGTAGGGGGCTATGGTCGGCCACGGAACGACACTAAGTTGATGGTACGGAAGAAGAAGGCGAAAGGGAGGGAAATTGGTGGTGATGGTCCGGAGAAGGGAAATCAGAACACCGGGGGTCGCTAGAGGTGGCGCAGTGGAATTCTCGGGGACACAGTCCATTCTGCCGCTGCGGATTCCGGGAAGGTCGTTCCCAATTAGGTAGGTCATCGGCGATCGATGGCCTCTGACGAGTCGACGCCCGGGGATATGCGTAAGCGCGCAACTCAAATCGCGTTTTACACGTGTCCTAGCGCGGCATTCGCCAAGCCCGGCATCCGATCGTCTAATTACTCCGTGATGTTCTGAGTATGCAAGATGCAACGATCACAACAGCTCGATCAAAGGACAAGCAAGACAAGGACAAGATTATCGATTGCGCAAATTTCCTATTCTACACACGAGTGCATCGAATGCGACAAACAAAAAGCAAAAACAAGGATCCGGTAGAAAGATAAGCAATCAATAATGACATTCATACATCCATACATTCAACAATCATACACACAGTGCCTCGGAGGTGGGAAAAGTCGCAAGGACAAGTGTGAGCAAAAACCCAAGTCCAAATTCCGACAAACAAAGATCGGGCAAACCTCCCAGAGCCGAAATCAAAACTTATATACACGAGACGGGAGGGACAAAAGATAAAGAAAACAGCAACTCCGCATCCATCAACCTCAACTCTCTCTTCCTCTCTCTCTTCGTCTCTGATGTGGACAGTCCGTCGTCGTGCACCAACCCACGAAGCCGTCACCCCGCTTAGTCCTCCCGCACCCGTCAGGTTCGCCCGCTCCCACAGTCCGTCTTGGCCCGCGTCAACCCCGCACGTTTGGCACCAGCTCGTCGGGTCGCCCGACTCCTGCTCTACTCACCTCTTACTTCGCTCGTGTGCCAACCCTTCCTGATCGCGCAACCCCGAGCTTCCAACAGCTGGTTAAGAGAGCTAACTAATCGCGCAGCCAAAATTTATAATGTGCATGCATGCACGAAGAACACGAAATTACAAGGACTTAGAAGAAGGGAAGGGGGAGGGATTGCCTACATCTGCATGGTCTGATCGCGGTGTTGGGGACGTAGCCGCTCTCCACACATCGGTCCGATCATGCAGATCGCGGCTACAAAAAACGTAGCAAGAGAAAAGAGAAGAAGGGCGGGAAAGACGAAGCGCAAGAAGAAAGATACAGTTACAATGGCGCCCGCCCAAAATTACAGTTACACACACGATTAAAGGCGCCTACTAATCAGAGTTCCGTTGCAGCCGCATGAAGAAGCGCGTAGACAAAAAGCATCGTGCGGCAAGAAAAATCCTAATTACAAAATTCCTAAAGTCTTATCTAATGCGAAGAAGCAAAAAGCACAAATTCCTAAAAGTCCGAAATTCCGAGAGCCATCGAGGCTCGACAAGATCCGAAAAAGATTTAAAAGAAAAATTCAAAAAGAACGAAGCAAATTCCCGCGCGATGTCCGCGCTCAAAAGTTTGGAACCGAAACAAAAGAACGACGTCAATATTTTTCAATCGCGCGCGCGGTGGCATGCCACCCATTCGGTCACCCAATCAATCAACCGGCCGTCCTAGGACGCACCCAGCTCTGAACCCAATCATTCGAAAAGAAGCGACGAAAAAGACAAAAAAGCAAGGATACTGATGCAATTTCCCACCGATCCCGACCTCCCGTAATTGGCCCAACCTTCCCAACTTAGGACCCCTCATTGCAACCGCGCAGAAAGTCGCACGTTACAAAAAGTGGTTCGTCACATATGTGACGCTCAGGGGGTTCCAATATTAGCAAGCCCCTGCTTGCTTGTTGACACGTGTCGATTTCTCTAATCGACCGACACGCGGAGCATCTCTCTCTATGCCACTTACCATTCAATTGAGTGTGGACGTCGTCCAACGTGGCAACACTGCTCTTCTATTAATTCCTCAGGGTGGGCTTTTAACATTCCGTCATGACACGTGTCCACTATGCATGTATGAGTGCAAAAAAAGAGGGTAGACCCTAGAGGTTCTCTGGGAATGGCAGTCGAATCATTGAGGGTGGAGGTGGCGGATGGTTCAGGGGGAGAGGGGGCATGAATCGATTGATGGCGAAAAGCGGCGACGTAGTCAGGGTAGACGGTAGAAAGGGTCCGTCGCAGGGCGGCGCGGAAATCTTCGTAGTTTTTGCAGGCGGGAATAGTTCCATATATGATACAGTATATTTCTACGTGGTTATATTCCCGCTAGTCTGCGCTAAACAAGAGCACATAAAGGAGAAAGGAATCAACCACAGAGCGGGTGGTGGCATGTGGATAAACGGAGACGAGAAGGCGGGTAGCGTAGAGATGATAGAAAAGGTGATGGGGGAAAGGACACCAACCATCGGGGAACGGGGGTCTATCGGGAAGACGGGTAAGCATGAGGTAGTCACGGGGTCGGCGAGAGAACGACCGGGGACGAAGCCCGAACGCCGAGATCTTGATGTAGACAAATGGAGGATCAGGGCGGGGAGCCAGAGGGAGCTGGCGATTCACTTCTTCTTCTTCTCCTCTGCGATCCCTCTGCTGCGGTTCCATCGTCTCCTTCTTCTGGCGGCTCCAGATCACGCCACGGGTTCCCGCTCGACGGATCGACAGGAGAAACGTTTGTCGAGGGTCGCTTTCCTTCTGCGGTCTCTTGGCGCTTCTGCTTCCTCTGCTCTTTCTCCCTTTCTTTCTTTGTACTCGGCTGGCCCGATCCTCTAGCTATCCTCGTTTCTCTTTCCGGGACGTTGTCTGGCTCGTCCCGCTCTTCACCCGATGGCTCCGCTTCGTCCTCTTCTTCCTCCTCTTCCTCTGCTCCCCCTATCTCCTCGTCCTGCGCCGCGTTTCTCCTTGCGATCGGGTCCCAGAATGTGAGATCGGTGACATCGATCTCCAACATGTGGACCACACAAGGTGCGGCTCGAGCGCTCGAATTAGCACGTGGGTGCCAGGCTGCTCGTCACTGCGTGACAAGATGTCCAGGGGCAGATCATCCACCAGTTGAGTCAGAAACACCAGCAACTCGTCCGTGATCAAGGTGAGATTGCCCTCCTCCACCTTCCCGAATACGATTCCCAACAGATCGCCCTGCTCCGCCGTTCTCCAGGCTTGGAAGATCATAAGCTCCACGCTGTCCTCTGGGTGCTCTGGTCCTTCTCCGAACGGGGCCGCTTCTGACCATCGGAACTCTATCTCCAATAGACAGAAGGCGAGTTCGATATAGTCCTCCCACAACGCGTCCCACTTCTCTTCACTCAATAGCGGCGCACTGTTCTCCTTAATACGGTAGGAGAGAGTAGAGGCCCGCGTAGACTGCCAAAGGGTGGGGATGCTGGAGGGGAGGTCGAAATAGGAGACGGGACGATGACTCATTGGGGCGGTGCGAAGGGGCGAAGCTCCGGAAGCACGATCGCTGGCGAGCTTCGAGACGAGCGGAGCTGGAGGTCCGTGTCATGCACCGGCATGACGGTATCTCCTCGTCGAGCCAAGAGATATGTCCACGTTGTCCGCACTTCCCCGGCCCAGGCGCGCAACGTCCGATAGATGTCGGAGTGAATCGCCGGCGGAATCGCTGTGATATCTCCTATAAAGACGACGACGACGGTGATATGGCTAATCCATATCACCGTCGTCGTCGTCTTTACAGGGGATAGCTGTCGGAAGGCCGAGATCTCGAAACCAGTGGCTCGCTCGGTCTTGAGAAACCCGCGCATACCATTTGCCCTGTAACCCGAACCCGCCCTCTCCGCCAAATTGCACTCGTGCCCCCGAAAGACCCTGTCATAGGAGATCTCAGTTCCGACCTGGGACTCCACTTTCCCAAAAATCCTTGGCACACCCCTTTTCGCACTTTCGGGCCCCCAACCTTCTCCGATCAGAAAGTCGCGTTGGGCGTGAGGTTGGTATCGGAGCTCGACACGTGGTTGGGTCTTAGGATCGACAGCACGTCAATTAGGCGATCTGGCTAACCGAGGGCGGCCTCGCCCCTGGAACGCGCATAAAAGCGACCCTATCATCACCCGAAGCAGATCAGCTAATCGACAAGCAGCCAAAACGGCTGCTAATGTACAAAACCCGAATCCACAACAGATTGCTAATCAACCAAATCCTAACCAACCCGCCCCGCGAGCACACGCTCCCATGACGCCACCTGATCTCTATCTATTCGATCCAGCCCATCATCTCGCAGGAGCATGACTGGCCACGCTTAGAGCGCAGCGATATGATGATTACGAAGCACAGATAAACATTCCTGCTCGGTTAGGAGGAGACGCTCATCATTGGTTTAGTACCTACGTATGGGTTGATCTCCCGACCTTCGAACGGGATTTCATGAATCGATTTGATTATGTTCACCCAAAGCAAGCGCTTTACATGATCAAGGACCGAGTGCAAAAACCTCTTGAATCCATTGCAGAGTATCGAAACCGGTTCTAACGAATGTTTGTGAAGACTGAGCGAGGCGAACAAGTCGGGAGAGATTTGTTTATAGATGGCCTTCGCAGCCGGACGATAAGGGCTAAATTGCGAAAGCAATTTTCCCCCATCACTCACACGCTGCAACAGATCATGGCTGTTGCGGAAGAAACGGAACGGAAGTTCGCGGCAACTTCCTGGAAGGAGAAGATTATTCCAGGGAAGGAGATTCGTCCGAACTTGCGAGGGCGAGAGCTGAGCTGGCTGCATTACAAAATAAGTTCGAAAACATGGGATTTGTGTCAGGTCCCGTCACCTATCTGGAGCAGATAGGACTCAAACGACTAACCCCAAGTGAGATTCCGAGCGTCCTTGTTCCGGTGATACCAGCACCTGTAAGGGCATTACCCCCGCCACCGGTCGAGAACCCTGTGAGATCAAGTGAGTCTGCAGCTATTTTTGAGCTCACTAAAATGCTAGTTAACTTGATCCAGGAAAGCAAAAAAAAACAGCGGGAGCATAATGCTCGAATAGAAGCTATGATGAGAAACATGTGGCCCATTGCAGTGCGTGCCCCTCCGGTTCAACAAGGGCTGGCCCCTGCGCCGGTTCTCGGAGGAGCCGCAAACAATCTGAATGTCTGTTATGCATGTTATCAACCAGGGCATCAAGCCCGTGATTGCCCCCACCGGCCTCCGCAACAACGAGTCGGGGTCGCACCGATGGCGGCGGCTCCCATCGCTAACGGACCAGGACGAGTAGGAGCTTTGATGGAAGAAATAGAGGGTGGGGGAAGTGCATTAGCTACCACAGAAGAAGCCGCTGAGCTCATCCCGTTAGATCAGTACGTATCTCTTGGATATCCCGGGCTTGGAATGATTGGAACGATCAGACCAGCGCCAGAACAGAAGGAAGTGGCGGAGTGGCGACCCTCTCTAAGAGAAATGGAGTCGGGAGGATCCACCTTCATCACAGGGGAAATCAGCGTGTTAAACATCATCTGAGCTTTGGACCATCGGATTCCCCTTCCGATTGGCCATCTGCCCTCGATCTCTGAACAAGCTAATGAGCGGATGTTACAACATTGCAAGGCGAATCGAAAACGATTCGCCCTCGCCTGAACCAGGAACGTAAAAGCCAAAAGTCCCACGCCAAACGAAAACGCGACTGGCACGTCAGATCTAATACGGATAGGACTAATACAGAAAGATGATCATTTCCTACGGATTAAACACATCCCCTGGAAATCCGCGGAATGCGACATCGAAATTTGGGGAATTCCGTACAATGCAATCATCGATTCGGGAGCTGCGGTTTTGGCTATCTCACTGAGAGTGGTTGAGAGGGTAGGTAGGAAAAACGATCTGATCATGCTTTCCGAGAAAGATCAGCTCGTTTCGGCCGACGAAGAAAAAAATAAAACGGTGGGAAGGATGACCAACGTCACTTTCCGATTGGGAAAGGTGCACGCACTAGGGGATGTCGTCGTGGTAGATGTAAATACCTACGACGTTCTTTTCGGACTTCCTGCTCTTGTGGCATTACGAGCAAGCCTGGATTTCGAACGACGGGCGATTGTCCTCCGAAATACGGGAGGAAAACCTTATGTTGTGCCTATGAGACTAACCCTTCGTACCACCATCAACGCGGTTCCACGGGTTTCGCCGATGATGGCAGAGACTCTCCGTATGATCTTCTGGGATGAATCCGCGGATGGGGAGTCATCAACGAATGATGTGGACAGCAGTGATGAGGACGATCCAAAAATCTCGAAGCTAGCACGACAGCATGTTTACTACCCGCCACCTAGTAGAACGATAGCAAGAACGATGCATCTGACCAGTCGGAACATTCAAAGGACCAAGGCGATGATCTTGGGTGAACCCCTCGTGCAGATTTCGAGGATGGTCGATTCTTTGGAACCCCCTCAAACCCTGTACGAAGGGATCACCCCGCTTCTCGCCAGATATAGCGACAAAAAACATTACTGCGACATTACGGATCTACCAAGGTCCCTCTTGACACCTGCGAAAGAAGTGCGACTGTTATGCTTGGGGGCAGAAGCAAGTTCTCTGGAACCCCCTGGGCGCCTCGAAGCTGACTCAGATGAACTTGGAGTAAAAATCGCGACTAGAACCGTACCATGGCAGGATGTCTGTGACGGAATCACCCCAGAAGGACACGTGGCCATTCGGGAAGAAGACGCCCAGATGATGGCCACGGTGTTCTCCTGGCGATCGGATCACTCCTTCATTTCAGCACCCCCACTCGATGTGGCAAAACCTGCACGCACAAAGCAGATAGATGTACGGATCGGGGACCAACTTTTCGAGTTACACGTGCCACAATACGTACCCGATGAGATTCATCGATTAATTGCGGACATTTTGATGGAATATCGGGGAGCAATTAGCCTAACGGGTACTGACATTGGCCTGTCGTTAGTTATTCAACACGAAATACAGACGGGGAATCACTCCCCGATCCATTGCAAGTCGTACCGATACTCCCTGATAGAACGCAAAAAGGCTCTCGAACGAATTAGAGAATTTGAAGCTAGCGGGTGGATTGAACCCGCCACCGGACCATGGTTATTTCCCGTAGTGCTAGTGCCGAAGAAAAACGGATCAATTCGCATATGCATCGATTATCGCAAGTTGAATGAAATCACGATTAAAGATATGTATCCCTTCCCCCGAATTGATGATCTGTTGGATGCGATTGGTTGCGCTAATTATTTCAGCAAGTTTGATATTCGGCATGGCTTCCATCACATTCTGGTGAAGGAGGAAGATCGGCCCAAGACGGCCTTTGTACTGTTTGAGGGCACGTGGCAGTGGGTTCGGTGTCCGATGGGGATTTGCAACGCGCCTGCCACGTTTCAGCGAGCGATGAATATGACATTCCAGAACTTCGTCAACAAGACGCGGTTGACATAGGGGATGATCAACTTCTGCGTGATCGTGTACATGGACGATATCCTTGTCTACTCGGAGACCTATCATGGGCACGCACAACACATCGAGTGGACATTGGGAGCGCTGAGAGACGCTGGGTTCAAGATCGCGCTCGAGAAGAGCGAGTTTTTCCTCTCGAAAATTTCGTTCTTGGGCTACGTCGTGACACGTGGAGGACTGCGGCCGGACTCAAGGAAGATTGTGGCGGTAAGAGAAGCCCCAGTTCCCACGTCGCTGACACAGGTTCGAGCCTTCTTAGGGTTGGTATCATACTATCGCCGCTTCATCAAGGGTTTCGCCATGATCGCGCGACCACTAACGAACGTGCTACGGAAGGACCAGCCTCTCAGCTGGGACGCGGAGTGCCAACAGGCTTTCGCAACCCTCAAAGACGCTCTGGCGACAACCTCTGTTTTGATTCGACCGGACCCCTCGAAGCAGTTCCTTCTTATCACGGACTGGCGGCCGGAAGCTATCTCCGCTATTCTAGCGCAGAAGGGGAACGATGGTCGTGAACACGTCATCGAGTACGCGTCGCGCACGGTACCGGACGAACGGAGGAATGACTCAGCGCCTCAAGGCGAATGCTATGCAGTGGTTTGGGGAATCCAACACTTCCATTCGTATCTCTACGGATAGAAGTTTCGCCTCGTAACAGATCACAAACCTTTGCTGGCGTTGAAAAAGCTCACTAATTACACAGGCATGATTGGTCGTTGGGCGGTGCGACTACAAGAATACGACTTTGATATCGTTCATCGAAAGACAGAGCGACACGGCAATGAGGACGGACGGACACGTCTGCATCGACTTGCTAAAGTACCAAAAGGCGAGGAAATTACACCGTGGAAGGAGCCAGACTTGACAAACAAGCCTAAGTACGGACAAGTAGCAGTTCTCCCATGTGGCAAGAAGCAGAACGGTGGCAATGGGTGATGGAGGTAACCCCACTACCCCTCTTTCTCCCCTCTCCTCTTCGTCTCTCCTCTCCCTGCCTGACAAATTTTGCTACTATTTTTGTGAAGCCATCTCCTGCGTGTACTCGGTCTCCATGCGTCCTAACGGGGAAGGGTATGCAGACTGGATAGATTGTCGACAGTGTGTCGCACGAGCCCATGGCTCGTGCATCCAATACAGAAACGACAGTAAACCGTGGTTGTGCCCCTTGTGTCGGACTGACAAGATTCCAGTCGAGGCTCGCTTTTTGGATGTCAGTGCCACGTCAGAAGGGTTGGAAAAGACCCGGAAGTTTAGAAGGGCCGAAGTATGGACCGATATCGCCTTGATTGCCACCTAAGTGGGTAACCCCCTCCAGGATTTCACCAAGGAAGATCCGAGGAGGGCCAACGAGAGGGCTCGGGACTACAGATGGATAGAGGGCAAATTAGAAAAACGAAAAACAGACGGCGGTGGGATTTGGATGGTTGTACCACATCCGTTCATGAGGTATGACTGGGTTAAGACGGCACATGAAGAAACTGCGGCTCATTTTGCCGTACGGATCACGGAGTCGGCTATCGACAAAAATGAGTGGTACTGGTCCAATATCTGCGACGATGTGAAGTACATCGTCGCCAACTGTCAAGTTTGCGCCGCTGATAAGGCACCGATTCAGCCGCCAAGATAGATAGTGCCAACGGTAGTTGAACGGTCATTTCAAAGAGTCAACATGGATACTATCGACATAATGGTGCCCCCTGGTCCTAATAGTTGTGAGTATTCAGTCCTATTGGTATTTGTCGACCACTTTTCGAAATGCATCGAGGCCTATCTTTGTCGCACGCGACAAGCCGCCAAAATCGTGCGGTACGTCAACGGCTTTCTCTGGATGCACCAGGATATGGAAGAGATCTTGACCGATAACGGGGCTGACTTTAGAGGAGAGGTGCTAAGGAATCTGGTCATACATGGCGTCTCCATACGGAACACTGCACCCCACATGTCGCAGTCCAATGGGCTGGTAGAAAACGCAAACAGGGTGATAAAGACAGCGTTGTCGGCGCGAATACCCTTAAAAGGGTATCCGCCCTGGTTTTTGCAAGTGACAGAAAGGCTTGGTTAACCTGGATCTTGAGTGCCCGTGCGGGAAAATGTGAGGGTCACCCGCACGTAGGCAAGGGTCTGCCTTGTCCCTGTAGGGGGTACGTGGGCGCGCAAGTTTAAGGCGCGCGTGTGATTTTTCTAGTTGAGTGGGCGGCCGGGGTAGCCGGCCGACCCATACTAAAGCCACGAGATTGATTAGGGGATGAAGGTCCGTTTTTGGTCGGCGCGCGCCACCGACGGTAGGATTGGCGTGCCCGTAGGCGCATGGGACGGCCACGGCGCGGGGCGGTGGCCCGGCGTTGACGCTTAGGGGCCGTGGGTATGAATGTGGGTCGAAAGAGTGGCCGGAGCGGTATCCTGGCCCGGAGCGCTGTGCGGTACCACCTTGTAGGCGAAGCCTCGCCTGCTGGTCTCAGGCTTGGGCTTAGCCCTATAGGTTACGGTACTGAACTTTCACCAGGCGGATCCCGGGGTCGAGGCCAGAGCGGAGCAGCGGAGCGGCGTGGGAGCGAACAAAGGGGTTGAGGGTTCGGCGGGACTATCCCCCTTTTTTATGTCATCAAGGGGGTCCGACCGAGGGTCCGCGSCGCAAGGCTATGGGAGGATTGGTAGGACCCGCGGCTCGCTTTCCCCTCTAAATGGTCCCCCTTTGGGGGCCACCCCAAAACTTTCCTGCTCAGCCAGAGCCATTTAGAAGGCTGGCGACTACATCCTTAGGCCAGCGGCCCTTTCCGTTGGGGATACCCGTATACCTTGGGGGCGCCACGGGGTGATTGTTGCGGGTGGTATTTGGGGTATCCSATAACTGTGGGATGAGGCAGAGGAGGTCTACATGGCTATTGCGCCAGGCTGGCGCATGTAAGTCCRGGACTGAACCCGACCGTGAAACGAGACGAACGGGAGGGGGGATCTTTGAGTTAGAATCAAATCTTCGTGGCTTCCCTCCCTCTTGTCCCCAAGACCGGCCAACTTGCTAACRCGGCCRTTGGGGAGACCTGGTTGGCCATCGTATAAGCCCGGAACGAACCCGGACRCRGATCGSGCGCGGRTACAGAYGAAAACRGGGATRGGTGGGTAGAATAAATTGTGGGGACTGAGTCTTGTGATTGTTTGAATCTGGCCCCGGGCGAAGGTTAGATTTTCGGAGGAAGGGCCGGATCCACATAGGCCTGCTGACGATGCAGGACGGAACCGGAGGCTGCTCGAACGACGAAAGCGTGCGGGGCAAGGCCCCGGCCAAAAGTCCCTCGGACAGTCCTCGAGGCAGGGCTGATTCGCAAAAGGGGGGGTGACACGCGAGGAGTCCGGGGATGAACCCGGATGTGGACAGGGTCAGGTGCGGGCGCAAGGGGGGAAAGTAGAAGGAGGACCGTCTTGCCTTCAGAGGAGCCGCGCGGCGCCGCCCCGGTCGAGGAGCCCCTCCCAGAGTTGTAAGACCCGAAGATGCAAAGAAGGTTAGCATGGTCCCTGCGGGCACGCCGGCGGGTATAAGTTCGGAGGAGTTTACTTGTTACCGGTTTTTGCTTATTCGCCGAGAAAATTCTCCTGGCCGCGGCGTGCTGCAGTCAGACGCGGAGCGTTAGTTCGGGTTGACATCAACCAGGTGGCGGGGGCCACCATGGGGAACGAAGGCTGGGCGTAGCGAGGGGTGAGGAACCCGCTCGGTTCTAGGTGGTTCTAAGCGAAGGAGAAGGGGATTTGGGGGGTTTGGACGCTTGCGAATGCAGTGGCGAAGTCGGATTGGGGAGTGGGGGAGTGTAAGGAGTGTTAGTAGGGAAGGCAGAGTGTGCGAGGCTATGGCGCGGAGTAGAGCGAAGCACTGTAATGAAGTCGGCAGCGGGGAATCGAAGTAGCAGGCTGGCAATAGAAAGAGGGACTTAGAAGTAGACGGGTGGGGAAAAGTCACACGTACCCGGGTCGGCTCCGCGTGGAGGACACTGTCTTGTTCTGCAGATTCGGTGAGTAACGCGTGAGCGACTGCGTGGTTTGAGGCTTATGGGTCGACCGACACGTACAAGCGAATGTGTGTGTCGGAGTTCCGACGAAAGGTTCACCCGAGTTGGCTTGTCTTGCTGATGGAAGTGTCGAAAGAGTAGTTGCGAAGGGGGAAATCTTACCAGGAGTACGAGCCTTGCACAAAGACAGCATGGAGGTGGATGAACCTGGCGCTCGTTTGTGACCGGTTGCTTTCGAAGTAGGAAATGGTGAAGGGAAGAGTGGCGCGAGTGGGCGGAAGCCGCACGTGTGATGCTGGACGGGGCCGGTCGGTAAGAGAAGCAGGGCGGGGTTCTTGACCACTGTGGTTTGGTTGGCGGGCTCGAGTTTCACAAAAGGTCAGTAGGTAGGGAGATTGGCAAGGGGATCTGTGCGCGGTGGCCATGGACGAGGGTTGAAGGGAGGAGGAAGGAGGACATAGCTCTCAACTCAAGGTAGAATAGGGAGGGGTACGAGGTGATCCCGGGGGGTTGGCCCCGAGCGAGTCGGATGGCAGGCTCAGAATGAAGGATAGGGAAGAGTGAGGAAAGGTCAGAGAGGCTGAGGTAAAGTTGCGGGAAGGAGCAGGTACGGCCTGTTGCCGCGTAGACTCGGATAGGACAGGATGTTGTTTAGAGGTTCTAGCACGGGGCGAATCTGAATGTGCAGTCAGATCTGGGCGGTGGTTAGCGTGGAAGGAGTTGGCGAAGGTAGAGTTTGTGTGGCATTCAGGCGGAAGCTCACGTATTGAGGACTGATCTCGGCGGTAAAATCATTCGACTTGCTCATCCTACCGGTGGAGTTGGCGTGAGGTCGGCGACGCAGGCTGCAGGGTTGCCTGTTCACCGGTGCGCTGGGCATCTCCCTAGACCGGAGGGTTGCCCATCGTTCTCGATATGCTGCTCGGAGCCAAATGGGGTAACCGGAGACGGAATTGCCATGCTGCAGACGGGGGCTTAAGGGGACGACTGTGCGCAGGTTTGGCATGCCATGCGGGCTGGTGCTACTGATGCGGCTCTCCTACAACAAACTGCAGAGCCTTGCTGGGTAGCTGGGTTATGCCTCGTTGGGCGCTTGTCACGCACCAGCTGGGTATGTGCTGGGCAGATTTGCACCGCCAAGAGCGTCGGGTCTTGCTATAAGAACTGTTGTTGTGCGCCTTGCTGCCTACAGCGACTCCAATCGTCTCACAGACAAAGTTGGGCTTGTGTTGAGTTGCTACGTTGTCTAGGCAGGGTTGTTGGAGGTCGGAGGGGAGGCTGAGCTTACTTGTGCAGCTGTCGTTAGTTGGTAAGGCTTGTTGCAGTGGCACGACTGTTGCTGCTACTGGGGCCGCGGTGCCGCCTGTAACCGTAGCCAAGTTGGGCGACCGTGATGGAGATCATTTCCGCGAGTCAGAGAGACATCAGAGAGTAACTTGGATAGGTTGACTTTCGTACGGGACCAGGCTACTGCTGTAGTCCAGTGGAGTGATATTGTGTTTTGAGTCACTGCGATTTTTGGGGAGTCCATCAGGAGGACCTGTCTCAGCAGTTTGACCGCATCTGACTGAGTTGCTGCGCCTCTGGCCATTATTGCGGGGCCCTCAGGCGCCAAAGACTTGAAGACCCTCTCGCGCGAGTCTGATTTTACTCTTCTAACTGAGAGTTTTATCCCTTCTCCCTCTGTCCTTCTCCCTCTAAAGTCTGGTCCTTTGTCTCTAAGAGGAAGGCGGCAGGCGGACGTGTGACCCGTAATCCACGCCAAGGCCTCTGTGGGAGGCTGGTCCCACCGATTGCGGGAGCCCTGCCGGGGCTCAGGCGGAGTCCTGGAGGCAGGGAACTGAGTGGTAATCCCTTGACTCCCTCTATAAACCCAACTATAACCCCTACCTGTACATCTCTCTATGTTTGATTGAGCGTATTGAGTGGATCCTGTACTCTGATTTTGGTTTGGCTGTCAGGACCTAAGTCAGACTGAAGTAAAGGAGTGTGTGTGCAATCTCAGCTTCAGTTTTGTTGATTGCTTGAAGGCAGATTGTGAATGAGGTGGGTTGCATCTGGGGGAAGGTTGGGAGGAAGGCAGTATTGTGTGTAGATTGACTGGGTCACTAAGGATGGGAGGTCCCCTTAAGTTTGGGGAAGCTCGACACTTTGTTTATTCTTGGTTTGTATGGAGCCTCAGGCCGCTTTACAAGTTTAGGTAGCCTGAAGCTCTGGAGGGTGGGATGGCCCCATAAGTTTGGGGAGACCTGGTGCTGTGAACTGTATGGAGGGTCAAGACGCTCTATAAGTTTAGGTRTCCTGACTGCTCTGACTTGTGRGGATTTGACTRTGAGTGGGTTTCAGGGACCCAAGGCGCTCTATAAGTTTAGGTGCCTTGGGTTGCCTCGTTTACTTGGGATTCTCTCAGTTTCTTTGGTTCTGAACAAGGAGGTCTGAGCCGCTCTATAAGTTTAGGTGGCTCAGCCCTTCTTCTGTTTTGTTTTGAGGGAATAATCTTGGCAAGGGACGGGCCGCTCTATAAGTTTAGGTATCCTGTCTCACTACCTAGCTGAGGATCAGACCACTCTATAAACTCTTCTTCTGTTTAGGTAGCCCTTCTTCTGTTTCAGAGAGAAACAAACCTAGATGAGGATCAGACCACTCTATAAGCTTAGGTGGCCTCACCCAATGCCTCGCAAATGTTGGAACCCAATACATATAACTTGGCTATATTGTACTACTATGCTATTAAGAACAGGCTAGTCAAGCCGCTCTATAAGTTTAGGTAGCCTGACTATAGCTTATCACAACTAAAGAGAGTATAATTAAGAGATATAATTGAAGGTAAGTGTGGACAGGCTGAGCAATGTTCTAAGTTGAGCGGCTCAGCCTTATGTCCCTTTGAAGACTAAGTTCAGAGAGGTATATACAATTTGGYTATKCAAACAGTTTAGGGCRACTAGAGTGGTYTRGTCACACGCCCAAAGAAGAAGAGAAGTAGTTGTGCCCTCTGTTTGTGTATACTTRGCCAAGTCAGAACGCTCTATAAGTTTAGGTATTCTGACTTTGGGMCTGGSTAAGTTGGGSGYRCTCTGTAAGTTCAGGTGCCCTRACTKATGTCTYATGTAAGTTGGGTATAAAGGGGTAACTCACTGAGAAAGCRTGAACTACTGGTTGCTGAAAGAACTTGGGAATGRCGAGAGTACTTACCTTTGTGGTTTGRCCTGCATGTGGCTGAGTGAGACTACTACTTGGTCTGGGTTTCAGGTTGACAGGTAGTTGCTTTAGAGGCTCGCCACGTGCTAGAGCGATAGGAGTTAGGTCAATTTCTGCATTTGCTGAGTTGACTTTATTTTACTTAGACCGATTTTTGCATTTCCTGAGGCTGGTTACTATACTTGGACCTGTATAAATTCTGGTAAGCTACTTTTCCTACGGGAAGCACTGCCAAAATTTCAACAAATTCAAGGAGTTAGATAAATTTTGACTTGCCAAAGTTTAGCTCGTCCTTTCGTCATATCTGAGTTAGTAAAAATCTGGAACGCCTCCTTTTCTAAAGGGAATGCTGCCCAAATTTTTCCTAATTCAGAGAGTTAGACAAAATTGGGCTTTGGGATGTCAGAGTTAGTCTCAGGTTCTAAGCTTGGCTTTGTATGAATTTTGGGAAAGCACTTTTCTAGGGCGAGTGCTGCCGAAATTTATGCAAAACTAAGGAGTTAGTCAAAACTTGTCTAAGTTAAACTCAAGTTGCCTTGTGAGTTCATATCTGACCTAGTATAAATTTGGGAAGTCTCCCTTTCTAAAGGGAGTACTATCCAAATTTCTACTAATTCAGGGAGTTAGATAGAATCTGGTTTTTCAGAGTTGAAGATTATTTTTGTTTTTATATTTGGGCTGATATAAACTTTGGAGAGACACTTTTCTTACGGGAAGCGCTGCCGAAATTTTCTTGATTTAAAGAAGCTAGATTATATTTTGACAGATGGCGATTCTGGCGATCCACCCTTAATAGGGGAGATTTAGCCAGGGTCTGCCTTCGCTTTGGGCGCCGCCTCGAGGTAGATTCAGGCTTAGCTAGCTAGGAAGATTTGAGTGAGAATATGTTATGGAGTTGTATTCTCCATGCGCTCGTGATCTCAGCTTGGGGATTAGCCTGTCATGTTTTACAGGTCGTCTTGATCGTTCGATTCAAGATCAAGACTAGATTCAACTTGATCCCTGGAGGATCGTCTTCTGTTATTACTGATAACAGGTCGGTTGCCGATTCGTCAGCCTTCGACTCAATTTCAACTCATTCCCCATACTCAACCTAAAAGGCTTTAGCCCTGGTGGTTTTTACTATTTGTTAAGGGTTCCACACGGACTTTTATTGAATGGCCATTTAACAAAGGTACTGAGTATTTAACTGAGGTTGATTGGGCTGGCAGTTGGGTCTTGCATGGCTAAAGCGAAGGGGTATGAGCATAGAGAATGGTTGGGGTTGACTCCGTGTAGTGCGTGTTTTGTCGCTTGATTCTTGGTGTGGTTGCAGGTATGTCATGTGGCTCGGATTTTTGATTTGGACTGCCTGCTATTTTATATACATATACATGGTTGTGAGGAGTCTCACTGTGCCTGTGAGAAGTGATCGTCATAACTCTATCCCCCATTCTGTATGTATGCGTGGATATACGTATGATGAGTGTTCGGGGGGGCCAAAAGGGCCATGCTAACAGTTGCGTGAGAGTTGGGATTGAGGGACAGGGAAGACCGCGTTTTGGAGCTTTCTTAGTCGGACGTTGGTCCTGGGCCGGGATTCGAGGTCCTTGTCCAGGACATCCCAAACCCTAGGCCCTGAAGAGGAGGGATCTCCCCTTGCATGGAGCCTATTTACTTTGGTCGGCGGGACACTCCACCTGAAAGGCGGGAACGTCGCGAGGGCCGAACGGCATGTCCTTCAGCCGTTCAATATCGTGAGGGGTAACCCCTCCCAATGAGTTCCTTCAGCCATTCAATATCGCGAGGCCTAAGCCGCGGTTACTACATATGATTGGTATCACTGGTTGGCATAGGGTTGGCCTGCGGCCGCGCAGTTTTATATCAAAGCCCTGCGCGCGACGCCTCGCCCCCCCGGCGTCTAAAAGTTATGGGACCGTCGGGCTTGCGCGTAGGCGCAGCGCTTAGGATTATTATAGGCTGCCGGCACCGCCCATAGAGGGGAAGTGTGTCCCAAGGCCATGAGTTTTTGTTTTAAGGGCCAGGAGACCTTTGCCCTATCCCCTCTTCTTGGGTTCGTGCGAGTCTTGTTGCTTCTTAGGGATTTTCATGGTTGGACGTTGTAGTCCGTGGCAGCCGTCAAAGTCAAACCCCTTGACTTTCGCCCAGGCCCCGGGGAGGACTCACCCCTAGGGCCGCGAGAGACGACCTATACCACAGGGATGGGCCTGTGTACCACCCACTCTGCATAAGGGTGCAGAAGAGAGTGTGTGGTCTTCAACCGCGCATGGCGGTTGTCCAGCGTTGAGAGATTAACCCTCAAGGCGTGTGTCAGCCGACACTTGAGTGTCGAACGCGACCCTCGAGATAAACGAGGACCGCACGAGTATGGGTACCACGTGGTACGATATCGTTGCGACCGCTTGCGTGCGCTTGCATGACGAGTCGATATGAGTTAGCCCTGCGTCCGCGCGATTTTTATACTAAGTTTCGCGCGTGACGCCTAATCCTATTTCCGCGTCGAGAAGTTATGGGTTGGCTACCGAGGGGCTAGAAGCATTGCCGCGTTGTTTGCATTGTGTCGCTCCGTGTGTATGTGTGCGTGTTGTGGTCGTGTGGTTGTGGTGTGCGCGTGGGGTATGGGATGCGTCCTAGTCGACCGACAACGAGTCGCGCTTGGGACTTCAGCCCCCCAAGATGTCGGTTCGTGTGCGGGTCCGATAGGCGTATTACCGCGCGTACCCCCTATGCTACAACGAACGAGAAACGCCCTCGGCTGGTCCACCTCTGCGATTGCAACCGAGTAGCTTTCGTATTGTGGACTGGTAGCTCGGCGAGGATACGCCCACCGAAGGGAGGTGACAGCTCCCGTAAGGTGGAGGTAAGTTGTGCCTCGCGTAGGCCCTATCTTGTCGTAGGGGCTCACGAGAGGTATGGCTGGCGCACTCGGCTGGAGCGGCCTAAGGAAGCTCCTTTTGTGTGTTCGCGACGAGGTTGGTCCAATTCCTGCGTGACGCGGCCGAGAGGGTCCCACGCTGCCGCGCGATGTGTCAGACCGATGCGCCCGATAGGTGGCGCCATTGCCGAGGATAACGGAGGCCTACCATTGTCCCTGGTGGAACGACATCCGGGTATGAGAGTAAGCGAGAAACTAGGCATATGAGTGAATAAGAGAAGGCCTATGAGATGTATGTAAGGTAATCTAAGTGACTATGGGATGGATGATTGATTGATTGGCGGCTTAGTTGACAGCTTGAATGAAGTAAGTGTGTGGGGAAGTCCTATGGGGGGGTTAGGTGTTATCTAGGTGAGCCCGAGGGAAGTAGGAGAAGGAATGCCTATCAGGTCTAGAGTGTGGGGTGTCTAAGGTGGTCAACCCGATAGGGTCATGAAAGGTTGAGTCGCTGAGTGGGGTCCTCTGTCCCATCGTCTCTTATAACAGGAACATTGAAGTCGAAGGTGGTTGGCCAAGATGCCAGAAGAGATGGCGGACGGTGGGAGGAAGCTTGTGACGCTGGATGACCTCATCGATGCCTTGGACAAGCGCGAGAGGGCGCCAAGCAATGTCCCAAAGGTCGAGACATTCCACTTCAAAGGGGATCGGGTATCTGATTGGCTGGATCTGACAGAGCAGGCGTTGGTGGGACTGTCAAATGAGGTCAAGCTCCAGCGGGTCCTGAGGTATGTCTTGCACAGTCACCATCGAGAAGTAACTAAGGTTGTGGACGCCGCCGGTGGCAGTTGGGCAAAGTTTGGAGACCTAATGCGAAGGAAGTATAGGCTCGGGGACGGCCTGCTGACCATGACCGACTTGAAGGCCATGACCAAAGAAGACTTCTCTACCATTGGGGCGTTTGTGCACGAGTTCAAAAAAAGGGCGAGGAAAGTGCACGGGATTTCTGAGGAGGCGCAGTGCGCTACAGTTTTGGGGCTGCTTACAGGCTCGGAGGCCACAGAGTTGACGAAGTATGGGGAAGGAAGCGAGAGGCTCACCTGGGCAACCATTGACAAGGGAGTGGAAGAAGGGAGCCTGGACCAGGTGGAGCAGCACCAAATGAGGCTGCAAAGGCGCAAGAGGAAGGAGAGGGATGCTACTGCATCCGGGACCCCAGGGGTGAAGAAAATAGTCACGGACGTGTTGGCGGCACTTGGGTATGATAGCGAAGCAGAACTACAGAAGAGAGTGGTGGCAGTGGCCCAAGGCCGGGGGTCAGGAGTAGGAGATGAGGAGGCAGGGCGCGAAGACTACGGCAGAGGGGAGACGGGCTCCCAAGCCCTGACTAAGGCCCAAAGGAAGCACTGTAATCTGCTACTGGGGGGACAGGGATCAGGGAAAGGGCAGGCTCCCCAAGTCCTTGCCGCACCACCACCTGTCGCCACGGCCGCCCCAGCGCCCGCGCCAGCCGGATCATCGCACATGGGGCCACCGCCATCTTGTGGACACTGGGTGCCGCATTGCCAATCCACGCCGTGGCCCAGTTGTAACCACTGCGCCTTGTGTGGAGGGATTCAGGCCCACCCGGGGCACATGGTCCCCTATTCAGGCCCATCCGCAAGTATGGGCCCCCCGAGCTACCCGGCGACTCAAAGCCAGCCCGTGACTCAACCGTCGTCCTCCCAGCAGGCCTCGCAAGCTAGTGTGGCCGGGGGAGGAGGCCAAGGACAAGGCGGGCAGGGCAATGGGGTCCGGGGCCAAGGAGGTAGAGGAGGGGGAGGTCGGGGGCGAGGAGGAAATGGTGGAGGTCGTGGAGGAGGCTGGAATGGTCAAGGGGGTCAGAACCAGGGGGGCCAAGGTGGCCAGGGAGGGGGTCAAGGGTATGGGAGGCCCCGCTTCGACTGGCGGAGCGCAACTTGTTGGCATTGTGGCGAGGTGGTCCACACCGTACGATTCTGCCAACAGCAGCGGGACGACGAAAAGGCAGGATTAATCTCCACCTGTATGGACGGGGATATATACGACCGGTGGGGAACGCACATTGACCCCAAGACCCCGGGAGGAATCAGGCAGGAAACCCTTAGGCGGGCAGCGGCTGGGCCTCTAGCAGCCCCGACAATGTTCAGGATATGGCAGGAAAGGCAAGACCCGGGTGTAAGAGTCAAGGAGATTGTGGACGGAAATGAGGAAGTGACCCAGCGGCCGAAGGCGGGGACTATAAAGGAGGAGCCCATAGTTGTTGAGTCCGATGATGAGGCGCAGGAGGTGGTGAGAGAGTCAGCCTCGACCATCCTCGAGAGGATGGAGGATCTGCTTGCAAAGGTCGACAGGTATCAGGAACGGCTAAGGGCGATGTGTGAAAAGGCCCGAGAGTGGGAAATGAGCCTCCCTGCAGTGATGCTCTATGGGTCCGGCCCAGGGTCATCGTCGGGACCGCAAGGGTGTCTAAGTGTGGCTACGGCTGGGACAGGTCCTAGGTCAGGGATGACCTTCAGGCCCCCTACGTCGCATGGAAGGGCACCACAGGTCGCGCAGACTAGGGGCCAAAGCAAGGCTACCGCCAGTCAGGGGCCTAGCCAGGCACCTAGTCGGGCGCCTCCTCGAAAGGAGCCTGAGCCTGAACGAAGGAAAGAAGTGGTGGAGGTTCAAGAAGAGGAAAATGAGGGTGATGACGAAGAGGACGAGAAGCTCCGGCAAGAGGAGGACCGGAGGGCGGAGCAGAGGGCCAAGAAGAGAGGGGCTAAGGGAGGGATGGAGCCGAGCCTGCATGATGGCGTGCCAAAGAGGAAAAAGTACGCAGTTCGACTAGAGGAAGGTTTTGACGTGGAGCGAATGGTGGATAAGCTCCTGGAGGGCCATAACGATTTGATGAACTTAAAGGACATTTTGGCGTCAGCACCAAGGCTTCGTGGCGAGCTAAAAGGGCGACTCTCGCGAAGGTTAGTGCCCAATGTCCACCTGAGCTCAATTCTGCCCAGGGAGATAGAGTGGACAAAGGCGGGCACCAGGAAGGACTGAAAATGTGTGGCATGTGGGTTGGTGGACCTGAAGGTGAGGGACCAGCCGAGCATTGCAATGGTGGACACGGGCGTGGAGATGAATATCATCCGGGAGCGGGACACGACCATGTTGGGGCTGGAGGTCAACCATTCGGACCATGGCGTGTTACATGGCGCCAACTGCAAGGCCATTTTCTGCGGTACCGCGTCTAATGTGATGGTGGAGATTGGGAGAGTAAGGGCGCGAACGTGCTTCTTCATCATGCCTGATGTCGACCACCCTATCCTTCTGGGGAGGTCGTTCCTCTGCCGAATGGAGACCTTGGTTTTCAATAGGCATGAGGGGACGATGATCCTGGCCTTATCTGATCCGGCCTGTGGGAACTACGAGATCCTTAAGTGCCGGAACACAGGGCCCGGAAGTGGGAGGAACAGGCTCAACCTCGGCTCCTTTACCTTCGAGGAGTCCGAGTACGCGCGTCGGAGACTCCGGGAGGAACAGGAGGAGGAAGGAGCAGGTGAGGTGTTGTCCCTGAGCCTTAACGACGTGAATAAGGCAATGGAGGTGGTGGCGGCGCATGATATGGCGGACCTTGAGGCTATAAAGGCGTTGAGAGAGCAGGTCCTATAAATCTCTCAGGTGGGAGAGGTGGAGTTGATATATCAGCTCCCAGGAAGGAGGGGAGACTCTGCTATGGCCCAGGCCCGAACGACAAGTCGGCCTTTTTTAGGGGAGGGCTTAAGCAGGGTTCCCGAAGGCGGTACAAGACTATAGACAAGAAGTGTCGCCCGGTCCCCGTGCTTGTCACGGAGGATGAGGAAGCCTACTATGAGCGGGAGCGAGGACTGATAAGACGTATGCGGGAGCGCGCGCAGGCAGGGCCATGCCGCATCAATAATGAGAATGAGGAAGGGCTGATAATTGGCGAGCCTGGCTTCCTTACGCCCCAAGAAAGGACCCTGATGGTGGAAACCATGAAGAGGAGGCATTGCTCGTATGCGTTTAATGATGACGGGCGTGGGAGGTTGGACGTGGATAAGATCCCAATGATACGAATCCATACCGTCCCACACGAGCCATGGAATCTGAAAGACGCACGATATCCGAATCCGGATGAGGAGAAGAAGGTGGTGGATTACTTGGATGGGAAGATGAGGACGTATGTGGCAGATTACTCCAGTGGACCGTATGCTTCCCCCTGGTTTTGTTTCATCAAGCCAAACAGAACGCTACGGTGGGTGCAGGATTTGCAACGATTGAATGCAGTGATGGTGCGGGACGCGGGAGGGTTGCCGAACGTGGACGCCGTGTCAGAGTCATGCGCAGGAAGGCCTATAATCTCACTTATAGACCTTTACTCTGGGTATGACCAGTTTCCTGTGTACCCACCGGATAGGCCAGTGACGGCGATGCATACACCAAGGGGGTTGATCCACATGAGCGTGGCACCTCAGGGGTGGACTAATGCGGTGGCAATGGTGCAAAGGCACATGATTAGGGTCATGCAGACAGTTAGTCCACATATCACTCAGCCCTACATTGACGACTTGGCGGTCAAGGGTCCGAAGGAGAAAGAGGAAGATGAAGTGATGCCAGGAGTGAGGCGGTTTGTCTGGAAGCACGTCCAGGATATCGATCAGGTTCTGGGTCTGCTGGAAGAGCACAAGCTAACGGCGAGTGGCCCCAAGTCGAAGCATTGCATGAGGGAAGCCACGATTTTGGGCTTTGTCTGCAACGAGAAAGGGCGGAGGCCAGATGTGAAGAAGACGGACAAGATCCTTGAGTGGCCAGTCCCCTTCCAGTCGATAACAAACGTGAGGAGCTTCCTCGGGACCTGCGGGTTTTGGAGGAGTTTTGTGAAGGATTTCGCCACCAAGACGGAGCATTTAAGAAAACTGGTGCGTCAGGATCAGGAATGGGTCTGGGGCGAGGACCAGGAAAGGGTTGTGGAAAGGATGAAGAGAGAATTTAAGGAAGGAGGTTTGGTGCTAGGAGCGCCAAACTGCGAGGCCACGGAGGAGAAGTCATTCGTTGTCGAGACGGACGTTGGGCCAACTGCCTTAGGAGGAGTCCTGATTTAGGCGGATGCTGATGGGAAGGAGAGGCCGCTGAGATTTGAAAGCCCCACCCTCAATATGACTGAAAGAAACTATTCGCAGTTCAAGAAAGAAACGTTGGCGGTGCTCCATTGCCTAAGGACCTTCTGTAATTACATCTTTGGCAGGAGACTCATTTTGAGGGTGGACCCTACTGCGCTTGCGTGTTCCCTGAAAAGTTATACTCCATCTGACCCAACCATCGCGAGGTGGTTGACCTACATTTGGATGTTTAACTTTGAGTTGGAGAGGATTCCCGGGGACAAGAACAGGGCAGATGGGTTGAGCCGTATCAACTGGGATGGGGCGGGTCAAGAGTCAATTGAGGACACCCCACCAGTTGACGGGTTCTTCGATCAGGAGGAGGATGTCCGCCTCCTCATAAATGAGTGGTCGCTGAGGGTGCCTAGCTGTGTCACGCATCCTATATGGTTAGCACCAAGGGGGTACGAGCAGAAGGAGGAGTTGGTCCTCAAACCCTTCCAGGAAGAAGATCCGTGGGGGAGTAGTAGGGATGTTGGCTGGATGATGAGGTTGGCATTGGCAAGGACACATAGTCTAGCGGAGGAGGTAAAGAGGAAGGCTCGACCCAGGTAGAGGAGCATGAGCAACTAATGGGAGGGATGTACTTGCTCACCAACACGCTTCTGCAAGGGAACTTTGACTAGAGGAGCGCAGCCAGCTCCGAAGAGGGCGAACTTCTCATTCCTGAAAGCCAGGACGACGAGTTCGAAGAGGGAGAGATTAGGGAGGTCTTCCGTGCTGAGGAGTATGATGAAATTTATCAGGAATTGGGGTTACTCCTGTCGTGCGAAATAAGGGATAGGGACGCAAGTGCCAAAGCCCAGAAGATGAGGCATCTCTACGTAGTGAGAGATCACCATCTGTTCATAAAGCGACAAGTTAGAAACCCTAAGAGGGTCGTATGTGGAAGGAACTGGCAGATCGATGTCATAGCAGCCTTGCACGATGGTATAGCAGGGGGGCACAGAGGGGTTAGTGCCACGTGCGCGAAGATAAGTGAGTTATACCATTGGGATGAAATGTTGACTATGGTCATCAAGTACTGCCAGTCTGTGTGCCTTGCCAGCAGAGGTCAGCGCAAGGCCTGGGGAGCCTCTACACCCCAGGTTGGAAAGGGAAGTGGGGGCAGTTGTACACTTGGACCTGTTGTTCATGCCACTTGGGGAGGATGAAAGTAACTATATCTTCGATGCATAGGACAACCTTACTGGGTTTGTGGACGGTCGGGCTATCCGCACAAAAACTGGCCCAGTTTTAGCAAGGTGCATCAAAGAGTACTACTTGCGTTATCCATTTGTCAGAGAGTTTGTGATGGACCGGGGGTCGGAGTTTACTTGTAACGAGGTGTGGACCTTGCTTGCGGGATACGGCGTGGTAGCAAATTACACTACTGCCGCGCACCCCCAGGCAAACGCGCCTGTGGAGAGGGGGCATAGTACCATCACGAATCTCCTGGCCAAATGGACTGAAGGGAAGCCGAACCAGTGGCCGAAATTCCTGAGAGCAGCATTCTTCGTGGAAAATGTTACAGTGAAAAGGACTACCAAGTATGCGCTAGCCACGCTATGGTACGGAAGGCATGCCACCTTTCCCATAGAAAGCTTCATGAAGACGTGGAGGCGCCAGGATCTGGAAGTGAACCTGTCCTTTGAGGAACTGCTCGATATACGAGCACGGCAAGTGGGGGCCGCTGAAGAAAGGCTACGAGAGGCCGCTGGTCAGGTGGAGAGAAGTCGCATGGAAGACAAGATGAGGTGGGACCAGATGACCCGAATAAGGAAGGATCCACTGAAGGTTGGGGATGTGGTGCTGCTGTATGACTCCTCGCTGGAAAAGCAGTGGTCCAGGAAACTCGACAAACGGTGGCTGGGAACCTATAGGATCGTGCGGTGTGGCGAGTTTGGGGCCTACCAAATTGAGGAGCTGGACGGGGCAGGATCGCAGGGCTGGGTATCAGGGACAAGGCTGAAGAAGTTTGTGGCCAGGGAATAGGTAAGGGGCCATGAGACCTCGTTTAGGATAGAGTCTTGCCTAGGTATTACCCAGGTCGGACGGCTAGATAGGTGGGTGATTGGGATGGATGGGTGTGGAATGTATGTGGGATTTCCCTAGGCCGATGGCTCGGTTACTGACCCTGTTGTGTGCATGCTTGTTGTCTCCCGCCTGTTGTGCAGGTCTGACTTTTCGAAGGCAGTCATGCAGAGGGGCGGGAGGGACACATGGCCACGCCAGGGGCCCCAGGGGATGGAGGGAGGGGCGAGCAGCACGAGCCGCATAGGAGGGAGCCTACGCTTGAGTTTGATGACGACAACATTGAGCTCTTCTTGGACGTATATCGGAAACATGTGGCACAGAGAGGGTGGTCAGTGGCGGAGAGGATTCACCACTTGAGGGGCATAGGGTGGTTCGAGGAGCCGGTCGCTCAGATATGTAAGGAGGCCCTGACTTGGCCAGACGTGGAGGCTGGGATGCAGAGATTGAGAGCTTCCCCTAGGGGGCGAGATGGCATGCTCATTCGATTGGAGGAGGGGAACGCAGATGAGTTCATCCCCGCATATGAGCACTACATGTTGAGTCTGCGGGTTGCGCAGGGGGAATGGGTGCAGGCCCTACTTATCTGGACGAGGCGGGCAAAGAAGCAGGTGGTCAAGCAGATTCAGGAGAGGGCTCGAGACTGGGAGGACTGTCAGGCCCAGCTTAGGAGGGCGTTCGGACGGTCACAGCACGAGAGGCACGAGCCCAGAGTTGAGAGGCGGCGGCGAAGCAAGAGGCCAAGGGAACCGGCACTGAGCGAGGCGGAGCTGGCCAGAGGGGGGAGGGGAGCCCCGGCCCAGCGAGAGGATGAGCCCGTAGAGCCCGCATTGACAAGGGAGTCGTTCCCTGCTTGTGGCCTCCGGGCGGTTGAGTTTCGGCGGATTACGAGCGAGGAGTTGAGGCCGCCCTCGCCATTGCCATCAACGCAGGAGTTGGACATACCAAGAGAGACGTCGTTACGAAGCTTGGCGACGCATCTCGATGTATCCCAATGGGAGGCCTCACGGCTGGGAGAGGGCTCAGTTGAGCCGGCGTGCTACGTGCCATTGGCGGAGCCCCTCGACCTTGAGATGGAGACAGACATGCGAGACCGAGAGGAGCCGCAGGACCCTGAGATGGTAGCCGAGCGGTCGTATCCGGTACGACCTCGGGGGAGAGAGGTGATCACGGTTGGGGACGATACCCCTCCATGCTCCCCAGCTCCAGAGCCAGCACAGCGTTCATGGCCAGAGGGGATTCTTGAGCCAGGCAGCGAGGAGATCCCGGAGTTTCCCCCTGAGGCCACCACTATACCTGAGCAGGAGGCAGAGGCGGAGAACCAGGGTGTGTGTGAGAGAGCGAGGATGGAGGCGCCCCTTGACTTGCCCTCGGCCACGCAGGCGACCAAGAGCCCGGACATCGAGGAGGCCGTTTCAGCAGACTTACCGCCAGTAGTGTTGCGCGCAAGCACAGGGATGGAGGCGGAGGCGTCGACTCCAGGAGACCAGGGGCCGCGAATGGGAGGAACCCCAAGAGAGACCCGCGAAGAGAAGTCCGCCCAAGTGCGGGTCCGTCTGGACGAGATATACGCAAGACAGGCTGAGATGGAGGCGACGGGGATAGAGCCGACACCGTCGATCGAGCCCAAGACGAGTGAGCAGAGGATCGACAAGTTGTGGGCTAGGTATGAGAGCCAGAGGGATGCAGCCCGCCAAAGGTCACGAGAGGCAGGACAGGCGGACGAGGAGACGAGTGAGTTGAGAGAGATGGGGGACTTGGGGTTCTCCGCGACCAGGCAGGCAATTGAGCGCATGGATCGGAGGGTATGCGAGACGTCAGTCACATCCTTCCAGTGGTATAATCTACTCAGCAATGAGTTTAGGGTTAAGGAGTTGGAGGTGGAGCACCTGACTACTCAGCTTGCCGAGGAGAGGGCGAGGAGCAGGGCTAGAGAGGTTGAGTGGGAGAGGAGATTTGGGGAGATGGCGGCCGCTGTGGGTAGGCTCTCGGCAGCCTGGGAGGCTAGCCAGATGGGGCGAGCCAGTGCCGATAGCCAGGGCCGAGGGGTGCAGGCTTCGTCGGGTCAGGAAGTAGCGGTGGAGGTCCCTCGACAAGCCGAGCCAATGGAGGAGGCGCCCTTGGACGCAGTCGAGGAGGAGAGTGGCACGCAAGAGTCGCTTATGGCTATGTCCACGGAGAGGAGAGGTTCGCGCTTGCATGAGGTGGCGGCAGCCATGGGGATAGGCACTCCACATGAGGGGCCTCAGGGACTCGACGCTCCAGAGCATGCCCCGAGGTTGGGGGAGTTGAGGGCGGAGCTAGGCTCCTGGGCCACGGGGACCGACTCAAGAGGGCCTAACTCGAGACGGCAACAGCAGCAGGAGGTCATGAGTGAGCCCGCCGCTATAGGGGGCTCTCAGCCGTCAGGAGTATGTAGGGATGAGGCGATGATGACAGAGAGGGCGCATGAAGAGGGACCCCGAGAGTTGGATACGCCAGAGCGCGGGCCAGGGAGTGCGGCTGCACGAAGGGGTGGAGGTGTTGAGGCTATGAAGCCCAAACCTCAGGGCCATGGGGGGTTGCCCTCGTGTCACGAGGTGACTTCTGAGACCATGGGGACGCCTTCGGCATCGAGTTCGCAAGGGAGAAAGAAGAAGACTGCCAGGTGGCACGATACCTCCTGTTTCTGGTGCAAGGAGGAAGGGCATAGAGCCATGGACTGCCCAGAACTCCTCGAGGATAAGGCCGAGGGGCGAGTTGCAAAATTCAACGGCAAGTGCTATGACAGGCAAGGCAGGATAGTAGAGCGAGCCCCAGATGGGGGCAGGGCTCAGTTATATAGGCAGAACCAGGAGGAATTGTGTAAGTAGGGATCGGTCTGTCTATATATTGATAGGACGAGGGATCCTTGACACACACAGGGCGGGGTTAAGGGTGTACATGTCTTGAGTCACTTGAGCGGATCCTAGATGTGTGTGTGCGTAGGAGTGGTAGGATGAGTTTCTATTTGATTGTACATATACGTTTGACTTTTGTTCGCTTGTTTCCTTTTGAGTTTCTTCGTGGGCTACGACCCAGGGGTAGGACTCAGCTGTGCGATATATGAGACCATTTAGTTACATTTGGTTTTGTGATTCAGAAGCTATTGCTTCTCTGAATGGGATTCGGGAGTTTATAGCACTCGGGATGTGAGTTTTCCCAGCAAGAGGGGACAGGGGCTGGGTATTTTGTGGGTGTTAGGTGGAGGCTATGTTCCCGAGTGTATTTGGTGAGTGTACAGTGGGGTTATGAGTCCTACTCGGACAGGCAGGGCATTGAGTTGAGTGCTCGTATTCGATTGTTGAGGGAGGCATTCTACTCCCTGAATGTACAATGAGTTGAGATCCTATGGGACTTGTCTTGTGACAATCACATTCACTCTCAAATGTGTGGATTTATCTCGATGAATGTTTGGCTTTGTGTGAGAGATGTACATGATACATCTCATAGGCATGATTGTGTAAATTGTAAAGTTGCCTACCCTCCGGTATACTCGTGCGGTCCGCTGCGAGCAGACGAGAGGGCAGAGTATAAGGAGGGGGAGTGCAGCCTGTTTGTGAAAAACTGTGAAAATCCTACGGGATTAATTAATTTAGGAATTTGCATGTTTGGTTATACTAAACATCGTTGCCTAAATTGTGTAGGGATCCAGAAGGTGGTCCCTCAGCTTGAATTGTTTGATGATTAAGACCCCCTTCATAGTTCTGGAAGGTGGGAATTGCATTCTGTGGAGGCCCCTTCATGGTTCTGGAAAAGGTCGGGTGAGGAGTCATCCCATAAAGAGGATGGCCGGGAAATCTTTTATGAGAGGCGCCCCTTACTAAAGTAAGGGCGAGTAAAACGTTGACTGGTATGGAAAGCATTGTTTGTATTGATAAAGTCTGACGAGAAGGAACCATGTTTGCTTGAAGCATTTAAAAAGGGCGAGAAATGCCTCAGGATGGGCGGCTGCTGGCTCTGATCAAGTCAGGAGCCGCGGCCATGTGAATCCGGCAGGGATGGTTTGTGATTGAGCGAAGGATACCGTGCCTATTATAGAAGGGCCGGTAAATGCCTTCAGACCCCTGCGTAGTCCCGCAGCGGCCTGTGAGTTTGTTTGTGACGCCCCGCCTGGCCACCTGTGCTAATTCTGAGACATATTTAAAGGAATACCAAGCTAACGGTAAAACTTAGTGCCACTTGGGCGCAACCCCTAGTGGATGACTGCTAGCCGACACAACCTGGCTCTGGGCCCGCAAGGTAAGAGTTTAAGGGGAGTTGCCCGCCCCAGGGAAATTACCTTGCGGGATAAGAGTCGAGTCTTTTGGAAGCCCTGATTGATTGATTATCATGGATATACCTGCCATTGTATAACCAATGGGAGGATACTGCCGTTAAGGTAACAATGCGGTGGGCCGTAGACCTGGCCCGATCAACCAGGCGATGGTGGGATCAGATGGAGACCTGACATTTTTGTACTAGACTGCAGAAAGGGCCGAGAGAGGCTATAAGTTATATATATGCATTTTGCTTGATGGCAAGAAAATTGCTGAAAGAAGGCAAGAATGTCTTCATAGGTCCCATTCAAAGCCCGCGTCCCTAGTTACGGCTCTGTCTACGAGAAAGAGGCTAACTAGGACACCTAGCGAGAGGCCGGCGATTGTCTCGGACAAAGGGGAAGAGGGTGGTTTGAGGGCCTTTGGAACTTATGCTGTAGTATTGACGCGTAATACATCGGCGTCCTGGTGTCAGGACAATGGAGACCCCGGGGTGAAACCCTGGCAGCATATAGTTATGTTGACACGGTTTGATGTCTGTCGGCTAATCGGATTGGTTCTGATCTCGTCAGCATTTGGAATGTGAGGGAGTTTATAGCTTTTTGATCTGGCGACGCGACGGGGACGTCGCTTAATATGGTCCGGTAAGCTGTCGGCGCGAGTACCCTTACAAGGGTATCCGCCCTGGTTTTTGCAAGTGACAGAAAGGCTTGGTTAACCTGGATCTTGAGTGCCCGTGCGGGAAATTGTGAGGGTCACCCACACGTAGGCAAGGGTCTGCCTTGTCCCGGTAGGGGGTACGTGGGCGCGCAAGTTTAAGGCGTGCGTGTGATTTTTCTGATTGAGTGGGCGGCCGGGGTAGTCGGCCGACGCATACTAAAGCCACGAGATTGATTAGGGGATGAAGGTCCGTTTTTGGTCGGCGCACGTGACCGACGGTAGGATTGGCGTGCCGGTAGGTGCATGGGACGGCCACGGCGCGGGGCGGTGGCCCGGCGTTGACGCTTAGGGGCCGTGGGTATGAATGTGGGTCGAAAGAGTGGCCGGAGCGGTATCCTGGCCCGGAGCGCTGTGCGGTACCACCTTGTAGGCGAAGCCTCGCCTGCTGGTCTCAGGCTTGGGCTTAGCCCTATAGGTTACGGTACTGAACTTTCACCAGGCGGATCCCGGGGTCGAGGCCAGAGCGGAGCAGCGGAGCGGCGTGGGAGCGAACAAAGGGGTTGAGGGTTCGGCGGGACTATCCCCCTTTTTTATGTCATCAAGGGGGTCCGACCGAGGGTCCGCGSCGCAAGGCTATGGGAGGATTGGTAGGACCCGCGGCTCGCTTTCCCCTCTAAATGGTCCCCCTTTGGGGGCCACCCCAAAACTTTCCTGCTCAGCCAGAGCCATTTAGAAGGCTGGCGACTACATCCTTAGGCCAGCGGCCCTTTCCGTTGGGGATACCCGTATACCTTGGGGGCGCCACGGGGTGATTGTTGCGGGTGGTATTTGGGGTATCCSATAACTGTGGGATGAGGCAGAGGAGGTCTACATGGCTATTGCGCCAGGCTGGCGCATGTAAGTCCRGGACTGAACCCGACCGTGAAACGAGACGAACGGGAGGGGGGATCTTTGAGTTAGAATCAAATCTTCGTGGCTTCCCTCCCTCTTGTCCCCAAGACCGGCCAACTTGCTAACRCGGCCRTTGGGGAGACCTGGTTGGCCATCGTATAAGCCCGGAACGAACCCGGACRCRGATCGSGCGCGGRTACAGAYGAAAACRGGGATRGGTGGGTAGAATAAATTGTGGGGACTGAGTCTTGTGATTGTTTGAATCTGGCCCCGGGCGAAGGTTAGATTTTCGGAGGAAGGGCCGGATCCACATAGGCCTGCTGACGATGCAGGACGGAACCGGAGGCTGCTCGAACGACGAAAGCGTGCGGGGCAAGGCCCCGGCCAAAAGTCCCTCGGACAGTCCTCGAGGCAGGGCTGATTCGCAAAAGGGGGGGTGACACGCGAGGAGTCCGGGGATGAACCCGGATGTGGACAGGGTCAGGTGCGGGCGCAAGGGGGGAAAGTAGAAGGAGGACCGTCTTGCCTTCAGAGGAGCCGCGCGGCGCCGCCCCGGTCGAGGAGCCCCTCCCAGAGTTGTAAGACCCGAAGATGCAAAGAAGGTTAGCATGGTCCCTGCGGGCACGCCGGCGGGTATAAGTTCGGAGGAGTTTACTTGTTACCGGTTTTTGCTTATTCGCCGAGAAAATTCTCCTGGCCGCGGCGTGCTGCAGTCAGACGCGGAGCGTTAGTTCGGGTTGACATCAACCAGGTGGCGGGGGCCACCATGGGGAACGAAGGCTGGGCGTAGCGAGGGGTGAGGAACCCGCTCGGTTCTAGGTGGTTCTAAGCGAAGGAGAAGGGGATTTGGGGGGTTTGGACGCTTGCGAATGCAGTGGCGAAGTCGGATTGGGGAGTGGGGGAGTGTAAGGAGTGTTAGTAGGGAAGGCAGAGTGTGCGAGGCTATGGCGCGGAGTAGAGCGAAGCACTGTAATGAAGTCGGCAGCGGGGAATCGAAGTAGCAGGCTGGCAATAGAAAGAGGGACTTAGAAGTAGACGGGTGGGGAAAAGTCACACGTACCCGGGTCGGCTCCGCGTGGAGGACACTGTCTTGTTCTGCAGATTCGGTGAGTAACGCGTGAGCGACTGCGTGGTTTGAGGCTTATGGGTCGACCGACACGTACAAGCGAATGTGTGTGTCGGAGTTCCGACGAAAGGTTCACCCGAGTTGGCTTGTCTTGCTGATGGAAGTGTCGAAAGAGTAGTTGCGAAGGGGGAAATCTTACCAGGAGTACGAGCCTTGCACAAAGACAGCATGGAGGTGGATGAACCTGGCGCTCGTTTGTGACCGGTTGCTTTCGAAGTAGGAAATGGTGAAGGGAAGAGTGGCGCGAGTGGGCGGAAGCCGCACGTGTGATGCTGGACGGGGCCGGTCGGTAAGAGAAGCAGGGCGGGGTTCTTGACCACTGTGGTTTGGTTGGCGGGCTCGAGTTTCACAAAAGGTCAGTAGGTAGGGAGATTGGCAAGGGGATCTGTGCGCGGTGGCCATGGACGAGGGTTGAAGGGAGGAGGAAGGAGGACATAGCTCTCAACTCAAGGTAGAATAGGGAGGGGTACGAGGTGATCCCGGGGGGTTGGCCCCGAGCGAGTCGGATGGCAGGCTCAGAATGAAGGATAGGGAAGAGTGAGGAAAGGTCAGAGAGGCTGAGGTAAAGTTGCGGGAAGGAGCAGGTACGGCCTGTTGCCGCGTAGACTCGGATAGGACAGGATGCTGTTTAGAGGTTCTAGCACGGGGCGAATCTGAATGTGCAGTTAGATCTGGGCGGCGGTTAGCGTGGAAGGAGTTGGCGAAGGTAGAGTTTGTGTGGCATTCAGGCGGAAGCTCACGTATTGAGGACTAATCTCGGCGGTAAAATCATTCGACTTGCTCATCCTACCGTTTGAGTTGGCGTGAGGTCGGCGACGCAGGCTGCAGGGTTGCCTGTTCACCGGTGCGCTGGGCATCTCCCTAGATCGGAGGGTTGCCCATCGTTCTCGATATGCTGCTCGGAGCCAAATGGGGTAACCGGAGACGGAATTGCCATCCTGCAGATGGGGGCTTAAGAAGACGACAATGTGCAGGTTTGACATGCCATGCGGGCTGGTGCTACTGATGCGGCTCTCCTACAGCAAACTGCATAACCTTGCTGGGTAGTTGGGTTATGCCTCGTTGGGCGCTTGTCACGCACCAGCTGGGTATGTGCTGGGCAGATTTGCACCGCCAAGAGCGTCGGGTCTTGCTATAAGAACTGTTGTTGTGCGCCTTGCTGCCTACAGCGACTCCAATCGTCTCACAGACAAAGTTGGGCTTGTGTTGAGTTGCTACGTTGTCTAGGCAGGGTTGTTGGAGGTCGGAGGGGAGGCTGAGCTTACTTGTGCAGCTGTCGTTAGTTGGTAAGGCTTGTTGCAGTGGCACGACTGTTGCTGCTACTGGGGCCGCGGTGCCGCCTGTAACCGTAGCCAAGTTGGGCGACCGTGATGGAGATCATTTCCGCGAGTCAGAGAGACATCAGAGAGTAACTTGGATAGGTTGACTTTCGTACGGGACCAGGCTACTGCTGTAGTCCAGTGGAGTGATATTGTGTTTTGAGTCACTGCGATTTTTGGGGAGTCCATCAGGAGGACCTGTCTCAGCAGTTTGACCGCATTTGACTGAGTTGTTGCGCCTTTGACCATCATTGTCGGGCCCTCAGGCGCCGAAGACTTAAAGACCCTCTCGCGCGAGTCTGATTTTACTCTTCTAACTGAGAGTCTTATCCCTTCTCCCTCTGTCCTTCTCCCTCTAAAGTCTGGTCCTTTGTCTCTAAGAGGAAGGCGGCAGGCGGACGTGTGACCCGTAATCCACGCCAAGGCCTCTGTGGGAGGCTGGTCCCACCGATTGCGGGAGCCCTGCCGGGGCTCAGGCGGAGTCCTGGAGGCAGGGAACTGAGTGGTAATCCCTTGACTCCCTCTATAAACCCAACTATAACCCCTACCTGTACATCTCTCTATGTTTGATTGAGCGTATTGAGTGGATCCTGTACTCTGATTTTGGTTTGGCTGTCAGGACCTAAGTCAGACTGAAGTAAAGGAGTGTGTGTGCAATCTCAGCTTCAGTTTTGTTGATTGCTTGAAGGCAGATTGTGAATGAGGTGGGTTGCATCTGGGGGAAGGTTGGGAGGAAGGCAGTATTGTGTGTAGATTGACTGGGTCACTAAGGATGGGAGGTCCCCTTAAGTTTGGGGAAGCTCGACACTTTGTTTATTCTTGGTTTGTATGGAGCCTCAGGCCGCTTTACAAGTTTAGGTAGCCTGAAGCTCTGGAGGGTGGGATGGCCCCATAAGTTTGGGGAGACCTGGTGCTGTGAACTGTATGGAGGGTCAAGACGCTCTATAAGTTTAGGTRTCCTGACTGCTCTGACTTGTGRGGATTTGACTRTGAGTGGGTTTCAGGGACCCAAGGCGCTCTATAAGTTTAGGTGCCTTGGGTTGCCTCGTTTACTTGGGATTCTCTCAGTTTCTTTGGTTCTGAACAAGGAGGTCTGAGCCGCTCTATAAGTTTAGGTGGCTCAGCCCTTCTTCTGTTTTGTTTTGAGGGAATAATCTTGGCAAGGGACGGGCCGCTCTATAAGTTTAGGTATCCTGTCTCACTACCTAGCTGAGGATCAGACCACTCTATAAACTCTTCTTCTGTTTAGGTAGCCCTTCTTCTGTTTCAGAGAGAAACAAACCTAGATGAGGATCAGACCACTCTATAAGCTTAGGTGGCCTCACCCAATGCCTCGCAAATGTTGGAACCCAATACATATAACTTGGCTATATTGTACTACTATGCTATTAAGAACAGGCTAGTCAAGCCGCTCTATAAGTTTAGGTAGCCTGACTATAGCTTATCACAACTAAAGAGAGTATAATTAAGAGATATAATTGAAGGTAAGTGTGGACAGGCTGAGCAA
The DNA here is from genome assembly GCA_003427395.1 of Chara braunii. Lineage (NCBI taxonomy): Eukaryota > Viridiplantae > Streptophyta > Charophyceae > Charales > Characeae > Chara > Chara braunii. The sequence continues at coordinate 693,368 of BFEA01000256.1, forward strand.
TGTTCTAAGTTGAGCGGCTCAGCCTTATGTCCCTTTGAAGACTAAGTTCAGAGAGGTATATACAATTTGGYTATKCAAACAGTTTAGGGCRACTAGAGTGGTYTRGTCACACGCCCAAAGAAGAAGAGAAGTAGTTGTGCCCTCTGTTTGTGTATACTTRGCCAAGTCAGAACGCTCTATAAGTTTAGGTATTCTGACTTTGGGMCTGGSTAAGTTGGGSGYRCTCTGTAAGTTCAGGTGCCCTRACTKATGTCTYATGTAAGTTGGGTATAAAGGGGTAACTCACTGAGAAAGCRTGAACTACTGGTTGCTGAAAGAACTTGGGAATGRCGAGAGTACTTACCTTTGTGGTTTGRCCTGCATGTGGCTGAGTGAGACTACTACTTGGTCTGGGTTTCAGGTTGACAGGTAGTTGCTTTAGAGGCTCGCCACGTGCTAGAGCGATAGGAGTTAGGTCAATTTCTGCATTTGCTGAGTTGACTTTATTTTACTTAGACCGATTTTTGCATTTCCTGAGGCTGGTTACTATACTTGGACCTGTATAAATTCTGGTAAGCTACTTTTCCTACGGGAAGCACTGCCAAAATTTCAACAAATTCAAGGAGTTAGATAAATTTTGACTTGCCAAAGTTTAGCTCGTCCTTTCGTCATATCTGAGTTAGTAAAAATCTGGAACGCCTCCTTTTCTAAAGGGAATGCTGCCCAAATTTTTCCTAATTCAGAGAGTTAGACAAAATTGGGCTTTGGGATGTCAGAGTTAGTCTCAGGTTCTAAGCTTGGCTTTGTATGAATTTTGGGAAAGCACTTTTCTAGGGCGAGTGCTGCCGAAATTTATGCAAAACTAAGGAGTTAGTCAAAACTTGTCTAAGTTAAACTCAAGTTGCCTTGTGAGTTCATATCTGACCTAGTATAAATTTGGGAAGTCTCCCTTTCTAAAGGGAGTACTATCCAAATTTCTACTAATTCAGGGAGTTAGATAGAATCTGGTTTTTCAGAGTTGAAGATTATTTTTGTTTTTATATTTGGGCTGATATAAACTTTGGAGAGACACTTTTCTTACGGGAAGCGCTGCCGAAATTTTCTTGATTTAAAGAAGCTAGATTATATTTTGACAGATGGCGATTCTGGCGATCCACCCTTAATAGGGGAGATTTAGCCAGGGTCTGCCTTCGCTTTGGGCGCCGCCTCGAGGTAGATTCAGGCTTAGCTAGCTAGGAAGATTTGAGTGAGAATATGTTATGGAGTTGTATTCTCCATGCGCTCGTGATCTCAGCTTGGGGATTAGCCTGTCATGTTTTACAGGTCGTCTTGATCGTTCGATTCAAGATCAAGACTAGATTCAACTTGATCCCTGGAGGATCGTCTTCTGTTATTACTGATAACAGGTCGGTTGCCGATTCGTCAGCCTTCGACTCAATTTCAACTCATTCCCCATACTCAACCTAAAAGGCTTTAGCCCTGGTGGTTTTTACTATTTGTTAAGGGTTCCACACGGACTTTTATTGAATGGCCATTTAACAAAGGTACTGAGTATTTAACTGAGGTTGATTGGGCTGGCAGTTGGGTCTTGCATGGCTAAAGCGAAGGGGTATGAGCATAGAGAATGGTTGGGGTTGACTCCGTGTAGTGCGTGTTTTGTCGCTTGATTCTTGGTGTGGTTGCAGGTATGTCATGTGGCTCGGATTTTTGATTTGGACTGCCTGCTATTTTATATACATATACATGGTTGTGAGGAGTCTCACTGTGCCTGTGAGAAGTGATCGTCATAACTCTATCCCCCATTCTGTATGTATGCGTGGATATACGTATGATGAGTGTTCGGGGGGGCCAAAAAGGTCATGTTAGCAGCTGCGTGAGAGCTGGGATTGAGGGACACGGAAGACCCTCCCTCCTGCCTATTTTGCGTCTTGGGGATTTCTTAGTCGGACGTTGGTCCTGGGCCAGGATTCGAGATCCTTGTCCAGGACATCCCAAGCCCTAGGCCCTGAAGAGGAGGGTCCTCCCCTTGCATGGAGCCTATTTACTTTGGCCGGCGGGACACTCCACCTGAAAGGCGGGAACGTCGCGAGGGCCGAACTGCGTGTTCTTCAGCCGTTTAATATCGTGAGGGGTAACCCCTTGCAATGAGTTCCTTCAACCATTCAATATTGCGAGGCCTAAGTCGCGGTTACCACATATGATTGGCATCAGTGGTTGGTATAGGGTTGGCCTGCGGCCGCGCAGTTTTATATCAGAGCCCTGTGCGCAACGCCTCGCCGCCCCGGCGTCTAAACGTTAGGGGACCGTCGGGCTTGCGCGTAGGCGCAGCGCTTAGGATTATTATAGGCCGTCGGCACAGCCCATAGAGGGGAAGTGTGTCCCAAGGCCATGAGTTTTTGTTTTAAGGGTCAGGAGACCTTTGCCCTATCCCCTCTTCTTGGATTTGTGCGAGTCTTGTTGCTTCTTAGGGATTTTCATGGTTGGACGTTGTAGTCCGTGGCAGCCGTCAAAGTCAAACCCCTTGACTTTCGCCCAGGCCCCGGGGAGGACTCACCCCTAGGGCCGCGAGAGACGACTAGCACCACAGGCATGGGCCTGTGTACCACCAACTCTGCATAAGGGTAAAGAAGAGGGTGTGTGGTCTTCAACCGCGCATGGCGGTTGTCCAGCGTCGAGAGATTAACCCTCAAGGCGCGTGTCAGCCGATACTTGAGTATCGAACGCGACCCTCGAGATTAACGAGGACCGCACGAGTATGGGTACCACGTGGTACGCCATCGTTGAGACCGCTTGCATGCGCTTGCATCACGAGTCGATATGAGTTAGCCCTGCGTCCGCGCGATTTTTATACTAAGTCTCGCGAGTGACGCCTATCCTATTTCCGCGTCGGGAAGTTATGGGTTGGCTACCGAGGGGCTAGGAGCGTTGCCGCGTTGTTTGCATTGTGTCATTCCGTGTGTATGTGTGCGTGTTGTTGTCGTATGGTTGTGGTGCTCGCGTGGGGTGTGGGATGCGTCCTAGTCGACCGACGACGAGTCGCGCTTGGGACTTCAGCCCCCCAAGATGTCGGTTCGCGTGCCGGTTCGATAGGCGTATTACCGCGCGTACCCCCTATGCTACAGCGAACAAGAAACGCCCTCGGCTGGTCCACCTCTGCGATTGCAACCGAGTAGCTTTCGTATTGTGGACTGGTAGCTCGGCGGGGATACGCCCACCGAAGGGAGGTGACA
>BFEA01000256.1:806483-816933 GCA_003427395.1 Chara braunii
GACAATCTTCCCGGAAGCATCTGGAAGGAGAAAGGGCGGTGCCTCTGAAGGGCCCTGGTCGAAGCACTGGGTCACGGTCACCATGCCAACCCAATGGGAGTAGGTCACGCATGCGATGGCTGCTGTCCATTAAGGCACTTTGCTGCGCCAAATAGAAGTTGCTCCGGGTGTGCCAGCCCATGACAGACGCTTACCAGACCGTCTATAAATATTTCTGGTTGGGAGTTCATTGTGAATCTGGCTGTGATCGTCGTCCTGACTGCGACATTAAATAATTCCTGAAGAGATGGGGGCACTCTATAAATTCCTCCTGATCAGCCAGATCACATGGACAGGAAGACTCGTCGCCGTACGAGGGTAAATAAGAGTGGTTGTGCTGGCTTGCTCGGTGACAACTTAGGCACAGAGTTGGGCCGATTCACGCACGAAGACACTGCTCGCTCAATGATGCTGTTCGGTATGTTGAATTGAGGGGAGGGTAGGTTCCAATTGGTGCTCAACTGTATACACAACCATACCCATCAATCATACATCTGCTACATTGTCTTTTTGTACCTTTGATTAGTTGGTTGACGGACTGCTAACCTCAGAGACAGAATTAATGTAGGACTGTAGAATGCTACCATAGTCAGTTTTAACTAATGCTGTTGTAAGTGAACCATTCAGGGTGCATCTAGACTATGTAGACAATCTGTGTGAATGTTGTAGACATGCCACTTGATTCGGTATAGTAGGATACTCGCCGGACACAACTATTGATAGAAAATTAGGTGCCGGTCATATACATGTTGTGGTAGGTTTCAGTAGGGGATTCTAGTGCAGAAACTATCTGCCTAACTAATGAGTGGATCAGATCCTGTTGATGATAGAGCTGACAATAGGAGACTTACACGTTCGGCAGCATTAAGGGTTTCGCACGTGTTCAGGACCTTGGACGAGGGAGAAGAAAGACGGCTTCGTGCCGAACGTAGAGCCCGTGCTCTAGCAGCAGGACTACAGGAAGCAAACATCGTAGCAAGAGAGCGGGCAACATCAGCCAGAGCAGCAGCAATGGCTAACGGTACCAGCTCTGCTGCGTCATCGTCTGCGTCCTCGTCAAGGACTAGTGGGACTCAGTTGGGAATGCCACTTAGTTCCACGAGTTCCTCGGGCACTTCCGGTTCAACAAGGTCTAGACAGTCTTCTAGTCAAATGGCGGGCTCGCAGTTCAGCCCGTTGACCCCACGTGAGAGGGAGCTCAGAGAAATCCAGCAGGTCGAGAGGCTCCACCGACAGTTAGAGGAGGATCTGAAGAAAGCAACCGATAGAGAAAAAGAGATCAAAAGTAGAGCAGCCAGACTTGATACGTTAGAGGCTGACAAGGCTGCATTGGGAATTGGACGAATCGACTTTGTCTGACACCCTGAAAGTGTTGAGGGACAACATGTTGTCACTGCATGCGCACGTAGACAGCAGGATGGACTTCATGCAAAGCACTTTGGTCCAGCTCAGACTGTTGCATCTTCTTCTTCGGGTCCAGTGGTGATAGCTACAGCACCACAACAACCTGTTCAGCAATTTGGACAGCAGCAAGGTCAATGGTACCCCAAGACCCCAATGAAACCGCCTCTTGCCTTCTCAAGCGAGAGAAAGGACGAAGAACTCAACACATGGTTGCGGACAGTCCCGATTTGGGTGAAGGCCAAAAGGACCTTGCCTGAGGACGAAGTGGTAACTGCGGCGTCTTACCTAGAAGGTAAGGCAGCCAAATGGTTAGATGGTGTAGTTGTGAAGGCTAGGTATGGGCGACGCATGGCGGATTGGGCTAAGTCTTTGACTCTAGACCAATTTATGGAAATGGTAGAAGCTCGATGGCATAATCCACAGGGGGCGCAAAGGGCTACTGATGAAATTAACAAACTGGACCAACGCAAGTTCAGGTCAGTTAGAGAGCTTACGACTACCGTCGAGAGCCTGATCCTCGTCCCAGGCATCAATTACAGTGACCAGTTCCTCCTAACTACGTTTGTAGATGCCTTCCTGAGAACATGAGGAACTTGCTAGCCAGTGAGGCACGCACCGAGTACCACACGTTTGAGACATTGTCTAGAAAAACCTTAGACTTGGAGGCCACACTAGGCAATGCTCAACCCACCTCGGGAAATGACTCGAAGAAGAAGAAGAGTCCTCAGGAGTGGAAGAAGAAGGGGGCGAAGTTGATGATGGTTGAGTCTGATGGGACTCAAACTAAGATTGATGAGCTCTCTGACCTGATGGACTACTCAGAGTATGACGGCGAGGAGGTAGTTGAGGGTAGCACCCTTGCCGTGGTAGTTAAGACTAAGGCGGCAGGCCGAGGAAAGGGCCAGCCTAGGGGTCAAGGGAAGGTCGCCTCCAATCAGACCAAGCAGGCTGAGTGGGTAAAGGCAGGTCTTGATCAAGACGTGTGGCGTGACCGCCGAATGCGTGGCGCTTGTTTCAACTGCGGAGAATACGGTCACACGCAGTGGAAGTGTCAGAACGCTAGGGTTACGCAAAAGGTTGCGCCAAAAGTAGGGGCAACTTATTCCCAGGCTTCTAGCTCGGGAAACACGTGAGGCCAGTGAAAGTACAATGATACCCTCCCTACTTCATGACAAGGCCAAGGCTAATGACCCCTTCATTACCCCGCAGACACAACTAGACCAAACTATGCTCTGTACGTTAGATGTGTCTGAAGCATTAGAGGACTTAGAGAGTGAGTGGTCAAACAAGGACCCTCGCGAGTCTTGGGTGGTCCTAAAGGGGAACATTTCGTGGTGGAAGTCGATGTAGGAGGCCGCAAATGTGGTGCCTTCATAAACATTGGCTCCACGCGGAATTACATAAGTCGCGACTGTTTGGAAAGGCTGCACCAACAGGACCGGGTACGGCACCTTAGTAGACCTGTAGCATCTACTTTGGCCAACAAGGAGCGCATGATTGTAACAGACTACATCAAGGACGTAGTCTGTACCTTCTCCTATGGAGGAGGTGAGCTTAACCATAAGATCTCGTTCTTGGTTAGCGACGACTTGCCATTCGATATGTTGTTAGGCATGTACTACCTCRAAGTTGCTGAGCCCCAGTTCGACCGGGATAAGAAGGTGCTCAAATACAAGTTGCCCGATGGCCGAACTGTTAGATTGACTAAGTTCAAGGCCAGTTGTATTGTAGATACCTATGGTTGCTTGTGCGCATCAGCATTCTATAACTATTACAAGCAAAACCAAGAGGAGGGTATGTACCTTGTTTATGTCTCTGAGAAGGGGGAGGCCGTTAAAACACCCCCCGAGATAGAACGCGTCATTGCTAAGTTCCCCGATCTCTTCAAGGAGCCCTCGGGAGTTGTTGATAGGGAAGTCGTCCACGCTATAGAAATCATTCTAGGGAGTAAGACCCCAAAGGGAAGGATCTATAGGATGACCCCTGCCGAGTTAGATGAACTTCGGAAGCAACTCAAGGAGCTGACAGAGAAGGGATGGATTCGACCTAGTACTTCCCCTTACGGATCACCTGTGCTATTCGTACCGAAGAAGGGGGGTACTTTGAGGATGTGCATTGATTATAGGGGCCTCAATGCCATCACGGTGAAAAACGCAGAGCCTCTACCTCGCATAGACGACCTATTGGATAGGGTGCAGGGATGCAAGTACTGTACAAAGATAGACTTGAAATCCGGATATCACCAGATCGCAATATGACCTTAGGACCAACACAAGACAGCTTTTCAAACTAGATATGGTCTGTATGAGTTTGTAGTGATGCCTTTCGGTCTTTGTAATGCGCCGGGTACGTTCCAGCACGCTATGAATCAGATCTTCCATGACCACTTAGATAAGTTTGTCGTGGTCTACTTAGACGACATTCTAATCTTTAGTAAGTCTGTCGAGGAGCACGCACACCATGTTGAGACAGTTCTCTCACTCCTGCGACAGCACAAGTATAAGGTCGACTTAGAGAAGTGCGAGTTTGGCCGCACTAAGATACTATACTTGGGTCATGAAGTATCCGCGGAGGGAATTAGGCCGGAAGATGCGAAGGTGGCTAGTATTCGAGACTGGCCACGACCTCAGACAGTCACTGAGGTCAGATCATTCTTAGGAATGTGCAGCTACTATAGGAACTTCGTCAAGAACTATTCTACAGTCGCCTCTCCTTTGACTGATCTAACTCGACTTGACACACCATGGGACTGGACTAATGAGTGCGAGGGTGCTTTCAAGAGATTGAAGCATGCACTCATGAATCATGAAGTTCTCATGGTTCCCGATCCGCAAAAGCCATTCATAGTAACCACTGACGCAAGCCAATACGACATTGGCGCAGTGCTGGCTCAGCAGGATGGGAAAAAGTTGAGACTGATTGAGTACATGAGTAAGAAGATGCCATCGAAGAAGTTGGCTAAGTCCACCTACGAAAGGGAACTCTATGCTCTCTACAAGGCACTTGTCCATTGGAGACACTTCCTTCTAGGAAGGTTTTTCTATCTGAGGACTGATCATCAGACCCTCAAATGGATCAAGACTCAACCAGCTCTTTCTGATGCACTCAAGCGATGGATTGAGGTCATAGACCAATATGACTTCAAGCTTGAGTACCTGAAGGGAGAGTATTACAAGGTTGCAGACGCGCTATCCTGTAGAGCAGACTACCTAGGTGCGCTAGTTTCTGAATTTGGCGTATCTAATGAAGTAACTCAATCATTGGTGGGAGCCTATCAGGAAGACCTTGACACAATGGACATCATCCGCAAACTTCAGGCAAAAGACAAGGCCACAGAAAGTGAGTTTGCGATGGTGGATGGGCTAATCTATCTTGATAAGGCCGGAGTAAAGAGATTGGTAGTTCCATCTAGTGAACAGTTGCGTAGTTTATTTTTAGGAGAATGTCATGACGCAACTGGGCACTTCGGCTACAAGAAGACGAGTGCTAACTTAGTACGGCGATTTTGGTGGCCCAGAATGTTAGATAACGAGAAGAAGTATGTTGAGACCTGTCAGGTCTGTCAGCGGGACAAGCCGCGAACTCAAGCACCGCTTGGGTAATTGAAGCCGTTACCTATTCCTGATGGTCCAGGATTGAGTGTTTCCATGGATTTCATGGACACTCTTGTGACCAGCAAGAGTGGTAAGAGGCACATCTTCGTCATCATTGACCGATTCACCAAGTACGCTAGACTAATACCAATGCCAGAGACAGCCAGGACAGAATACGTCATCAAGTTGTTCAAGGACAACTGGGTAAGGGACTTTGGTTTACCAAAGACCATCATTAGTGACCGAGACGTCCGATTTACAAGTGAGTTGTGGAAGTAGACTGCGGAACAGATGGGCAGTCAACTTCAAATGACTTCAGGGAATCATCCCGAAGCCAACGGACAAGCCGAACAGATGAATAGAGTTGTACAGCACTTGCTAAGGCATTACATCAAGCCCAGCCAGGATGACTGGGATGAGCAGTTACCTCTCATCGCCAGCCTGTACAACAATGCTATACATAGCAGTACCAGCGTTAGTCCTAACCAGCTGCACTTAGGATGGAAGCCTAGATCAGCATTAGACTTTCGCCTACCTTAAAACCGACCTGCTGCAACTCCAGGCACACTTGAATACGGTGTGCAATATGAGAAGTTGCTGCAAGAGGCTGTTGAACATATGAAGAAGGCTCAGCAAGCCGTGATTGCTTCTGAGAATCAACATCGCAGGCAGTCAACATTTCAGGTAGGGGAACGTGTCTGGGTCAAGGCTAGTGAGTTAGGACAGGAATTCGGAATATCTCGCAAACTAATGCCCCAGTACTTTGGTCCCTGGGAAGTCTTGGATGTAGTGGGAGATGAAATGGATGGTCCTAAGTACGTCATTCGTGTCCTTGGTCATCTACGCACTCACCCAGTTTTTCATGCCTCAAAGCTTGCACCTTTCGTTGAGACAGATCAATTCCCTTCGAGGAGGTCGATGCTGCCCCCAACCATGGATTGACAAGTCGACATCGACGACATTGTGGATCACAGGGATATGCCTGTTCCGAAGCCGCTGGGTCGAGGAAGACCTCCTAAACCCAAGAGGGAGTACCGGATCAGATTCAGGCATCATACGGAGCCTAAAGAAGATCGGTGGTTTACCCGGGAGGAACTGATGGAAACAGCTCCTCAGGTGGTGGCAGATTATGAACGGAAGCTAAAAGGGAAGGCACCTGTGAAGTAAGCATCTCAGCGCACTTTCGAAGCTAAGGCGGATGGAATGTGAGGATTGAGCCCTCAATTAGGGGCCTTGCCATGATGTACATGTTCTGGGCTAAGGCCCCAGCAAGCCTAGTGCCCGCCCTAAGTGAAGGCGGGCCAGCAAATCAACAAGAGCCCTCTGTGCCAACATTTCACGAAGTGGGGTCTATACAGCTGCAGCACGCCAGTTGGTTGGAGTGCACCGAGTCTCGGATTTCAGCAAATGCTGAAATGCCCAGGGCCTCTGAGTTAGTTAGGCCCTGGGCACTCGAACGTGAGGCCGACAATGCATGCTGGGTAGAGAGGCCAAAAATGCCAAAGGGAAATCGGCCCACTGTCTGAATCTGGCCGAAGGCCTTGATGAAGGAGGCGCAACTGCCTTGCCCCGGGGCCCAACTGTATCGAGCTGGCTTCAGCCTCTGGGCCCCGGTCACAGGCTGAAGGGGAGGCCGCCCACACGCTGCACTGGCATATAGGCAAGCAGGGCGAGGCAGCAGGGATCTTGGCCATTGCGGGCAATGCCGGCACGCTGCGCAAATGCGAGCTGCTGGCTGCTGCGCTGCGCTAAGAGGTAGTGCAAGGCAGGCATGCGCTAGGCGGTAGGGCGCTGGCTGTGCACTGGGCGCTTGGCGGCCATAGCCGGGCTGCAGAGGGCGCAGAGGGTTGAAGGGCAAAGGTGGTACTTCGGAGGTGAAGGGCGCTGTGTGGGTAACAAGGGAGAGTGTGGGGAAGAGGACACATACCTGGTGATGGTGGACGTCTGCATTGGTGTTGACATCATCACTCGCTGGTAGTCAAGTTGTCTGGTTCCTGTTCATTGCTGTAGTTGTAGGATAGTCTGTAGAGTAGATAGGGCGCCTGGCGCCATTCACAAGAGAGAGCTACATTTGGGTTATGCTGTTGGTGTTGCCCTGTTGGGCATGGACATTGACTCACGATTCTTCTGTATCATTCTCAATGGGATGGTTACTACATTTGGGTTATGCTGTTGGTGTTGCCCTGTTGGGCATGGACATTGACTCACGATTCTTCTGTATCATTCTCAATGGGATGGTTACTCGGTTCCATGTGCAATCTGCTTTGGCTTTGAATACTTTGACTTCAGTGTGATTTTGCGTTCTAGATTTCTGTGCTTCGTTCATACTCATGTTCCTTGCACATGCCCTCTCCTCTCCGTGAAACACGGATCCTCGGGCCCCAAAGGACCTCGCGAGGTCCTTTGGAGCCGAGGACGATTTGGCTGGGAAATCCTCGGAGCCCAAGGATTTGTCCTTGAAGTGTTTTCACATTTTCATTTCCGATTTCATCTCCGAGGACAGGTGGAACGAAGACGAAATCCTTGGAATCACGTCCCCGAGGAGTGTCTTACGACACCCCATGTCTGCTCGTTGTCCTTTTGATGGCCATCTTTGGCATACATGAAGTGTTGCTTCCAAATTGACGAAAGCGCTTTTTTTTTCAGCATGAGGAGCCAAATCTTCGCCGGTCCATGGAAGTTGGGAGAGGGGGAGGTGGATGGCCAGGAGGGTCTTGAGGAGAGATGTGGAAGGGGGAAGGTCGTTGAGCGTAGTCAGTCCCTTTCAAGCATCTGAGAAAAGAGGCACCAAGGAGCTGATGGTGTTTTTTTTTTTTTTTTTAAGAGCCAGACAGTTGTGGTAGAAAAGAATAAACTAGTTTTTGGAGAATGCATACGACTTTGAAATTACATAAAAATTTGATAAAAAGGTTCAGCCTGGCAGCATTTCCTGGCTTAATTATACTCACACTAGGGGACTTTCCTGGACGTATCTGGCCGCAATTACGGCCTGTCCTAAGTGTACCTGACTGTAATTACGTCCAGAGAGCAGACGAAGAAGTACTACTGTGAGTATGCGTCCAGGTTTAAAGAACCACTACATCCAAGACTGTTTTGGCCGCGGGCGGATTCGCACTGCGCGCCAAGCTTTGCTGAACCTCCAGCGCCGCACTTCTTTTTCGTTTTTGGCTGGTGCTGCCAGCTATTGTGGGCAGGTAACCCCGAGCCTCCGATAGTTTTGGACTAGATCGATTACGGTTTTCACGTTTACCCGGGCGATGTACTGGCAATTTAAGCGAAAGATACACTTTGGGACAAGTTGGGACAAGGCCGAAAGCACAAGACGTCGGGGCTCGCTCGACACTCCTCGGGCGCCTAAAGTCCCCGGGGAATTGTTCATTCCACCTATCCTCGGGGATGCAGTCGGAAAAAAAAAAGTGAAAACACTCCGAAGGAAATTCCTTCGGCTCCGAGGATTCCCCAGCCATTTCTTCCTTTTGCCCAAGGGACCGCACGAGGTCCCTTGGGCAAAAGGAATCCGCATTTCACGGAGAGGAGCGGGCACATGGGTAGAGAGACGTTACAACCGAGAATCTGGATCGTGGCGGCACCCTATTGGCTGAAGGCCTCAAACACATTTGATTTTTTTTTCTTTTCTTTTTTCTTGTCTGACATCGTTCGAAGGAAATGTCCTCGGGCGACGTCCCCAAGGACAGGTGGAACGATGGCAGGAATTTCCTTGAAAACCCCCAAGGAAACTTCCTTCGGCCCCGAGGACGCCCCAAGGAGTGTCGAACGAGCCCCGTCATCAGTGGCGAGAAAAAGGTGAGGCGAGGAACCTTTTTTTTTTTTTTTTTTTTAAGCGAGCACTGTGAGGAACCTAGCACAGTTGTGAAGATCCACCCAGGTGAAGAAAACAGAAGTCGCAAAACTCCAAAATCCATCACAAGGAGCGACCCGGGTTCGAACCGGGGACCTATTGATCTGCAGTCAATTGCTCTACCACTGAGCCATCGCTCCTTGTGTTGTTGAAACCCAGGAACATATAATTTAACAGGATCGCACTGCCCTCCGAGGACTCCCATCTCAGGGCGTACTCACACTATCACGTCTTTTAAACTATTTTTGCAAAATCGCAAATTGGGTCACAAGGGGCACGTATTTTGCGATATCACGCAAAAGGGCACGTATACGTCAGCGGCCTGGACAGCCACAGGGTCATGTATTTTGCGGGGACCTCTCCAATCGTATTTCTATTTCTGCTGTTTCTTTCTGGAAACAAAAACAAAAATTCGCAGTGTGCAGGGTTGTAGAATTCGATTAAAAAAAAAAAAAAAAAAAAAAAATCGATTTTGCAAAAATATGTGCGCGAGGGGGGGGTGCGAACGGCTGTTTTTTTGTGTTGCCTTGTGTGTCCGCGCAGGGATAGTATTTTCACATTTGGAGATCTGGTTGCTACAGTGTTGTTTCTGTTCTGTGGTGAAAAAGAGGTGTGGTGTGTCACCAGGACGTGACATATAATCGCAAATTGACACCCTTAAAATTTGCGAAAATACGTGGTAGTGTGAGTATGCCCTCACTCCCATTCCCCTTGCACGCCCACCTCATCTTTTTTTCCTTTTTTTGTTTTTAATGCCCATCTTGATTTTGTCCATTTTCCGTACCCGAACCATTCCTGGACCTGTGTTGTGTCACCCCCTGCATATGAGCCCTTGCGGTTTCTCTCTTTTGTTTTTTTTCTTGGCCCCAAAGTACCCAGGGTACAGGGGTCTATTCATATCAACCGTGTCCGTACACCTATGTTTGGGAGGAGAGGTGGTTGGGAGGAGAGGGCACAGGCAGACGTGGCAGCCCATCTCATGTATGTGTCATGCTCTCCAGCTCACCACTCAAGACCCTCGGCACAATGCATCCTCATCAAGAATGTATATCAGCTACCTGCCTGGCCGGATACAGTCATGAGGAGGGTGCAGTGGGTTGCAGGAGAAGAGAGTTGCTTTTCTTTTCCTCCCTTTGACAATCTGCCACCCATCCAGACTACTATCTTCCCCCGAATCGAATGTAGGGTCATTGTCGCTGTATCTAAACTGAAAATTGCCCCAGATACAGCTATACTGACCAGATGTTATGTTCAGGTGATGACAGTAGCACCGGCTTTCCAAAACAGCAACGGAGCAGTCTGTCAGTTCTGATTCTTCTGAACGAGCGCACCAAACTCAGAAACGACACAGGAATTCTAGTCGCAAGAAGAAGGCACTTTTTTTTTTTTTTTTTTTTTGCAAGAAATTATTGTATTTGCAAAATGAAGGCGAGCCCGGGGCTCTGTTTCATGATCTTTCATCCTTTTCTTTTTTATTTTATTTTTTTGGTGGTGGTAATGGTGGGGGAGGGTGGGGGGAGTGGCTAAATGGTACAGACCCACCCACAGCTGTCAG
>BFEA01000256.1:869063-883989 GCA_003427395.1 Chara braunii
CCGTAAGTGTGTGCACGCATGCATGTGAACATGTGAGAGTACAGGCAAAGTTTCATCTTGTCACACTGCAAGACCAGCGTCATAGATAGGTTGGGAGAGGTATGCAACTGACTCTGTCAATCACTGCGGAGAAGATGGAATCGACAGTTTGTTCTAACATGCTCAGTGCATCACAGAGTTGCAGATATGTCTCTTCGGGCCGCAGGTCATGTCCCACCACTGCAAGCATGCCACCCACAGAGAGCACACACGAAAACATGACACGTAAGCAAAGATGCTCAAATAACAATACAAGATTGCAGTCCTACAGGCCATCCGTTAAAATTGGAACGATACAGAGAATGAAGATTAGCATGGCCCCAGCGCAAGGATGACAAAAAAGGGGGGGGAAACAGGGGATATATTTATTAAAAAAAAAAAAAAAGATTGCACCAGTGGTTGAGCATCACAGCATACGTCCTTCTGAAACCACGGACTTTTTTTAAGGTTTTTTTTTTCTGAACCAAGACTTAAAGACATGGGTCAAAGTCTTCTGCATAATTTGGTATGGTGGCAGATGCACCGTTCCGAAACTTGGTGTGCTCGCCCCAGTCGAGTCAAAGGGACTTCATCTCCCAAAAGTCCACCTTTAAGTTCCATCAGCAGATGAACATACTAACATAGCCATGCTCGCACTCATGTAGTGTACACATCACAGCAAGACTTTCACTCCATAGCATTTATTTTGTTTTCCTTTTTTAAAGTTTCTTTTTCTTTTTTTCTTTTTTTCTTTTTTTTTTTCTTGAAAGCAGAACCTTATGGTTCAGGCTCCTTTCCATTCTGGAGTGCGTAAGCCCGACTCCATAGCATTGTTGTTACCTGCACAATAACATTTGCAAAGCAGGAGGTCCAAGCACAGGAAACAGACTTCACCTAGAGTCAACGACCTAAAGTCAGCGACCTAAGGTCAACTTAAACAAGACTCAGAAGACTGAAGGCCAAGCATATCGAACCCCGAAGTCAACAACCTAAGGTCAACTCAGCCAGAAGCGTCTACGGTACCAACCGGCCTAGCACAGTTGGTACACCCATGCACTGTTGAAATGCAGACCTGAGTTCGAATTCCAATAGAAATCAGATGGGTGCTAGGCTACCAGAGTGGCCCGGGGTCACTTGCCCGGCCGGGCCAAAAATATTTAAAATTAAAAAAAAATAAAAAATATTTTAAAATTTTATTTTATATTTTAAATTTGGTAAAGAATTTCAATGTGACCCTGAGGCAAAAGTTGTTCAGTTTATTTTTCTGCATAACATAGTTGTTTTTCGGATTTTTTGGATTTTTTTTGTTTTTTGCTGGGACCCTCCCTTGTCCTTGCACGGGCTGGCCACCCGGGACCCGGGCGGCCCGGCTGGTAGCCTAGGATGAGTGAAACTAACTCTGAAATTTACCGAGGGCCGGTCGGTTCCAAGATGATATCCGAAGGTCATTGCCCTTTTTTTTTTGGGTTGAGTTCGAGGGTCAAGAAGTCAGTTTGCAGGGTTTAAGCTGGTTGGTCCAGAGCCCTTGCCACTCCGGTAGGTAGGGTAGCAGAGAGGGGTCGCTTTGGTCCCAAAACCAAACGAGTACGGGTATGGTGGGGTAGCAGTGAAGGGTCACTTTGGGAGAAAAAAAAAAAAAAAGAGGTAGATAGGGCCCACGGCAAAGCCTTTTCGGTTTTGCGATCTCGAACTTGCCAAGTATGGTGCTCCCATCCCTAAACCAGACCGATAGGCCCTTTTTTCCCTCTCTCTTAGTGCGATGACAGCCTTGAGATATCATCGTGAAACTGACCGGCCCTAGGTAACTCCGGAATTCCGTTCATCTGGTTCCATCATCTGGGTTCGAACTCACATCTGCATTTCAACAGTTTATGGGTGTACCAAACTGAGCTAAGCCCGTTGGTGTAGCCCTTTTTTAACAATTTTGACGTTTGATAACGAATCAGTCTCCTATGGGCCCAGTTTCGGGACGGAAGTACCCGAACTTTTTTGCCCTGGGCGGGATGTACGTGGTCAGTTCTGAGTTCAGGGTTGCAAAACCCGAAAGGTTTTGCAGTGGGCTGTGTGTCTAGATGTTTCCACAACACTTTGGCAGTGAAACAAAACAAGCCTGGGTGAGGTAGGGGGTTTTAGCAGTGAGGGGTCACTCACTTTGGTGGTCCCAAACCAAAAAAGAAGTCAAGCTAATGCAATGAATTACAGTATCCAGCGGGCTGTACGCTACCGGTAGCTGCTGTGGTAGTTTCCCGGCGGTTGAGGTCTTCAGGGCTGTTACGATCCTGGTCATTTCCCAAGTGCAAATTCACAATGAAAGACAATACCACCCAATTGCGAAAGAAATGAAAGCACTTGCAAGAGATAAAGACCAGAGGAGAGGTAAAGAAGAAGAAGAAGAAGAAGAAGAAGAAGAAGAAGTACACCAGCAAGACCAATGACAATTCCCCCCTTCTCTCTCCTCCTTCCTCCTTCCTCCTTCTCTTCACCAATCTTAGTCTTCTCTCAACAATAATAATAACAATGAATGGATGAACCAGAATCAATGTCCGAAGTTCCCCCTTACTGCTGACTCAACTCACAACAACAACAACAACAACAACAACAACAACAACAACAAAGTCCACCATGGCCATGGCTTCCCTCCTTCATCCTCCTCTCTCATGCATAGGCCATGGCGGACTACTAGGAGGCAGCTATGATGCTGCGCTGATGTCCCAAGACAACCCAAAGCAGCTATGCCGCTGCTTGACTTGGTCCGCTATGCCTGACTCTGCCTTGAGCTGCTCTGGTGCAGCGCTACCCCAACTGGGGCCTTCCAGATGCAGCGCCCAACAAGGTGACGAAGATGGTGTCCACCATAGCCAGGTAAGTTCCCTACCACTCTCCTACCATGCCCCCTTCTTCCTCCTCCTCAAGCTGGGGTGCTCGCCATAGCCAGGCTGAGCCCCAGCGGACCTTCACCTTCAAGCAGCGCTGCTTCAGTCCAGCGCTGCGCTCCAGCAGCATGTCGCCAATCCTTGCATACCGCAAATTAGGAAGAGCTCACCGCTCTTCCTGAAGATATAGCGGCCTACCGGCCTCCTGGGCGGCGACTTCCTAGGCCAAGCGGCCTCCCAGCAACCGGTACCTCCTCCCTTTTGGAGGGAAACATCATTGCAGGCTCTGTTATTGTCCGCACAGGCCCTAGACCCGGGCTACTTGGACTGGTACCGGCCTACTTCTAACCTACCGCTACTGGGCCTCTAAAAATGCCAACTTTTGTCTTCTTCTGCTCGGCCTACCTGCTACTTGAGTGTTTTTCCCCAGCTGCTCTAAGTGTCGTGGGCCTACTCCCCGCTACCGGCATGTTTACCCCCCTGCAACCCTTCAAAGTCATGGCCACATGTAAGTACCGGCCCGGTGGGCCTTGCAACCAACAAGTACCCTGGCGGCAAGCACTCAGACAGGCATGCAACCCAGCAGGCACGCACACACACACAACCGGCAAGCACTCAGACAGGCATGCAAACCAGCAGGCACGCACACACACAGACTTGGGACCACAGCAGAATGCGGGAATCACACAAGGCATTCATTCCATTGACAAATCCCAGAAATCAGCAGTGTTCTCAGTCTGTGTTTTGGGCGGGTCATTACAGGGCTTGATCCCTGGACCTGTCTCTTAGTCAGTTAGTTACTTTTCTTTTTTTTCTTTTTTCTTTTTCTAACTCTGTGTAGATTTTACCTCTCCAGGGTTTGATCCCTTGACCTGTCCCTCGATGAGTCAGTGGGGCTTTTCTGCAATTGTGGTAGTTTTAGGCCTGCGTTGCTTTCGTTTGCTGTTTTGCCCTTCTTCTTTTCTTTTTTTTTTTTTTTTTTGAAAAACAACCTGGTCAAGAACTAGAGGTGCTGATAGGAGCAGACGCCTCTAGTACTGTCGGGGAGGCTCCATCTATTAGTGGGAAGCATCACCTGCTGGAAAACGGGTCCAGTGTCCCTTATAACAATAGGAAATAGAGTTTCTTGCAGGTACATACTCCATGGCCAATTACAGTCTGACCCCTTAGTCCTCTACCTCCTCCCTCCTTACCTAGCCCTGCCTTTGCTCAACCTCCTACCTCCTTTCCCGTGTTCTGCCATTTTACCCAGTATCTTCCCCATACCATTCTATGCGCACCAAAGCCAGAGGTTGGGGGGGGGAGAACTCAGCAAATTCTGACAGAGGCTGAGGCAGGAAAGAGGGGTCGACCTTCGTCCAGTCTTGAAAGCATAGATTGTAGTCTCTTTCCCCATCTCCTACTTCCCCCCCCCCCCCCTCTCTCTTCCTTTCCACACAACCTTTGCGATCCACCCCCCTTGTTCCCCGCCCAGCCAGTCTTTGCAGAAGCTTTCTATGTTTTGTCTGATTTCTTGTTTAGAATGTAAAAAAGCTATATTCTGTTTACTTTTCCCCATTGGATAACAATGTCTTCTTGTATTTGTTCCTTTATTGAACTAATGAACTCTGTGCCGTCCCAGTGAACCCCTTCCATTACCCCAGATAATGGCTCTGCGGCCCACTTTAAGCATGTTCTCCTCAAAGGTTGTAGCTTCCATGCTTTGCAGAGGAGAGCCCTCCAGTCCCATGGCCAGGGTTGTGAGGCGCCCATTTGTCTCCAGATGCGGTCCCACCACCTCCACAGCCATATCGCTGCCGGGCACTGCAGAAACATGTGTTCGATGGTCTCGGGTCATTTCCTAGACGGAAAGGATTCTGCACATAGCCTGCACCAGGGGAGCGTTAACCCTTTTTGTTCCAGGTGCGTTCTGTCTATCAGCCAGTCGTTAGTCAGCAGGCATCTATGTTCCACCTGCCATTGTAGGGAGGCCACTTTCGCTGGCATGGCCCTATTTGCCTTAAACCACTTTACCGGCCACAACATTTCCTTTCCTATGTTAAGATGTTTCATCCAACGCGACTCAACCACGTCCCTCAAGTTAACTCTTGGTCACAGCATCCGGTACAAAGCTTTAACCGAGACGGTATGCAGCCGCCTTTCCCCAGATCTTCCCATGCCATCTTGAAGAGTCCATATCCATTCAATCGGGCCCGGGGGAGTTCCTGTATTGGTTTATTTGGTTTGTACACCCTCCATTGGTCCTCCTTGAGGACACCCTTTTTCCTGTTTTCAGTATAGATTCGTTCCTAGGCAGTAGGTTGTCCGTCTTACGCTGTAGGCTGTCCCATCCTCGAGTGTCGAGGGGAACAAAAGTGTGGGGCACAAGGGAGTTCTGGTTCTTTGGTGGATACTTCTTTTCACGTTGGGGGAAAGAGGTCGCGTGGAATCCTGCTGCGCTAATCCAATCCAGCGCTAAGGCAGGGCTTCGTCTTCAACCTTGGTGGAAAGCTGACAGCCATAGCTGGGCCATTCTGCTTGCTGACAGCCAGCGCTGGGCATCAGGCCCTGACTGCGGTAAGGTGCCTCCTCTTACCTGAGTTGTTGGGGATAGGCAGCGCTGCCGTCGAAACTCTTCTTCGAAGTGTTTGTCGAAGTGGCAGCCATCTTCTTCTTCATCAAGTTGGTGTTCTTCTTCTTCTTCATCCTGGGAGCCGTGCTCCCCTGTTGAGCATGTCTCACTTCATCTGCAATGGGCATCATGGTTGAGGCAGAGTGGCGTGTTGGGTTCAGGAGGGTGTGTCGCGCTTGGTGGGTTTGATAGGTTGGGCGTACACGTGCGCCGTAGCTTGGAGCTCGAGGTTCGGAGGAAGAAGAAGTCTCCCTTGTTTGATGAAGTTTGTAAATAATTGATTCGTGGTTGTTGAGAATGTGGTTGGGATCATGGGAATTATGTGCTGTTGATTGAACTAGAGAGAGACGGTATAATCGGAATTGAATTAAATGGTTGTGTAAGCTTCTGCTGTGCATTCTCCTCATCTGGTTTGGCGTGGATTGCTCTCTCCTAGTCTACTTCTCATTGCCCATGTGTATGGGAACGTGCGAATGCCATGCATGATTCGTTTTCAATCACACGCATAACACTAAGGTACGATAGCAGTGAGGGGTCACCTTGGCCCCCCAAAACAAAACAAGTCTGGGGGCTCTCTCTTCCCCCTTTCCCCCCACCGCCTGGCCAGGCTGCCCAAACCATAGAAAGAATTGAACGCACGACATCTTTGTCGACAGTTATGGGTATGCACCAGTCAGCCACAGGGCAGATCCAATGTGGCCCCGTTCCAGCTGAGGCGAGGACTAAATCTGGTTTATCTAGAACCAGTGAACCAGTGAGAAAAACTTGTGCCATTTGACACCATGCCTCCAGCGCAAAGATGAGACACAAGACGGCAAACGATCCCATGTACTTAATCAAAAAAACAAAAACGAGATGCAGAGATTCTGGTCTACCTTCTTCCCCCGAATACAACGTACGGTCATTGTAGCTGCATTTGAGGCATCTTTCTGTCTAGATACAGCTATAATGACCGTACGTTGTATTCGGGAGAAGAAGTTAGGGAAAGGACAGGAAGACAATGCATGGACTTAGCCCGTGGAAAGCATCAAGCCTTCAAACAGTGTTCAAAGCACTTTGTGTAGGTGCGAAGGTGTTGGTCATACCCCCTATTATACCCCCTTCCCCACCCCCACCCCACCCACCCCCTTTCCCCCCCATCTCCCCCTCCTTACCACTTCTCCCCCCTCTCCATCCTCCATGGGGCTGTCTATCGCTGGGGTATTATGCAGGGAACACGCTGTTCCACATTGAGAAAACAGCCCAGCTGCCAGCAACCACTGTCTGGTCAGGTCCAAAAGATGGTGATGGGTGATGGGTGATGGGTGATGGGCGGTTAACACTACCACCCATCACCCATCACCCATCACCATCTTTCGGCGGGGTGACCTGAGCAGTCGGCGGTCGCAGGCACCAGTGCTCAACATGTCTACGCCATTTGTCACTCACTTCCATACCCAGCAAGAGATAACGTCACAAAAAAAAAAACAGAGTGCCAATCCCCACAGCAGACAGATAGACAGTCATAAGGCACTCATGGTTAACCACCGGTATCTTAGGCCGTTAACGCGGTGGACGAATTGGCCGGCCACGCGGGGCCAAATTCATTCGAGTCAGAGGGGACCTAAGAATGCGGTAGGTACTGGTGGTTTAACCACTAGGTTCCACCAACCCCGCTTTTCCAGCAGAAACATAGCGTAACCCCTCAAAACTGAAATAATAAGCATTTGGGTTTCCAAGTTTTTCACTCTGTGGATGGGTGAGGGGGTCCAGACAACGGGTCATCGCTGAAGGAGGACTGCAAGTTCAAACACCAGTACTCCCTAAAGGCGTGACCCCATTAACAAGCCATGATTTTACGAAATGTACAGGCCACTACGGGAGCGCCCAAATTCATCCGACTAGAAACGTTTCTATTCTATGTTCTTTTTCCACGGCCCATAGCTGGGCCAAGTACTGGTGGTTTAAGATCCGACTAGAAACGTTTCTATTCTATGTTCTTTTTCCACGGCCCATGACTGGGCCAAGTACTGGTGGTTTGAGCTTCCAAGAATGGGCCCGGCCATCCCCATGAGGACCCCCTCAGACATCCCCATGAGGGGCCCCCCCGCCCCTCATGCTCTGGTGTGAATGCAGCGGTTTGGCTTGTGATTGGACATAATATTTTCACTAGGTGCTGGTCTCCTCATTAGTGGGGGCCTGCTAGGAATTATAGGCTTGATCTGGCAGTCATAAAAAGGGATGATACAGAGAAGATTCGCATGGCCCCTGTGCAAGGATGACGCGCATAAATCGAGAAATGGACCAAGAGAAAAAAAAAAAAAAAAAAAAAAAGGGGCTGAARAGGCAGCACCTACCACAACTTTCCATATGTTTCAAACATCTTGTTTCAGGGATGCTGGACCCATTTTCCAGCAGGTGTCGCTCCCCACCAGCAGACGTTGGAGCCTTCCACCTGGATGCTAGAGAGACCTGCTCGTACCAGTCTCTCCAGCAGTCCTGTTGGAAGTCTTTCAGGAAAAAAATATTAAAAAAAACGAAAAATTGTTTACACCACCACTCCATCTGGACCTATTTTGACAAACCAAAAGTTCCATTTCCCCAAGCCTAAAATCTACAGTGCCACAGTGAGAAAAAATAATTGTGGTACCCTTTCCCACCAAACCTCTACCGGGCCTGGGCACTGTAGATTTTGGCCCCGTGAGGAGGGAACGTCACTTGCAGGGGTGATAGAAGCAGGCAGCCCCTACAAGTGGTCCCCGGTTGGAGGGGAGCTGCACTTCCTGGAAAAGGGGTCCAGCGTCCCAACAGAATACAAAATGCAAGTTACCTGCAGGAATCTCGTCTATGCATGCCTTCGGTAGTCTAGATTCATTGCTTTCTTTGGAATAAGCTGGCAGGCCAGCCAAGGCTTCACCATTGAAGAGCAGAGGGCTCCATTGATTTTGTAGGGGTTATGAGGGGGGGTAGTTACCAGCGTACTCTTTGGATAAACTGAAGCTGGGAATTTCCCAGTGCTCTGGTTACCTCCGGGGGCCAAGTCCCAAGTCACAAGTCCCACTAGCAGCGTTGAGTTTCCTCAATGCCTGAATCTGGACGTGTTTGTAGACGTGCCGTTGAGAAACTCAACGCCATTTCTGCACATCTCCACAAAAACGACCAGATTCAGCCGTTGAGAAAACTCAATGCTGCTAGCGGGACTTGGCCTCGGCTTGGTTGTGAGGATTTCCGGGCGTTAAAGTTTGTGCTTGCTTTGATAACGGAAATTCTCTACTTTTTTCCCGGTGCGAGGAACAAGCCCTCACGGGGCCCTATCAGACATCACATGTTCTGGGCAAAGGCCCCCAGCAAGCCAAGTGCCTGCCCTAAGTGAAGGCGGGCCTGAATATTCGTCGAAGGCCAAAATTTGACACTTTCATATGTGGGTATTCAGGCTCTTGCAGCACGCCAGTTGGTTGGATGAACGCGCGAGCCTCACTAAGCTGCGTCGTACAGTTGGCCCAGACCTTGACAGTTGCGCCTGGGCACATACACACAAAACAGGGCCGATACATTGAGAAGCAGGCCATCGGCCTAGGCAAAAGCAGTACTGTCGATGCACCTACCTGAGAGCCATGCACAGATGCAGCAAACAGCCCAAGTCCTGAGACTCAGGCCGTGCCCAACTGTAAATGGGGTCCAGGCCCTCAACTGTAGTCTCGGGACTGGGCGCAGGGACTGAGGCCCAACCGGAAGCTACTGGAAGCTTCCAGCCAGGCCACACACAGCATCCAGAAGGCTGCCACTTCCATATAGGAAGTGAGGCCGCCCTGGCGAGGCATTCTGGCCTGCATAGGCAATGCAGAAGTGCAGCTGCGCTACTGCTTGATGCTGCACTGCGGCCAAGGGCGCTGACGGGGCGCGTAGAGGTGAAGTGGGGTGCTGCAGGGCAGCGGGGCGCAGGCAGCCATAGCCGGGCTGCTGGGCGCCAGGGGGGGTAATGCGGGTGATCTGGTGGTCTTCAGGGAAGGAGGCGAGTGTGGGGTTATCAAGGTCTGATTGAGGGTGACGAGATATGTACCTGGTGCATGAAGAGAGGTCGTCTATGGTGTTGACAGTCATGTACATTGGTCTTCGAGAGTCAAAGTGAGCCTATTGCGTGAACACAGTTGTAGGTAGGATAGTCGGGTAGAGTAGGCAGGGCGCTGGGCGCCAGACAGAGAGAAGCGACTTTGGATACTGTGTTGGTGTGGCCTACGGGCTTGAACATTGGCTCATTACTTCATTGTATTGCTCTATATGGATGGTTTCTCAGTGCATTTGTACTCTTTGCTTGGACGCGACTACTTGGACATCTGTGTGATTTCGCAACTTGGTTTTATGTATATCGTTCATACTCATATTCCTTGCAATTTGGTATCGGAGCTGGTTCGTGATCGACGCTTACCTGTCACCGGCGACATTGTTACTTGGTGCGCTGACGATGCTTCATGTGCAGTAAGAATACTTTGGCGCGGGTTTGTATGAGTGGGGGCCCAGGCAGGAAGTACAAGTCCGTGAGAGAGTTGACCACAACCGTAGAGCAGTTGATTGTCGTCCCAGGAGTGGAGTATAATCCACAGATCTTATTGACCATATTTTTTAGATGTCTTCCCACAGACATCAAGAACCTTTTAGCTAGCGAGGCTCGTCTCGAGTATCACACATTTGAGACATTCAGTAAGAAGGCCTTAGACTTAGAGGCTATGTTGGGTGGTGCTCAAACCCCCACTACGGATGGAAGAAAGAAGAAGATTCCACAAGAATGGAAGAAGACGGGTAGTCGATTGATGATGGTTGATTCTGATGGGAATTAAACGGAGATCAATGATGCTTTTGAGCTTATGGAGGGATCAGAGTTAGACGGCGAGGAGAGTGTTGAGGGTAGCAACCTCGCCGCCGTAGTTAAGACTAAGGCAGGTGGTCGCGGCAAGGGTGGTCAACAGAGGATTCAGGGGCAAGCCGCCAACCCAAACAAAATAGTTGCTTGGGTGAGGGCCGGTTTGGATCAAGAAGTGTGGCGGGAGCGTTGGCAACGAGGGGCTTGCATAAACTGCGGCGAATATGGTCGTCAGCAGTTAAGTGCAAGAACAGGAAGGTCTCGCAGAAGATCCCTCCTAAGGGTGGGTATCCTTCTTCTCAGTCTGGGGCCTCTACAAGCTCCAGCTCGAAAAACACTTAGGGCCAGTAGAAGTTGTAGTTGCTTCTACCCTCGTTGAAGTGGGCGACGAACCCTCCCCGTTTCAAGAGTTGGTCGAAGCTATTGACTCCTTAGTCACCCCGAAGACGCATCCGAACCCAACTATACTTTGTACGTTGGAAGTGTCTAAAGCTTTAGAGGACCTTCAAGGTGAGTGGTCGGCAAGGGACCCTCCTGAGTCTTGGGTGGCACTGAGTAGAGGTCCTCGAGGGGAGCACTTCGTTGTGGAAGTTGGTGTGGGTGGCCGCAAGTGCGGTGCCTTCGTAGACATTGGCTCCACGTGAAACTTCATAAGTCGCGACTGTGTTGAGAGACTGCGCCTAAAGGACCAGGTGCAGCACCTTCGTAGACCGGTAGCATCTACTTTGGCCAACAAAGAGCACATGATGGTGGAAGACTACGTAAAGGATAATTAAATCATAAGATATCATTCCTGGTAAGCAACGATTTGCCTTTCAACATGTTGTTGGACATGTACTACCTCGAGGTTGCCAAGCCCCATTTTGACTGGGACAAGAAGGTGTTAAAGCAGGAGTTGCCTAATGGGAGGACCGTTAGACTGGCCAAGTATAAAGTCAGTAGGTTGATAGACTTCTATGGGTGCTTATGCGCACCTGCATTCTATAACTATTATAAACAGAACCAAGAGGAAGGTATGTACTTAGTCTATGTCTCTGCGAAAGGGGAGGCCGTTAAAACACCCCCAGAGATAGAGACCATCGTCGCTAAGTACCTTGATCTGTTTGAGGAGCCTTCAGGGATCGTAAACAGGGAGGTTGTCCATGCCATAGAGATCATGCCAAGTAGCAAAACACCTAAAGGGAGAATCTGTAAGATGGCTCCAGCCGAGTTGGACGAGCTTCGGCGACAACTGAAAGAGCTCACAGAGAAGGGGTGGATTCGGCTTAGCACCTCCCCCTTTGGCTCACCAGTTTTATTTGTTCCAAAGAAAGGGGGAACACTAAGGATGTGTATCGATTATAGAGGCCTCAATATCATCACCATTAAGAATGCAAAGCCTCTACCATGCATCGACGACCTATTGGATAGGGTGCAGGGGTGTAAGTACTATACTAGGATAGACTTAAAATCCGGCTACCATTAGATTGCCATAAGACCAGATGACCAGCATAAAACCGCATTCCAGACCAGGTACGGTCTATACGAGTTTGTGGTGATGCCCTTTGGCCTTTGCAGTGAGCCGGGTACATTTCAGCACGCAATGAATAGGATCTTCCATGACTATTTGTTGTCGTGTACCTCGACGACATACTTATCTTTAGTAAGACTGTCGAGGAGCATGCTCAGCATGTAGACAAAGTACTTTCACTCCTTCGGCAACACAAGTGTAAGATAACCGCAGAGAAATGCGAGTTCGGACGCACTCGAATTTTGTGCTTGGGCCATGAAGTATCCACGGATGGGATTAAGCCCAAAGATGCAACGGTGGCTAGCATACGTGACTGGCCACAACCCTAATCTGTGACTGAGGTCAGATCATTCTTGGGAATATGTGGTTATTACCGCAACTTCGTGAAGAATTATAGCACGATCACATCTCCCTTGACTGATCTAACTCGACTTGATACGCCGTGGGATTGGACCGACGAGTGTGAGGCATTTTTCACGCGTTTGAAGCATGCGCTCACACACCATGAAGTTCTCATGGTACCCGACCTGCGAAGGCCATTCGTTGTAACCACTGACGCAAGCCAATATGGCATTGGCGCAGTGTTGGCTCAGCAGCATTGGCGCAGTGTTGGCGCATTGAGACCGGTCGAGTACATGAGTAAAACGATGCCACCAAAGAAGTTGGCAAAGTCCACCTACGAGAGGGAACTCTACGCTCTCTACAAGGCACTTATCCACTGGAGGCACTACCTATTAGGAAGGTTCTTCTACTTGAGAACTGACCATCGGACCCTCAAGTGGATCAAGACCCAACCAGGTCTCTCTGATGCACTCAAACGCTGGATTGAAGTCATAGATCAGTATGACTTCAAACTAGACTATGTGAAGGGAGAGTACAACAAGGTTGCGGATGCGTTGTCTCGCAGGGCAGATTACCTAGGTGCGCTGATTTCTGAGTTTGGCTTATCCGAGGACGTTACTCGATCTTTGGGGGAGGCCTACAAGGAAGATCCCATCACGATGGACATCATCAATAAACTGCAGGCCGAAGACAAGGCCACCACTGACGAGTTTATGATGGTGGATGGTTTCCTCTTTCTTGAAAAGGCAGGGTTTAAAAGGTCAGTTGTTCCATCGAGGGAGATTTTGCGTAGTCTATTTTTAGGTGAGTGCCATGACACAACTAGACATTTCGGCTACAAAAAAACTAGTGTTAATTTATTACAGCGATTCTGGTGGCCTAACATGCTGGACGATGTTCCTTCTGGTCCAGGGCAGAGTATCCCCATGGACTTCATGGATACTCTCGTGACCAGCAAGAATGGCAAGAGGCACATCTTCGTCATAGTGGATAGGTTCACTAAATATGCTAGACTAATTGCCATGTCGAAGACTGCCAGGACTGAGCACGTCATTAAGTTGTTCATGGACAACTGGGTGTGTGACTTTGGATTGCCAAAGACCATTTTTAGTGATAGAGATGTCAGGTTTACCAGTGAGATGTGGAAGAAGGCCGCTGAACAGATGGACAGCCAGCTTCAGATGACTTTTTGGAATCATCCTGAAGCAAATGGGCAGGCTGAACAGATGAACCGTGTGGTGCAGCATCTACTGAGGCATTACATCAAGCCCAGCCAGAATGACTGGGATGAGAAACTACCTCTCATCGCCAGTCTGTACAACAATGTTGTACATAGCACCACCAGCGTCAGTCCTAATCAACTGCACCTGGGATGGAAGCCTAGATCTGGTCTAGACTTCCTCCTGCCTGAAAACCGAACTGTTGCAACTCCTGGAACCATTGAATTTGGTGTCCAGTATGAGAAATTGTTGCAGCAGACTGTCGAACACATCAAGAAATCTCAGGAAGCCATGATTGCTTCTGAGAACAAGCATCATCAACAGTCCACATTTCAGGTAGGAGAACGTGTTTGGGTCAAGGCTAGTGAGTCGGGACATGAGTTTGGCATCTCTAGGAAACTAATGCCTCAGTATTTCGGTCCTTGGGAAGTCTTCGACATTGTGGGTAATGATTTGGATGGTCCCTCGTACGTCATTCGTATCCCTGGTCACCTACGCACTGACCCTGTTTTTCACGCCTCCAAGCTCGCACGTACGTCATTGGATAGTTCCCATCACGGAGATCTATGCTGCCCCCAACCATGGATGGCCACGTGGACGTCGACAATATCCTGGACCACAGAGACATGCCTATTCCCAAGCCAACTGGCAAGGGTAGACCTCCTAAACCTGCAAGAGAGTACAAAGTAAATTTCAGGCATCATACTGATCCTAAGGAAGATCAATGGATTCCAAGGGAGGAACTTGTCAAGACAGTTCCTCAGATCGTGGCAGAATATGAGAAGAAATTGAAGGGGAAGGCACCAGCATGAAGCATCTCAGTGGACTTTCGAAGCTAAGGGGGATGGAATGCGGGGAACAAGCCCTCACGGGGCCCTATCAGACATCACATGTTCTAGGCAGAGGCCCCCAGCAAGCCAAGTGCCCGGCCTAAGTGATGGCGGGCCTGAATATTCGTCAAAGGCCAAAATTTGACACTTTCATATGTGGGTGGGTATTCAGGCTCTTGCAGCACGCCAGTTGGCTGGATGGACGCGCAAGCCTCACTTAGCTTCGTCGTACAGTTGGCCCAGGCCTTGACAGTTGTGCCTGGGCACATACACACAAAACAGGGCCGATACATTGAGAAGCAGGCCATCGGCCTAGGCAAAAGCAGTACTGTCGACGCACCTGCCTGGGAGCCATGCACAGATGCAGCAAACAGCCCGAGTCCTGAGACTCAGGCCGTGCCCAACTGTAAATGGGGCCCAGGCCCTCAACTGTAGTCTCGGGCCTGGGCGCAGGGACTGAGGCCCAACAGGAAGCTACTGGAAGCTTCCAGCCAGGCCACACACAGCATCCAGAAGGCTGCCACTTCCATATAGGAAGTGAGGCCGCCCTGGTGAGGCATTCTGGCCTGCGTAGGCAATGCAGAAGTGCTGCTGCGCTACTGCTTGATGCTGCACTGCGGCCAAGGGCGCTGACGGGGCGCGTAGAGGTGAAGTGGGGTGCTGCAGGGCAGCGGGGCGCAGGCAG
>BFEA01000256.1:887995-904958 GCA_003427395.1 Chara braunii
ACCAGGGGATTGACCAAGCAGGATACTGAGAATACAGCAACTCTGTCCATTCAGAAGACACATAGGTTGTGGGATTTGACTGGGATCGACTGGGCAGGGGCAGGGCAGGGAACCTCTTCACCTCATACACGGCGCCAGATAGTAACTGCTATGTACTAGTTCCTCTGTCCCCTGCCAGCTCCCGAGAACTGTCGCCTGCGAACCCAGTCAACCTCCGAACTACTGCGTTGCTTGAGAATGTCTGAAAGCAAGGGAATGACGGAGCAGCCGAGATAAAGTCYTGGACTCCCTCCATTGGGGGAGACCTATCTACCCTTATTACCCTGGCGTCCCTCCCTCAGGACTGCAACCCTGTGGGGGGGGGTTCGTGATCAGTGCCCAATACCTACAGCTGGTAACCAGTTCCCCCTGCCTTGTCCAAAAGTGGGTGTGTGTCTTAGACAGTGCTCTGTCTTTCCTTTTTTTTTTTTTTTTTTTTTAAACAACCGGCTGAACTGCTAGGGATGGTGGTGAGAGCATCCACCACTAGCAGCCCAGCTACTGGCTCCATTCTATTGGTGGGGAGCTGCACCTGCTGGAAACCGGGTCCAGCGTCCCTTAATACATATAAGTCTGTTACATATCTTTGAATAGAGTATCAAGAAAATGAAATATGCCTCTTCAACCAAACCTTAGGCCGCCAGATACTTCTATTAAAACTAGCAGACATATCTCCTGACTTTACTTACTAGTGAAAAGTAGAACTTACAAAAAACATCAGAAAAAGAGATCTTGAATCTCTCCAAGATATCATCATACTGATAAATATCTTGAGATCGAACCTGATGAAAACTCATATTTTTTATGAGATTTAACCTTATTGCATGGCATACCATTGCAAATCAACTAAAGCCAATTCTGAGGGAGGGAAGGGATCAGAGAAGCATTCCGGTGATCTGAGTGAGGCTCCTGGTGGAGGTGAAAACCAGTCACTGAAGCAAAGATGGAAGTCCCTGTTTAGGGGTTTCTCCTGTTTTTCCTTTCCTGGTCATTTCACTTCTCCCAAACTTCCTCCTTCGGTTCCCCCCAGCCATTCCTGATTAAAGTTTTGAATATACTTAATGATATCTTTTTTTCGGTGGAGTAATTGTATCTTAGATCGAACCTCTGACCAATGTGCCCGTATTTTTGTCTGCACAAATTGTATAATCAGCTCAGCAAATTCCTTTCCTTCTAATTTTACTTCTTCTCTTTCATGTACACACCTTTTGTACCACAATACCCATAAAATGGTTTTCCGTCCTAACTCAAAAAAATTCATCTGGAATTCTGAAAGTTGTGTTTCTACTGGTACCCATTGACCCAAGAGAATGGCTTTCCAATCCCATGGCCAGTCAATTCTTGTCAATCCCCTCCATATACAGTCCCATTTTCTCCAAAGTAGGACCGTGCCTGGGCATTGAATGAACACATGTTCAATTGTCTCCCTGATATTTTTATGGGGGAAAACAGATAGACATGCTTTGCACCATGGATGTGCCAGACCTCGTTGTTCCAAATTGGTGTGATCAATGAGTCAATCATTAGTTGATAAACAACGATGAAGAATTTGTCATTGTAAGGAGGAAAATTTGGCTGGTCTTTTTTTAAGTTTATTGAAAATTTTTATGTTTTTGATGCTTTCTGCGTCAATATTCAGATGTCTGGTCCATCGGTCTCTTATTACAGACGACACATCCATCCGTGGTCTTAACAAAAGATATGTTGCTTTCACTGCTAGGGATTGTAGAGTGCGTGGTTTACTTCTTTTTCCCGTTTGCCATACCCATTCGTCTGGATCTATGGGAAGGTCTGGAATTGGGCATTGTGGCTGAAACACTCTCCATCCAGAGATTGCTGATATAAAAATAACTATAATTCTCAACATTTCCTTGAAAGGAAAGAACTCAACTTGATTGGTTGATGAATATCGGAGTAAGTGGTTTGTTGTTATTGTGAACATGGTCGTTAAGGCTCCTTCTTCTAATAGACTCATTATTTGTCCTACCTGCCAACATGATGGTTCATGTGTAATCATTACAAAGTCTCCTTCCTGAAATTTTACTCCTTTTCTTAATTCTCTAACCCATGCCAGTGGGATAGAACAAATGATGTAGTCCAGATTTTGATTTAATATGTGCGCGTATGTAATTATTTTCTTAAGTTGATCAGAAGACTTCCACTCTTTTTTTTCCAGATCCCAAATGTCTTTAACCCGTATTACTCCTTTTTTCACCCACTGAGACCAGGGAGGAATAGAACTATTGTACACACAACCATTAGCGTCCGTTATCCTTCTATTCCCAAATAGAGGTTGCCTCATGATTTCTTCAAAGCGTATGGTTGTGGGTTTATTAGGAAGAGGTAGCTTTCTCCATGTCCTTAGTAGGGACACCCATAGGTTATCTAGGAGTAGATCCCTACAGGCTGCTCCTCTTTCCCCTTCTAGTTTTGAGTGAGTAGAAGGACGAGGGATGTTCCAAAATAAGTTTTCTACCCAAGTAAGAGGATGTACTTCAGGTGGAGCTATCGGTGCCAGTTTCCTAATTTGTTGTAGAGCCAAATGTTGCCAAGGTTTGTCAATTCCTAGAATGAGATCAATCATCCATTGTAGTGACAAGGCTTGACATTGTAGGGTAGGGTCCAGAATTCCTAACCCTCCCCTCGATTTTGGTTGAATGAGGATAGACCATGCTACTCTAGGAATAACTCTCTCTAGCTCATGATTCTCTCTCCAGAGGAAGGTCGTCACCTGTTTTTGAAGGTATTTGATTCGTGGTTTACTAATTGCCCAGATTGCTGATTTGTACCATATTGAAGCAAAAAACACATGATTTATTACTAGTGATCTACCAAAAAGTGAAGTGTGTTGATTCTTTCATAGTTTCATTTTTTGTATCGCAGGATTTGAAATCCAGTCATCATTGGATATAGGTTTTCTCGAGGCAGAAAAAAATACTCGCAAAACTCTCAGTGGGGCCTCTAGGGGCAACCATTGTACCTTGGGGAATTCAGGCGGCTGAACACCGTTTGAGTGGATCCACCATCCTTGCGTTTTATTTTCCCAATTAACCACCATGTCTGAGAGTGCTGAGAACTTATCCAGCAAATTTTTTATTTCCTCCATATTTGCCTCTGAGGCCTCCATTATGATCGTTAGGTCATCTGCAAACATTGAGGTTATTGGTATTGCCTCTTCCGGTATACCTGAGATAGTTAGACGTTTAATATTATGATTAGCTCTAAGGTTGGCACTAAGGGCCTCCATCACAATCACGAAAAGGAAAGGGGCCAAAGGGTCTCCTTGTCTAACTGATCTCTGTATATGGATTTTCGGAGATAGCAGCCCATTCACAAGAATGCGTGTAGTAGCATTTGTATGGAGAATATTAACCCATCTACGCAAATTCGGACCAAAATTCAACCTTTGCAAACAGGCATCTAAGAAACGTCAATCGACATGATCATATGCTTTTTCGAAGTCTATGAAAACCACAGCTGCATTCTGCTTAGATTGTCGCGCTACTTTAACCATTTCATTAATTAATAGGATGTTATCTTGTATGTGGCGACCATTTATAAAACCTGTTTGAGAGGGATGGATTATATCGGCCATCACTGGGATCATACGGTTTGCAAGAGCTTTTGCTAACAATTTGTATACTACCGTTAGTAAGGTTATTGGTCTATAGTTTCTGATGTTTGATTTTTCTCCTTTCTTATATAATAACGTGAGTATTCCTTGACTCACTATCTCGCCCATTTCACCAGTCTCCCAAACCTTTTTAAAGTATTGCATTAAGTCGGGTGAAAGGATGGGCCACATGGTTTCCCAAAATTCCTTGGGAAGACCATCCACCCCCGGGGTCTTGTCTTCCTCCATTTGTATTAGTGCTGTCCAAATTTCATCTTTGGTTAGAGGTTTCTCAATACTCTCACATTGTTCATCAGTAATGGACTGGAACAGCGGTTCTAAGAAGAGGTGAGTGGTTTTGTCATCTTCCAGAGTCCGAGTAGGGTCTGTTGATGATTTGAACAGGTTTTTGAAAAAGTTATAGGCAACTTTCAGACTTTCGGCTGAAGATACTGGTACCGTGGGATCCTGAGAAGCGTCGTGGTCACATAGGATATTTATAGAGGAGCGTTTCGCTCGTGATCGAGCCATAGCAAAAAAGGATGTGTCCATCTATCCTTCTGTTGTGAATTTCGACAACTTGCTTCTGATTAGTTGTCCTTGCCAACGATGTTGCGCAAATGACAGGAGTTGATTTCTGAGTTCTTGGATATTGATAGTTTGTGAAGAGTCATTTAGATGGTCTTGAGATTCATAATTTAAGATTTGTTCCTGAATTTGTATTTCTTGTAAATGTCTGTTTTTTGTTTTTAATTTAGAAAATTCATTACATTTTCTTGTAAGAAAACACAACCCATTGTTGAACCAAGAGATATATGAATCCTGTTTTTCTAACGTCGAGTGCCAATGTTCCTATACATTTGCTAAATACTTTTTAAAGATATCATATGATAACAGAGATGTATTTAGTTTGTATGCTCCCCTCCCCTGATCTGTTTTTTTTTTTAAAGACAGGAGGACTGAACACATTTTATGATCTGCCCCAGTCCATGGGCTTTGTGGGAAAATTGTTGCCCCTATGAGGACTCTCTCTAGATCTTCTGACATGAGTATGAGGTCTATTCTAGATCTGGATTGAAGGTGATTACCTTGATTCCTTATGCATGTGAATAATCTTTCTCGTGGGAAGATTCTCCGGTACGAGTCAAACAGACGTTCATTTTCGCACAAGGTTTGTATAATGTTCTCGTCCTCTTCTATATAAGGAGGACATGGAGAGGGGATCTTCCAACGATCCAACCATCTATCCGGAGCTGCATTGAAGTCCCCTGCCATGACTAAAGGAATCCCTTCCGGTATCTGGGTTCTTATATCTTGCAAAAACCTGATTCTATCTTCAATTTCATTTGGTCCATATACATTAATCACACATATAACATCTGGTCCAATCGTAAAGATGACAGATATCAATCTACCCTGCTCTTTATCTGACACTCATTGGACTACTTGAGCTCTAGAGTCTGGTGGTATCCAATGGCTGTACCTGCTGACCCGTTTCTTGAGGTCGACGCACTAAGCTTATCGAACGACCATATCGTGTTGTGAGCCCTAATATGAATGGGAGAGTTGGTGAGATGTGTTTCTTGTATGCATATAATGTCAGGCCACGATCTACCTCCAACGCCTTTCAATTGTTCCAATATAGCTTTTCTTTTTATCGCGTCTGTCGTAGCAAGGCCATTTACATTTAATGATATGAGATCCAAGTTTGTTGTTTTAATTGCACGCTGCCAGGATGGGTTCTTTCCATAATAAGCTTGTATTGCATCCATCTTTACCTCATCTTATTATAAAAGAACCATCTTCTTTAGTGTTTTTAGAGACGGATCCAATAACCGTTGTCCAAATCCACAGCAGTCTGTAGGATGCCTCTTCGCAGCAAAATGCTGAGAAAGGCAAGAATGTCTGAGGCCGACCACACCACATTTGCTTTAATCTTAAGACTCTGTAAATCAAGCAAAGCTGCGTGGGAAAACCATCTCAACCCTGCCTCTTTCTGTTCCTCAAAGCGAACAAACGTGTCCCTTTTCGCCATACGAGCCTTGTCACCCGTTTCTGTAAGGGTTGCTTGTGGTCCAGGATCATAGTGTTTTAACAGGAAATCACGCATATCCCGTTTGAACGTACGATCCCCAACACTTTGGTATTCGACATATATTGACCATCCTCTCAGAGTGACACCCCCATATTGGTCTTGACCTATTGGTGAGAGACCCACCTCCCATTTCCCTCCTTTTTTCCTTACTGGTATGATGAGGTTGCCCTTAGGGGTTTGAGGTCTTATCATCTGTCCTCTTTCCAGCACATTCCTCATTTTTTGTCTTTTGCCTGCCTCTTGTTTTGTCAGTATAGAAGAGGAGTGTGACTCATCATTATGGATTATCCTTGGACTCGCATCCATGTGAGCTTGTTGTATAGACGTTTGAACGTCATGAGTTGATTACGAAGTCATCATATCTTTTTTTTCTTTATTTGTTATGACTTCCTTCAGGGTGTCTTCTTTTTGCACTCCCCCCTCCTGAGATTGTTCTTGTGCAGACGTCTCTTGGTAAATCATTTCTTGGTCAACCTGCGAGGGGGGTAGGCAGGTGCTCTCAACCTCCATGTCATTAGTGTTGATTGTGATATCATTCGTTGCTATTACTTGTGATAATATTATCTGTCCATTAGTATCTTCTTCTATTACTTGCCCTGAAACTTCCACTTGGCTGTTAGTAAGGGAGGGAGACTGAAGAGCCGCCTGACCATTATTGTCCACATAGATTATGCTACCTTGTATTTCTTTTCTGTTATCTCCCTCGACGACAAGTTGTCCCTCTGAACTTGTTTCTAAATGTCCCTTATATTGCGGTTGAGAGGACACCAAAGCTGTTGTCATCTCTATGCTCTTTTCCTTCTTACTTTCCTCTGGTGGAGGAGTGGGAGGTTGAAACATGTTCATTATTGCCTTGAACATACAACGACTGACTATTGTCCATTTAGCTCTTTGTGGGAGTCCATCGGTCAATACCTGTTTCAAGGAAGGACTGACATTCATTAAATTAATAAGCTGTACATAGGAGGCGTCCCAGAACTCAGTAGTGGCTTCCCCATATTTCCCTTTTTAGTTGTTGGAGAAACCATTCCGCCAATTGTATCATTTTGTGTTCCACCATGATGAGTTATTCGTCTCCTGAAGGGGGAACCTCAGTCATAGGACTATCTTCTACGGCCTGTTCCGAGTCAATGTCCATAGGCGCAGGCCCAAAAGCTTCACTAAAAAGATCCTCCCCCTCCTGCTTTTGAGACTGTGTTGTTTCCACAAACTGTGATGTCTGCGACGCTCCCCCTTTTGTACCTAACTTGGGCCTCCATTTTTGCTGATGATGAGGTTTTCCTCTTATTATTATTTTCTTCTTTTTCTTTCCACTTCTCCTTGAGAGGGGTAGATCTATTGAGGTTTTTTGTTCATTGTCAAATTCTTGTTCCATTTCCAAATCTTTGTCTTTCTGATTTTCATCCTTTTGACCCTTCGTGGACTGAGATGGCAAATTGTTGATGATGGACTCAGCTTCAATTACATATTTTTGTGGATCTGGTTCTGGTGTAGATGATGCATTTTTTCCTTCTTTTTCCTAATCCGATTTAGTTGAAGCTGTCATCTTTGACGAACTTGGTAAGGACTGAGATTTAGAGGGCGAAGGGGAGGAGGTGGAGGTGTTTTTGTTTACTACCCTGTCTACTGATTCCGGAGGAGTCCAACTGTCTGGGGGCTTTGAATCCCAATTTGGATCCCCCTCTTTTTCCCATGTCCATCCTTGTGATTTTGCCCCTTTGCCTCCCCCTTCGATGTATACCCATCCCTTGTGTCCCTGATCCACGGTCCTCCACAAATTACTTTTAAAAGGATCTCTGATCAACCTCCCTGTCGTCCTCTGTCTCCGTGTTTGGTTTTGTTCACATGTCTGATCTGTATTAAGGTGACCGTAGGCTTTGCATCGGAAGCACCACGGACGCAGTTTGTGTGCTGTGTGAATGTGAAATTCCTTCCCCCCTACTCTATAAGGAATGGCATCGTCCATGTTGAAAGGCAGATTTGAGGGATGATTAATAGCTAACATTAGGTAGTCATCCCTTCTTGCTGCAAAAGCTGGGAGGGGATCGATGAAGTCCACAATATCATGGATCTCCCCAAAATTATGAATAAATGCGGCTTGAATTTCTATTGGGATATGACGAAATCCCACCCAATAGAAATCTTCCATCATCTGACGACGCCGCTCATCCGGGCCCTGTTTTTGAGGGGTCCATGGATATATCCGAACTTCTGATCGATCGCACCTCAACTTTCTCCATCCATCAATTATTCTTTTGTCCCCTTCATGAAGACTAAGGATGGTAAAGACTGTCGATGAAACAGGTTGTATAAGGAAGTCTTCTTGAGCAGCTTCTGGACTTCCTTTGAAGAACGCTAGTCTTGTACTTACCCATTTGATTTTCTCATTGACTGATTTGAATGTTGCATCATCATGAAATACCCAATTATTTGCATGTCGTTGATAAACTGCATCTCGTTCTGCTAGCATTTGGGTTGGGTAAGCTTTCACCATCATCTTCTTTCCCCCGCTGTCTATCACCCTGTTTTCTGATGGGCGTATAAATTTAGATTAAAAAAAAAGCTCTTTCTGAGGACAAATTAGACAGGGGGATTTGAAGGGGTGAGGCATGTTGATTTGTTCTTTTTATTTCTAGTGTTTTATTATGAAAAGGACCTTTTGTCTTTTCAACCCATGAAGAAGGAGATCCTCTCATACTAGTATTTTGTATTGCAGAGGAAAGTAGTTGGGAACCAGTCCTTTCATCTGATGAGGGTAGGTGCTCTTTTCCTAATACCATCTTACCCTGGCCTTTGGCCCCCTCATCACTGATTCTTCTCTCTTTGGCCGTATATCCATTTTCCCCTTCTACCCCCACTTCCTCTTCTTCCCCCTCTTCCCTATCCCTTTTCCCTTCACTTCCTTTTCCTTTCCTTTCTCCCTTGCTCCACCCCACTGCCTCCTGTAGTGAAGGAAAAYACCGATCATACTGKGATAGCATCGATCTTTGCAGATTTGTATTAGAAAGAGTTAGGGAGTTGTGACCTTGTGAATCGATTTCCAGTGTATGTATCATACTGTTTGTCCCCTTCGTAATCGTATGACTAGTTTCAACTCTTCCTCTCTCCTCCCCATACAATGGATTAGTCATCATGGTCTGGGATTGGTAATTATTGCTTTCCCCACCACTCCCCACTTTCGAGGAGACAAGGAAGACCATGGGAGAGGAGTTGATCTCTTGCTTTGTGGCCAATGCAGAGTTGAGAGTGATCTGAAATACTTTTTGTGAGGCTCACTCTTCTTCTGTTAAGACTTCACCCTCTGAGGAGACCGGCATTGGCTGAATCGTTTTTGTCAATGCAGTTTGTGTTTGTTTGCCTTGCATGACTTGTTTAATTGGTGTATGAAATTGCCTGGTTGCCATCTATCTCATAGCCCCTCGAAACATCATCATTGAGTCCACCTGTCGGTGGATCCTTTGGTGACGAATAACACGGGTCATATTGATATGAAGTCTCCACAATCAATTGGAAATCCGTGAGTTGAAGGAGACTGTTAGTATTCAAACACCACTTCTTCCTTTTTTATATTTATAATTATTTATAATTGTTTATTAACTTTAATTATAGTTCCTGTCTCTTTTTCCTTTCCTTTTTTAGCTGGGAGGAACCACTCCAGAAGAAGGGAGCAGAGAATAGGACAGGCGAGGGATGGGAGGGAGAGACGAGGTGCTTCACTGTAGTGTCGACTGCCCTTGTCCGCTCCCTCCTGATATTTTTTTCTTTCTCTGTCGAAAGTATGTTCCTCTAACGTAAAGCAGCCACGAAAGAGAGAGAGAGCCAACCCTTCTCTTGATTACTCTGTCCCCATACTCCCTGTTCTTCCCCAAAGCAGCCACGTAGAGGGATGGATATCCAAGAATCCCGTAGCGTCAGACTTCAATGCCACCTCATCATTGGATTGAGAGGGGTGACACCACGATAAGTCTCCCCGATAGTGATCTTTGTGAAAACCTCATATACTTTCTCTTTCCAAGCGCTGCTCCCGGGGCTACTCCTCCCCCTCACTGTGTATCTCCTCACCCTTCTCTCCTGTAGGTGAGTGACTTTGTTGGTGATGAAAAAATTCTCCCCGATAAGTGCTGACGTGGCACTCTCCCCAAGTTTTCAAAAGGCTCACTGTGTGTCTCCTCTCCCTTCTCTCCTGTGGGTGAGTGTATTAAAAATTGTCCTACCCCTCTCTTACTTGAACTCTCTACTGTCTTTACTCTCGCTCTGGCTACCAACAGTGACTGCCCTACTGCCCCCTACCCTGCGGCCTGGTCCCCCTAGTGCCCTGCGAGATCCAACCCGTACCACGTCATATCCACCAGGYAGTTAGARGGGGGGGGGAAGAGGTCCGDGAAGTGATCAGGCGATTTGAGAGGGATTGCTGCGTCCACTTTAGTCCATTCATTGAAGTACAATTGGTAGTCTCTTGTGAGCTCCCCCCCAGCTTGGTCTTCCTCAGCTGCTATAGTTACTGTTGGAGCTCCTGGCCTATTCTGCCGTGAGTCTAAGGAAGTACCAGGGTGCGGTTTCGATGGATATCCATCCAGGCAAAACTGGTCGCATGTGAGGGGCTATTTGCCTGGATGGATATTCATCCAGGCAAAACTCGTCGCATGCGAGGCCCTATTTGCATCGATGGATATCCAACAAAACAGCACCCCTGTACTTCCAGAAATATACTAGCCTCCTTTTTTTTTTTTTTTTTTTTTTTTTTGAACAAAGCTCCATCTATTGGTGGGGAGCAACACCTGCTGGAAACCGGGTCCAGCTTCCCATAGATACAACCATATCCTCACAAATTGGCACGGACTGGGAACCGGGCCCAGCGTCCCTTAACGAGTACATTCAGAAAACTCATCAGGAAATTTCATGAAAATAAGACTAGGAATCCTTGGACCTACTAGAAAAATCCAATTGGCCTAAGAATGGAATTTGAAAATTGAGATACCGGGGCCATTACCCGGCGTTGGATCGAAGAATTGGGCTACTCCAGCCATGTCTATGACAACATCATGATTTAGAAACGACTCAGAAGAACCCCCATCAATCCTCTTTACCTCCCTTCGGCAAGGCTGACTGCAGCGGAGCCACCATCTTTGCGGCTGCTATGCCATTCTCCCATCCTGCCAGCTAGCCCCCTCACTGGTAGGACGCCTGATAACCCACCTTCTTCTCCCATTCTCTTTTTTTTTTTTTTCAAGAATAGTATTTGAAGATTAAGATACCGGGGTCATTACCCGGCTTTGACTCAGAGATATTAAAGCAGCTTCAGACATGTCTACAACAATCTTCATGATTTAGAACAGATTTTAGGGACGACTCAAGAGAACCCCCCATCACACCACTTTACCTCGCTCCGGCAAGACTGACTGCAGCGGGGCCACCATCTCTGCTGCTGTTGTACCATAGTCCCATCCTACCAGGTAGCCCCCTTCCTGGCAGGACGCGTGATAACCCACCCTCTGCTCCAACTCGCCTTATTCGCTATTTGAAAAAAGGAGTCACACCCCCCAAACAATTCCCTGCTCCCCACTCCAGCAAGACTTACTGCAGCGGAACCACCATCTCTGCTACTGCTATGCCATACTCCCATCCTACCAGCTAGCCCACTCACTAGTAGGACGCGTGATACCCCACCATCTTTTTTCCGAAAACTGCAATCGGAGCAGTTCTGTCTTCGTCATCGAAAGGGAGATCCCGGAAGACCGATAAGTGCAACAGTTTTGTCTTCGTCATCGAAAGGGAGGTCCCGGGTATGTTCTAATGAGGTCAGCTAACCACGGCCGGTACCCATCGAGACTACACTCAATGCCAATCGCATCCGTTCTCAACCACCCCCATCCGAACCCCCTTCACCCTCCCCAACTCCGTCCTAGTAAAGGGTTCGAAGGATCAGATCCTTAGCACGAGCCAGACACAGTTCTCATCCTACAATCTCCTGCCCCCTCGGAGATTCCAGTTTCTGTCATCGAGAGGGTAAGCCATCGCTGCCTGAGGCCAATCGCACCAAGATGATCCCTTATCAGTCAGTACCCATCCGGCAACTAACGCTGCCTGATGCCAATCACATCTAATAAAGGTCCCCCAGCCGGTACCCCTCAGACGACCTGATTCCACCCTCTCTCCGTCCTCACAAAGAGTCATCTCGTGCCCTTTGCCCTCCACCTTGAACAGATCCCCCAAGACCCAACAAAACCTCCACTCGCCTGTCCCCCTTTCGCCTCCCCAACTCCGTCCTAGTAAAGAGTTCGAAAGACCATGTCCTCAGCAAGAGCCAGACACAATCCTCATCCTGCAATCTCCTACCCCCTCGGAAATTCCAGTCTCCGTCATCGAGAGAGTGAGCCAGCACTGTCTGAGGCCAATCGCACCAGAGTAAACCCTCATCGGCCGGTACCCATCCGACAACCAAAGTTGCCCGACGCCAATCGCATCCAATGAAAGTTCCCCTAGCCGGTACCCCTCAGTCAGCCCCGATGCAGCCCTCTCTCTGTCCTCGCAAAGAATCATCTCGTGCCCTTGCCCTCCATCTTGGACAGATCCCCCAAAACTCAACAGAACCGCCCCATAAGAATGGACTAAAGTGGACGCAGCAATCCCTCTCAAATCGCCTGATCACTTCCCGGACCTCTTCCCCCCCCCCTCTAACTGCCTGGTGGATATGACGTGGTACGGGTTGGATCTCGCAGGGCACTAGGGGAACCAGGCCGCAGGGTAGGGGGCATTAGGGCAGTCACTGTTGGTAGCCAGAGCGAGAGTAAAAGACAGTAGAGAGTTCAAGTAAGAGAGGGGTAGGAAAGACAGAGCACTGTCTAAGACACACACCCACTTTTGGACAAGGCAGGGGGAACTGGTTACCAGCTGTAGGTATTGGGCACTGATCACGAACCCCCCCCCACAGGGTTGCAGTCCTGAGGGAGGGACGCCAGGGTAATAAGGGTAGATAGGTCTCCCCCAATGGAGGGAGTCCAAGACTTTATCTCGGCTGCTCCGTCATTCCCTTGCTTTCAGACATTCTCAAGCAACGCAGTAGTTCGGAGGTTGACTGGGTTCGCAGGCGACAGTTCTCGGGAGCTGGCAGGGGACAGAGGAACTAGTACATASCAGTTACTATCTGGCACCGTGTATGAGGTGAAGAGGTTCCCTGCCCTGCCCCTGCCCAGTCAATCCCAGTCAAATCCCACAACCTATGTGTCTTCTGAATGGACAGAGTTGCTGTATTCTCAGTAGCCTGCTTGGTCAATCCCTTGGTGTCCAGGGTAATCAATGCCAGCAGGACTTGCCTTCTTGTTTCTTCTGATCACATTGTATCACATTGTATCTGGGAAGCTGGACCCGTTTTCCAGCAGGTGATGCTCCCCACCAATAGATGGAGCCTCTCCCCGTGTGGTAGTGGTGTCTGCTCTTATCAGCACCACTATCACCGGCACAAGTGTTYTTTAAAAAAAAAAAAAAAAAAAAAAAAAAAAAAAAAAAAAAGAATTTACGAAATTTGAAGTGAATTTTAGCCAATTATTTGGGACCATATGCAAATTACCATAGGAATATACCATCAGATGCCCTAATTAGGACTTTCGACCAATACCATGGAATTCTCAGTTGATTTATTCGACCAGAACCAAAATCAGTAATCCAGAAGTCCGTTGAAATACAAAGGAGAATCAATTGATTTTGAAAATCCACATGAAACACGAATAAGAAAAGAATCTGATGTCCGCCCGAACTTTTGACTCTGATTTCCAGAACCAGGGTTCAGGCCATAGGAAACACAATTAGGAAAAAGAATCTGATGTCCACCCAGACTTTTGACTCTGATTTCCAGAACTGGGGTTCGGGAAATCGTTCAGACCGTAAGTCAGAAAATTACTAATCAAAAAAACTTATCGTATGAGCATCTAGGACTATGACATAGAGCATATTGGATTATCATCATGATTGAAAATAACAGCTCTGTAGAAGGTAGGAACTATGTAGCAAAAAAATCACAGAAAATCGTTTCGAGCAAAAAGAACAGAACTAAGAGTTATAAAATCAAAGTCGTTAGTTATAGGTGCATGACCTATTGAAAATTCTATGTTAAAAACGTACTAGATGGAGCACTATGTAGCTCAATTATTGTATCGTCATCCTTGATGAACGTCAAAAATACCAACATAGGAGGACGGAACAAATCAGAATTAAGCAGTCAAACACATTTGGGTTAATCAGAATTATCGGTTATCTAAGTTGAGAAATCACCGAAGGAAGTTAACCAACCAATCCACACATGGGCAAGATCTCAGCAATAACCACCGCCCCCTCTTCCTCAGCAACTTCCACATACCTCATCCCCCTCAAACCCAACCCCAGTATCTTCGGGGAACGAGGGACACCCTTTGTCCCACTGCTAGCTCCTAGGCTCTACGCAATGCCAACACCGAAGACATCAACGGCCATCTTCGATCCCCCAAAAGGAATCAAGGATAGTGTGGCGCGTCCTCACCAAAGCCGTTAGTGAGTCGCCACAGGGGGTTCAAGCCTCCATACCAAAACACTTACCATATTGTTGAGGAAAGAGGGGGAGCCGCTCTTCTGGCCAGCGAAAAAACTTGATGTACAGTCCTCTCCACAGACGTCGAAGGGGTAATATCCCCAGCCAGCAC
This sequence comes from Chara braunii, assembly GCA_003427395.1. Lineage (NCBI taxonomy): Eukaryota > Viridiplantae > Streptophyta > Charophyceae > Charales > Characeae > Chara > Chara braunii. The sequence continues at coordinate 902,415 of BFEA01000256.1, forward strand.
AGCCCACCTACCCATGTGGAATCACCCCACATCCAACAACAAAGGATGAGAATAAGAGGAACACTCGGCCATCCGCAACCACTGCAAAAACCAGCAATCACCCCGCAAGCAGTGCCGCTACCATCTCGCCCACCCGCTGCCGCAACCACCTCACCCGCCCACTGCCGTAACCGTGACAACGGCTTCCCGCCAAAAGAACCTGTCGCACCCTTCAAGCGGTGCTGCTACCACCTCGCCCACCTGCTGCCACACTACCATCTCACCCACCCGCTGCCACTACCACCTCGCCCACCCGCTGCCATAACCGTGACGACGGCTTCCCGCCAAAAAACCTGTCGCGCCATTCAAGCGGTGCTGCTACCCCCTCGCCCAGCTGCTACAACGGCTTCCCGCCAGAAACTCCCATCACACCGTTCGGAAGCGCTGTGCCGCTCTCAAGAATACGAAGTCCACGAGTTGGTCGCCATCCCGCCGCCCACCCGCAGCTATAGCCGTGACACCGACTTCCCACCAAAAACTCCCGTCACGCTGTTCAAGCGGTGCTGCTACCACCTCACCAACCCGCTACCATAGCCGCTACAACGACTTCCCGCCGAAACCTCCCCTCCCATCGTTCGATGTTGGCGGCGCGGCGCTCCCGGTAGCGCCGCGCCCAATATACTAGCCTCCTATAAGTGGCCTATTTGTTTTTCAAGCGGGGAGAGGTATTGGCAATGTCCAATCAATCCTTTTCCCACCAAAATGCCCAGGGTCCTTTCTAGACCAGGGGCCCCGCCCCACATGCCATCAAATAGTATAGTTTACTAGTCTGTGTGACAGTGGAAGGCGGGAAACGAACGCCCTTCTACATTCGCGTTTGCCGCCTGAATAATAAATGGGTCTCGGTCGGCTACTCTCCTCTCTGTGCAAAACGAATGTGAATATTAGTGTAGAACATGGACAGATACACCTCCACGATTTTTGCTTTTGCACGTCCACAGTATTGGGGAGGGAGGCCCTTTGTGTGCAATTATTGGGCTTCTCTCCAGTACTCTCGAAATGTGCAAAACGATAGTGAATTGGTGGATCTGCTGCCAGACCATGGAAAGATACACTGCTATGATTATGCATGTTTCCACGAACAAGTCTAGATGCAGGTTTTCAAATGAATACTCCTCTTTTTTTTTCTCTCGAAATTGCACTTTGCATTGAGCCTCACTGCTTGTCACCTTGAGCACACACATACACGCAATTGCGAGATCACACGAAGTCCACACTGGAGACCAGAGCTGCAAAGTTCACAATAGCGCAGCTTACAAATTCCAACAAATTATCATATGAGGCAGATCCAGAGTTTCAGTCACCATGTGCGAAACGACAGTGAATCGTCCGCTAGAACATGGAAAGATACACCGCCATGATATTTGTCCTTTGTGCATGTCCACAAACCAGCGGAGCGAGGGCCATAAACACCCTTGGAGTCGCCGTGAGACTCGCTGCAGGTGAGGAGGCAAACAAGAGGAATAGTATTCTATGCCATAAAAACGAGGTTAGTAAACTACACTGTATGGCCTCTCCCTCCATTCCACATGGGACCCCTAAAGCAATGAGAAAACGGAGCCTTACGCCTTCTTGCCTTAAATGGCGGGATGCATCATCCCACCGTCCGTATAAAATACAATCAAAAGTTCCTAACAGTCCCACACCGTCTGTTACATGCTGCGCCTGCAACAGGCTGCACGGGCCATTTCCAGGCCCGTGACGTTTTCCGGACAAAAGCCTGAAAACAAGGGCCTACAGGCCCTGTGTCGTTTCAGCCTGAAAGCCTGAAAACAAGGGCCTACAGGCCCTGTGTCATTTCAGGCTAAATCAGGGCCTTTCCGGCCCTGAGCGTTTTTCAGCCTGAAACTGAGGGCCATTTTCGGGCCCTCATCAGTTCGACCTGCCCTGAAACTCAGGCAACAAACCAGGGTCTTAGCACAGGCCATTTCGGGCCTGTTTTCAAGACAACCCCTGGTTGAGCTTCAACGCCAGGGTCTGGCACGTTTCGGCATTGGCAAGAGCAGCCTCCTGGACGGGCCAGAACTATATAGGACTGGTCCGCCCTGCAGGCAGGTAGGTAGTTCCTAGGTACTTCCCAGGCACTTCACGTGCAGTTCAGGAGGCAGGAGGTAGTCGTCAGGATTCGGCAGCAGCACTCTGGAGGAGCGCTGCAGGAGTAGTAGTAGCGTTAGCAGTAGTCTTCAGCGCTGGGCGCTAGTAGCGTTAGCTGTAGTCTTCAGCGCTGGGCGCCATAGCAGCTAGAGTAGTACTATAGAGAGAGAGATTGGGCGGAGGCCAGAGGACTTACCTGCAGCGCCATCGCTCCAGCTTCGTCTTCGAGGTACCTGCAGCACAGCGCCACCTTCACAGGTTAGTACCTGGCATATGAGAGAGAGAGAGTTCTTCTTCCTCTTCTCAGTCCACCACCTCCCTTTCACCCTCTCGTTATCTGACTTCACTGCATCAGCAGACTGTGTGTGTGTGTGTGTGTGTGTGTGTGTGTGTGTGAGAGAGAGAGAGAGA
>BFEA01000256.1:919491-931249 GCA_003427395.1 Chara braunii
TTTTTTTTTTTTTTTTTTTTTTTTTTTATCAGAACAACCCGAGGTGGTGGTAGGGGTGCTGATAAGAGCAGACACCGCTATCACTCTCGGGGAGGCCCCATCTATTGGTGGGGAGCTGCACCTGCTGGAAACCGGTCCAGCGTCCCAGAACAACATGTTTCCTTGTTTACACAGACATTTGATTGTGGTAACCAGTAGCTGTATGGTCCATCCTCGAAGGAGGCGATTTCTCAATAAAGCTATACACCTACTCAGTAATCTAAGTCTTTTGTGGGGGCGTCTTCTCAAAGAGGGCACCTGGGGCCCTATAAGAACTCTACGAACTTGGACGACCAAGAACCTCAAAGTCGCCACTACTGCGGGTGCTGTGCGCAGAACAAAAGGGGGGTGGCACCTGTTTGTTGTAGCCTGGCGACCATACTTTGATGTTCTACTGATCGGAACAGCCCAGGGGACTGGCGATGGCAGGGGGCTTTCATAAAAGATGGACTGCCCCAGGAACCCCCCAGTAGTGGCTCCGATAACACAGATGCTCGGACTGGCACCAGAAACACTGGGGAAGGAGATCACACAGGCTCTGAGGGCGCCTCAGATCAATCACGACAGCCAGCGGGAGACACATAACACTCTGGGCTATACAGATGATCAGCAGCATATTCAAAGTGTGGAATCGGAGCTGTCCACAGAGGTTACACCAGAATAGTGGGGACTGGAGGCCCCGAAATAAAAGACAGCGACGTTTGCCGTTAACACATGCACATAGGTTGGAGAGATGCACACCAATAATTACAGAAGAGGGTACGAATGGGGACAAGGGACAAAGGGCTGTGTTAGACAAAGATAGGCGCACGAGGTTACAGAGACATAGGACCCACACATATAGTCTTATCTGTAAGTAGCATGGGGATGGGGGAGAGGAAGGAGGGGGGAAGGGTTGGGGCGAACAAGAATAGAAGCACAGGGATGAGGATATGTGGGGGACAGTACTTACACACAGGAATGAAGGTGTGGGACCCAGGGACGTGGTGGTGGAAGGGATCAAGGGATGTATAGGAGACCTAACTACTGGTGGCCGGGGGAAAGACCAGGCATAGGAGGGCCTTTGATCACACAAGGAGAAAGGATAAGGAGTATATCAGGAAGAACCAAGGGACATGACATGGACATGCGATACAACCAACACACATCACGAAACATAGGAAAAGATCTGAATTGGGTTAATGGGGGGGGGGAGGGGAAGGCGGGGTTCACTTTTGGGAGGGAGCACGGGGATTGGGGCTGATCTAGCGAACTCTGGTCCCTTGGGTTGGATGCAGCAACTGGATGTGACATGCCTCTTGGCGGTATGCCCCCCTGGGGGGAGGAGGGTCGAGTTTTTCAGCGCTGCAAGCTGAAGCAGGCGACCCGTGGCACTCGCCCGGGCCGAGACCAAAAAAATTTTTGTTGTCTGTCTTGTCAAAGTTCTTGTCTTTTGCTGTACTTGCTTGCCGTTGAAAAGCAACCGGACTCCGCCCCCCAGAATAGATGGGGCATGTGTGTGTGTTTTTGTGTAAAAATAAATAAATAAATAAAATTTGCATGTCAAGCAATGTTATTGGTTCCTTCCTATCAGCAAGCGCATTACCAATTAGAGGACGATTTTCCACCAGCCCATTTCCCCTCCAAGGTTTTAGCCATCATAGTTGTTTACTGTTCCGCCCATGAAGACACTAACATCCTTTTAGCGGAGAAGCTTAGGGTTGGTCACAGCATTATGGAGTGATGTGTGCACAAAGTGATGTCGACGCTCATCACGGAACATTTCATTCCTGGCATTTCACTGACGAGGGAGGTGGGGAGGCTTGGGGGGCCACAATTGATGTATATTGCACATTGCACAATGCTGAGCTTTTCAATTATGCAATTTCCGTGGTTGCTTCAAGTTGTCCCTTAGATGAGGGCTTGACTTTGTGGCACAAGTGCTCAATGACATTCTGGTGTTAGCTAGGAAGGCGGGTGAGTGCAGCTTCGTTCTTCTGAAAGCGAATTTCAAAATCCCTCACTGGAAGTTGCAAAATGAAGAGGTTAGGGGACCAAACCAACCGTTAAAGCTGCCTACAGACTCTTAAGACCAAAGGCTGCACTACGCGATCAGGTGAAGGATCGCTGGAGGACCCACCTCAACATAAGCAATCAGGAGCTGCAGCCTATCCGATGGTTCCRARCAGTCAAAGAAAAGCCAGCAAAATGGGCCTCACTCCAATGGCAGATCGAGCATCGCTGCCTTCCTACTAACAACTGGCTTATAGACAGGACGTCTCTGGAACAACAAGGGCGAGCCCTCCCATGGTGCAAACYTTGCATGAACGCGTTCCCACCCCGGAAACGGCCGGAGACAATCGAGCATATCTTTCTCCAGTGCCCGGGGGCGCTCTGGCTATGGAGATGGTGGGACAGACTGTGGGACCAACTAGGGACCAAAGTTCAGTGGCCATGGGATTGGAAAGCCCTGCTCTGTGAATCCTGGCCCGCGAGCCTGTCAGAGCCCATGGATGAGTTCACTGGAAACATGCTCAGGCTGGGATGGCGGGCGGTTCTCTGGGCACTTTGGCGACGACGTTGCACCTTCGAAATGGAGGGGCACGATTAGAAGGGCCCAAGTTCACAGAGAGCGTCCAGTTTCAAATCCAGATAGAAATCACGGCCAAATGGAATGCGCTGAAAACATGAATTCAATCCCTTCACAGTCCAAAAGATATTAGTAATCAAATCCAAGACTTCAGCTCAAACTGGCTTGGGGATCCACAGGGAGGTAGGATTGGCAGAGTGGAATGGCCGGGAGCTCCAACAGTAACTATAGCAACTGAGGAAGACCAAGCTGGGGGGGAGCTCACAAGAGACTACCAATTGTTTTTTGTTTTTTGTTTTTTTTTAAGCAACCTTTTTTTTTTTTTAATTAGAAATGCTGGAAAGCGGGTCCAGCGTCCCTTGACATATAATGATGAGTGATTGAAACCAATGATGCTGGGAAACGGGCCCAGCGTCCCTTGTACCTCTTCACCCTCATCTGAGAGGCGCCAAATTCCTCGTCATATATCTAGTACTAATTTGAATAAATGCTCTTGATAAAAGTGATAAATCACATGGAGGCTGAATTAGCCAGCTACTGTTCTGGTCTAACCTGCAGAAATAATATATCCTATATACCATACCAAGAACTTGGAACTAAAGCAGATGCTGGGGGTGGGAAAGGATCAGGGAAATCTGACAATGGGCACATAGGTACTGAAGCCTCACAAACAGTCCAATCTTCAAAAATCAATTTATAGTCCCTTTTGAGCCCAGCATTATCATCATTCATTGCCCCATTCCAAACCACACTCCCAATTCTCCTTCCCTGGTTTCCGCCCAACCACTTCCTTGTGAATTTTCGAAAATGATGCTGAATTTCGGTTTTATCTGAGAGAAATTGTACTTTTTCTTTTATTTGATCCCATTTTACTAAAATGTATGTTTGAATTTGCTGTTTAATAGTGTCTGTGAAGTCTGGGCCATTTAGCCTAGCTCCTTCCCATTCATAAGTACACCTCCTCATCCAGATAGCCCACATAACCGCTCTTCTCCCTATTCGGAACAGATTATCCACAAATTCCTCATTTTCTTCTACCAATTCTGGGTCTGGGTTCCAAGTTTCTAGAAGAATAACCTTCCATGACCATGGCCATTTGACTTGTGGGACTAAATGTGACCAGATACGATCCCACCACCTTCACAACCAGACTGAACCCGGGCACTGCATAAAGATATGTTCTATGGTCTCCGGAGATATTCTACTTGGGAAAGCGGATTTACAAATTTTGCACCATCTTTCTGGTAATCCTTTTTGTTCTAAAAAGGATCTATCAATAAGCCAGTCATTGGTTGGAAGACATCTATGTTCAATTTGCCATTGGAGAGAAGCTATTTTTGTTGGTTTGTCTTTGACTGTTTTGAACCAACGTATCGACCTCAGCTCCTCTTTACTTACATTAAGATGTTTCATCCACCTAGTAGAGACTCTATCTTTCAGATTGATTCTGGGGCGCAACATACGATATGCTGATTTAACTTTGAGTGAATGAATATTCCTTTTGAATGATCTGTTTTGACTTCCTTTTTTTTTTCTGAACTCCATACCCAATTAGTCGGGTCAAGAAGGAGTTCCGAGATTGGGCAGTCCGGTTTGAATGCTACCCAGGAGTCCTTGCTCCTGAAGACCCTTATCCTAAGGATGTGTTGACCCTGCACCCATCTTGTTTCCCCTTGGCCTATCGAAACTGCAATATTGTTTGAGGATAAAGAAAATATCTGTAAAAGAAATCTTTCATTTTGTTCATTGTCTAGAATTATGCCAATTTCCTAGGGTTGGGTCTTGATAGCTACCCAATCATTTATCACCAATTTAAGGCCCCTTTTAAGAATACGAATCCATTCAAGTGGGATGAGTTCAATTATCTTTTCCAGCGATTCCATTTGATGATGACAGTACCTAAGCTGCCTCCTAAGTTTTGGTGGAGCTATCCAATCCTTGGTATCTTTATCCCATATGTCCTTAATCCTTTTGACTCCATTTTTAACCCATCCCTTCCAAGGTGAGTGCATGCAGTGGAGAACATATCCCTGGGAATCTCGAATCCATCTGTTATCAAAAAGGGGCTGCTGACACACTTTCTCCCACCTTTCTGGTGATAACTTGTCAGTTAGGGGAAGTTGTCTCCATGTTTTCATCATAGAGACCCAAAATGGATCGTTCTTCAAATCTTGTCTAACCGCTTTCCTACTTGAAATCATGGGTGCAGTTGTTGGCTTAGAAACCCCCCTAGGAATAGTCCAAGAACGGTTCTCTAACCAGGTTAACGGGTCAATTCTCTCGGTCGTAGGAGGTGCTAGACGTTTAATTTGCTCCAACGCAAAAGGTGTCCATGGAGTTTGTGGTATGAATAGTAAACGTTGCAGCCATTGGATTGAAAGAGCCTTGGCCTGGGTTGAAGGATCAAGAATCCCCAAGCCACCACCCGCTTTCAGTTGGATAATAGACTACCACGCTACCCTACTGATTACTCCTTTGTACTCATGATTTCCTCTCCATAGAAATGCAGTTAGTTTGTGCTGAAGAGATTTAAGGAAGTCTTTATCCATAGCCCAAATCCCTGACTTATACCAAATAAATGTCAGAATTACATTGTTAATGATCAATGACCGTCCAAAAATAGGGGTATGTTTATTCTTCCATATTTTCATTTTTGCCTGGACAGGTTGGGAGATCCATTCATTATGATTCTTTGGTTTTCCTACAGCAGATAGAGAAATTCCTAATACTCTTATAGGGGTATCCAGGGTTAACCACTTTATCCTTGGAACCTCTGGGGGCCTCCCTCCTTGATGATGAATCCACCAACCAGTTGTTTTACTTCCCCAATTGACTTTCATGTCTRATAGGCGRMAWAACYYATCCATCAAGTTYTGAATTTCTACCATGTTCTCATGAGTAGCATCAATCATAATGGAAAGGTCATCAGCAAATAGGGAGCAAACTGGAATTGCCTCCTYTGGTATACTCGTGACCTGTATTCGGCGAATATCTTTATGGTGTCGCAGGTTAGTTGTCAACGCCTCCATGATAATGACAAAGAGAAAAGGCGCYAACGGATCAYMTTGACGAACAGATCTTTCTAGTGGAATGAGAGGTGTCACATTATTATTAACCATAACCCTAGTGGTAGCATTCTGGTGTAGGATTCTCACCCATCTCCTAAAATTTGGACCAAAATTCATTTTTTCCAAACACTTATCAAAGAAAAGTCAATCCACATGGTCATAGGCTTTTTCGAAATCAATAAATATGAACGCTGCATTATGTTTGGATTGGCGAGATATTTTAAGGAATTAATTTACCAGAATAATATTATCTTGAATATTTCTGCCTGTTATAAATCCAGTTTGAGATGGATGAATGATTTATGAGATTATCCCAAACATCCTATCTGCTAATGTTTTAGCTATGAGCTTATATACTACTGTGAGAAGGGTTATTAGCCGATAATTTTTTATGTTAGCCTTATCTCCTTTCTTATATAGTAGGGTAAGTACCCCCTGACCCACAAATTCTTTCATATCCCCCGATTCCCATACTGCGTGATAATAGTCCATAAGATCCTTAGACATAAAATCCCATATCGATTCTCAAAATTCTTTTGGGAGTCCATCTATACAGGGGACTTATCATCATCCATAAGTAAGAGGGTCTTTCAAACTTCCTCCTTAGCAATAGGTTTTTCCATCAATATCTTCTGCTCTTCTGTTAGAGATTTGTTTAATGACACCAGAAAATCTTTCATTTCAAGAAGGCGTTGATCTCTAGGAATATGATTGTTTTGAGAAGTGAATAAAAATTTAAAATAACCCCTAGCTATTTTTGAACAAGCAGCAGTCGATGTGACTAAATTATTATTTGGACCTGCTGGGTCTTCTAATGCCTCAATTATGGTTCTCCCTGACTTAGCTTTGGCCATTGCAAAAAAACTAACATCCATTGCACCTTCCATGTTCTGAATTCTGAGTTTTCCCCTTATTCTTAGTCCTTACCATCTGTATTCCATATGGGTGAGAAGTTGAGCTTCCAGACTTAAAAGCTCCTCTGTTGTTGACTCACGGACTTCTTGCTCTTCAGAATCTATTTCCTTTAGCTGTAGTTCTCGAATTCATGTGTGAAGATTAGTTTCCTTTGAATGTTTTTCTTTTGCCAATAGTTTAGAATATTCATTGCATTTACAACCCATTAAAGTTAGACCGTTATTGAACCATTTAATGTCATTTTGGAGACACAATCTTAGGTCCCTCCAAAAATTCCAAACATTCCGAAGATAATTAACGAAGCATTCCATCCTGAGGTGCGAGGTATTAAGATGATAAAAACCTCTCCCTTGGTCTGACTTTTTCCTAAAAGACAAGGTTACTACACACATAGAATGGTCCAGCCAAGGAAAATGATTTTTTGGGAAGATCTCAGCCAACTGGAGTCTCCCTGCAGTTCTTCAGCCATTAGGACCAGATCTATTCGCGACTTTGAGTTGCATTTTGCAGTACCCTTCCTAAAGCATGAATAGGCTATGGTCCCTGAGTTTAATTTCCTATAGGATTCAAAAAGGTTAAGAGATTGACATAATTCTGCAATTACCCTTTCGTCTTGTGTCATATATGATGGGCATGGAGAGAGGGGGACACCATCTATCAAGATTATGATCTGGGGCTGCATTAAAGTCTCCTTCTATGATTAAGGGAATGCCTACTGATAGGCGTAGAATAATATTTCCAAAGAATGCTTGTCTTTCCCTTAACTCATTTGACCCATACACACATAGGATTCCTACGATCTCTAGTTCCAACATTGCCAACACATACACCCACCTTCCTTGTTCCAGATCTGCCACTGAGTAGGCTATGTCCACTCTTGAGTGAGGAGGAATCCAAATGGCCACCCCAGAACTCCCTAGAGTATTAGCATGCGCTCTATAGGATTGGTGAGGCCATATCTGCTTATGAAGGTAGTTATGCGTGTCTGAATTCATTAAGTGAGTTTCCTGGATGCATATAACATCCGGCCACTCCTTACCGTCAATGCCCTTTAATTGGTCATAGATCGCTTGTCTTTTGCTTAGTTTAACCGAGGCCAACCCATTCACATTGAGAGTCCTTAGATCTAAGTCTGTCTGCCTTCTAAGCAATTTTCATTCTTTATCTTTGTTGTACAAAGCATCAATAACTTTAATTTCTTTCATTAAAAAATTGCTTCATCGATCTGAAAGACCGTACGAGAAAAAGTAAAAGGCTGGTTTGCCTACAAAATATTCCACTGACCTGAATCCAGTACCCCCCCCTTTTCTCTAATGCCGTGTTTGAGCACCCTAGCTAGAAGGACCCCCACATCCTCTTCTGACCAAAACAGTCCAGCCTTGATTTTGAGTATCTGAACTTCTTTAAGAGCCTCCTGCCCAAACCATCTCAACTCTTCGTGCTTGGTCCCTTCATATTTAACATATACATCTCTCTCTGCTATCCTTTGCTCCTCCATCGATAATGAAAGAATAGATACTGCTCCTAGAGGAAAATTTTCTTTTATAAATTTATTTATTTTCAGTTTAATCCATGATTCCCCCGCCATTCCACCAGTTAGGGATACCAAAGACAGAAATTGTGGTCTAATACCATGTACCGTTATTTCCCCATATACCGCCCCCTGAGGTTCTGACAAACCTACTTGCCAACAACCCCCTTTGCACCTGACAGGTAAAATAACTATACCTGACTTTGACGGCGGTAGGTCCCCTTGTCCTTGAGCCATCTTTTGCTTGAGCTTTTACCTTTTGCTGGTGGTGTATAATTCTAATATTCTAAGGTCCTGCTTTTCCCCTTCCATGCTTTTTTTTCTTACTTCCTCCCTCTCCTGCTCCTTGTCTACCAAGTTTCCTTCCTTTCCCATGGGTTGAGCAGATTCTCTTGCTGGCTGTCCCTCCAAGATCAGATATTTTCGTTCCCCCGTTATTTCAGATACAATTTCCTTTACTCCCAGTATGGGGTTATCACTGCCTTGAGGAGGTGGTTTGGGAGGACTATCTTCCTTACCTAAAGTTTCACCACTGCCCATTTCCAGGGATTGAACCCCCCTAGGGGAATCTGCTGTCAAAACTTCTGACGTATGCTGGAAAAGCAACGTACCATACGGTGTTGGAACCAGATTGTTGCCAGCTGACTGCAGAACGACCCCCGACGGACTGAGAAACAACAATTCATTATGATCCAATTTCTTATCCTGAATTGCCGCAGTAACCTTTACCTCCCTTGTTCCTTGAGTCTGGGAATCCACCCAGCTCACTATTCCCATGTCCCTAATTACAGGCTGGGATTGCAAGTCCTGTACCGGTTCAATACTCGAAGGTATCCCTTGGGAGCACTTCGTTGTTTTTGAATCACATTCCCGTGCTTCCAAAGAATAACTTGTGGGCTGCCAAAGACCAACCATTTTCTATTGTTCAGACTTATGCTTCTTTTTTCTTTTTTTATTAATTTTTTTTTTTTATAGTCCTTAGATTGTCTCTTGAGTTTGAAATTGGATCTGTCGGGAGTAAGAACCAGATGCTTGAGACTATTACGAGGAGAACCACGGTTGGATGTTGAAGACAGTTTCCTATTACCAGGAAGTTTTTTCCAAATACTTCCCACAGTAGACTTTATCCCCTTTATACTTTTATTGAACTTGGGCTGGGTTTTTTGCTTCCTAGCAAGTGTTTTGATTCTTCTCAGACTGCCAGTCCGTGTTTCAGTCCTCTGATCGTTTGCAGTCCCTTCCCCCTTTTCACCCTCTAGTGGAGATGATCCCTTAGGAATATCTTGCGAATTGCCACTTGTTAGAAAGAGGGGAAAAAACTTCTCTGTTACAATGCTTAATAGTCTATGGCTCGTGGTGGACCAATTTGATCCATGTGGTAGACCATATTGCATTGCCAGCTTCAAACTCTCACTGTTCACCAATACCAACATCAAGTGATCACGAAACTGTAACCAAAATTCATCATTCCATTCTGAAAATCTGGACTTCAGATTCAAGATCAGCCAATCCCCCAGCTTTGTTAATTCCAAATGAAGATCACTCCCCCCTTCTTTGGGGCTGTCAAAAAATGACGAAAGTTGGGGAATCACAGATGGAGCAGATTGCACGTCCATGGGTTCTGTACTCAATGTCACTTTGAGAGGGTCGATATCCATTGACTGATTAGCTTGTTCCTCAGCAGATTTAAGGGACTGATCTAATGGGCCTCCATCCCTTCCTTCCTTCGATATTGAACAGCTATCAATTTTTCCGTTGATGTTCTTTTGTCCCTTCCTACTTACTATCCTCCATTCCATACTATGAACCTGGTTTGAGTTTGAGAGATAGCTCAATGGATCTGGACTCACTGACCTTGCTCCTTCTCCCCTCACTACCTGAACTTGACCTTGATTATTCTTTGTGTGTGCTCTGTTAAATGATTATTGTTTAGCCTGTTCTTCACTCTCACCTGTTCTAGTAGTTTTTTTCTCCCCCAGAGAGCCTGCATTCTTTCCCTTAGTGTTTTCTGGAGTTGTCGTCTTAGTTATAACAGGGGCTTGCTCCTGCACTTTTTGTTGTTGCAGGGGTAGAGGGGTTGAAGACGCTTGTACTGTTTGCTGTCCACCTCTTTCCCCCCCTCCACCCCTGCGTTGTTGCTGGAACTGGTGCAACTGAGGAGGAAGCCAATCCTAAGGGGGACGTGGGGGTTTCCTCGTATCGTTCCTTCCTTCCCACACCCATCCAATTGGATGACCCACTTGATTGAGTTCATCAATGTAAACCCATCCTTCGTATCCCTGCATTACCGGGGTCCACCTGTGCGGTCTATGTTGGTCCTTTTTCAGCTTCTGCTCTATGGTAAAAGCGTGTTGTGGATGGAGTGGACAGGCGAATTCCCCACAAAGGTGCCCATAGGCCTTACACTTAAAACACCATGGCCGGAATTTGTGGGCCGTATGGATCTGTAAACTCTTCCTCCCATCCTGAAAGGGATGATATCATCAAGAGAAAAGGGTTGATCCTTCGGTAGATCTAATACCATCATCAAGTAATCATCCCGTTTGGCAACATATGTCGACAGCGGATCAATAAAGTCTACTATCTTGTACTGCTGACCGAAATCATGAATGAAGGCCGCTTGAATTTCGATTGGTATGTGCCTCAATTCTACCCAATAGAATTCTTTCATTCATTGCTCCCTCTTTTCTTCCGGACCCATTTTTTTTGGCAACCAGGGGTAGATTCTGACTTTTGATCCATCCCATTTCAATTTCTTCCAATTGTCCATTTGTTGTTTGTCTTTCTCAAAAAGACTGATCACTGTGAATACTGTGGGTGACAATGGTTGAATCAAAAAAAAATCAAAAACTGCATCTGGCCCATCTTTCATAGATTCCAACCTTTTGCATATCCATTTTGTCTTGTCATTCATTGATCTTGTTGCACTGTGGTCATAAAAGATCCAATTACTAGCATGCTTACTATATACTGCATCGCTTTTTGCCAGTTTGTCTGTGGGATAATAGACTACCCGCTTTCGCCAAGGAGATAATAGACATCCCTTTAGGCCAGTTTGTCTGTAGGAACAGAGATAAAAAATATGCTCTGGCCGAGGAGAGATTTCTCATAGGGACTTTGAGTTCATCTCCTTAAGCGCCTGAGAGACCAATGAACGCCCTACAGATGTTCAAGGTTTTATCATTCATCGTTTCTCTCACTTTTTGTATCCAAGTTAGTTGGGATGATTTGATCCCCACTGAAGGAGATTGGATTACTTTTGACGAATCAGAAGGTGGTGATTGACTGGTTTTTCCAAGGGGGGGAGAAAATTCACCCATCTTGGGCAAAGGAGTGACCACTGTATGCTGTGCATTTCCTTGCTCTTGTGAAGATTTCAGCATACTATTCTTTTCTTCTTCGGTCAAAATCTCCTCCTCTATTGTCCTTTGAGGATCTGGGGAGTATATCCCACTCATTTCCTCCTGCTGTGAATTTTGTTTTCCTCCCATAAGCTGTAATAACATGCTTTGACCCCTGTTGTGGTCTATCTGAGTATGCTCAATACCCCCTTGTATTACTCCCTGGGTCACACTCATCTGCATTGGTGACCTTGCTGACCATGTTATCCTCTGCACACTTCCTCCCCCCTGCACA
>BFEA01000256.1:934127-948162 GCA_003427395.1 Chara braunii
ACTCCCTCAGAACGCTGATATCCAGAGCCGTGCCCCCACCGATTCATAATGCTGATGACCATGCTCGTACATCCATCACCCCCCCGGAACACTGGATCAGATGCCACGTCAGCCCGTCTATCTATTTTTCACCCGCACTTCAGCGCAGAACAGGGCGCTCTCCCGCAAATCTCCCTTCGACAACGTCGATAGTCATTGTCGTGAAGCCATGAATCCGCTCGGAACAGCGATGGCAAGGGAACGAGTGCGTGGAACCCGCCTTTCGTCATCAGACGTAGGGCTACGGGTCAGAGAGAAATGCCACGTCAGCCCGTGACGTGGTGCTCTCTAGAACCTTGTTGCGCACGTTCGCGTGCGTTAAGCGCTAGCGGCTGACAGCGGCGAATACCCCCTAACTTGGAGGGCCTCAGAGACTACCAATTGTACTTCAATGAATGGACTAAAGTGGACGCAGCAATCCCTCTCAAATCGCCTGATCACTTCCCGGACCTCTTCCCCCCCCCCTCTAACTGCCTGGTGGATATGACGTGGTACGGGTTGGATCTCGCAGGGCACTAGGGGGACCAGGCCGCAGGGCAGGGGGCAGTAGGGCAGTCACTGTTGGTAGCCAGAGCGAGAGTAAAGACAGTAGAGAGTTCAAGTAAGAGAGGGGTAGGAAAGACAGAGCACTGTCTAAGACACACACCCACTTTTGGACAAGGCAGGGGGAACTGGTTACCAACTGTAGGTATTGGGCACTGATCACGAMCCCCCCCCCACAGGGTTGCAGTCCTRAGGGAGGGACGCCAGGGTAATAAGGGTAGATAGGTCTCCCCCAATGGAGGGGGTCCAGGACTTTATCTCGGCTGCTCCGTCATTCCCTTGCTTTCAGACATTCTCAAGCAACGCAGTAGTTCGGAGGTTGACTGGGTTCGCAGGCGACAGTTCTCGGGARYTGGCAGGGGACAGAGGAACTAGTACATASCAGTTACTATCTGGCACCGTGTATGAGGTGAAGAGGTTCCCTGCCCTGCCCCTGCCCAGTCAATCCCAGTCAAATCCCACAACCTATGTGTCTTCTGAATGGACAAAGTTGCTGTATTCTCAGTATCCTACTTGGTCAATCCCCTGGTGTCCAGGGTAATCAATGCCAGCAGGACTTGCCTTCTTGTTTCTTCTGATCACATTGTATCACATTGTATCTGGGACGCTGGACCCGTTTTCCAGCACGTGATGCTCCCCACCAATAGATGGAGCCTCTCCCCGTGTGGTAGTGGTGTCTGCTCTTATCAGCACCACTATCACCGACACGAGTGTTCTTTTAAAAAAAAAAAAAAAAAAAAAAAAAGGGACCAAACCGTGGTCATATGCGTCCTCAATAACGTCTTTATAACCTCCTAATCGATGATAATGTTAATACACAGGTGGAGATTGAGATCGAGAATGAGGATGAATGAACTATGGAATCATGTAGTGTGATTTGTGTGGTCTGGTGGAGGTGTCGTTGAGCAGCTTGTGGGTCGGGGTTATACCTGGGCCATGGATTTATTATTTTGAAGGGTTGGGATTGTCAATGGCAAGCAGTGACACTGGAGTTAATTTTTCTGGGAACAGTTTAAGGCATGTAGCGGACGTGACCCAGTCCTCGGGACTTGGTGATGCAGTTGGGATCGTGTTTGGGCCACGTGGGACTCACCTTGCGACCGCCCTCCTCGAGGGATATCCCATTCAAGTTCACTTTGCTGGCGGCTTGTTTTTCAGTTGCAAGGCGGTTGTGCAACAAGTTGTGGGCTAGATTTGTTTGACGTTGACGACAACAACTTTTCTACTTGATTGCGACATTACCTGACTTTCTTGAGTGAGTCAGTTTGTACTTCACTCAAGGTCTGTTATGACTCGGACTTCCCTTCACAACCATGTGAACTCGTACTTGCTTGCCCTTGTTCTTTAAATGTTCTCTTAAAAGGCAAAGGAAAGGTGTGTTCATGTGTGAATGAAAATGTCTGACCTAGGAAGTGGATTGTGAATGTTTCTTCGTCTTTGATTGAATGAATGTACCGGAATGAAAAAGAATTGTGTGGAAGAGTCTATCTACATGACCTTAATATCTTGAGTGGACAATTTTTTTTGCCAATTCTTACCTAATGGATGTTTTAAAAACCAAACTTAACGTAAGTTGGAATAAGGACTTCCATGAAAAAGAATCGATCGACACTCGATTAAGTGAAGAGAATCGGTATGAACTTAACTTTCATCCCAAGGCAACATGTTCTATCTTGAATGTCGATCTTCTTTCTGATTCCCTGTCAGTTTCTTTTTTATTTTTCGTCAAAGTTACCTTGGGCAAGGGAGGATGGGAACATTTGAAGTCTACTCGCGGTAGACATATTCCCTCTCTCTAGGAAGCATCTGGAGCAGGGGTTCGTTGCTTTAGGAGTCAACCCTGTTATTGACCTATAGTGGACCGTACTACGGGGGAGTATCCTGCTGTATTCGCGGTGGAGTCACCCCGACTTTTGAAATCCGAGTTTAATACTCGGGCGAGGAGAAGGGATACCTCACACCACTTCTAAGAGGGTTGGGTGTGTGATAGTCGAGGGGAGGGTTTAATCTTCTCATAATCTCTCGTAGAAGGAAGTTGAAATTAACAACCTCTCTGGTGGTCGTCTTAGGGGTCACCGCCGAATAAAGAACAGGCGCCATAAGAGGCCCAGTCTAGTGGGCCATTGGTTTGAAGTGGACGCATGTAAGCGCCACTTGCACGGATGAGGTTCGCACGACAAGAAGTGCGAACCACGGGTGAAAAAATCAGGTAGTGATTCTCCTTGCACAAATGCGAGGACATTTGTGAACCTTCGGTATTGAGAAAAGTGGTTCAATCAAAAGATCCTTGTCGGACATGCAACATTTCGAGTAACGCACCTAATCAAGAATCATCCGCTAAGTAACCCGTCATCCGAGGAGACTGTTCATATACGTGACAGGCACAAATCCCTAGTCGTAGGTCAGTGGTAGGGTAGAATGAATGACCTCGGCAGCGTGTTTCATCAAGTCAAAACAAACACAGTTTGACTACCTTGTTGGCTCCGTCAAGGTTATTGTCCAAGTCAACTCTTCGTTGATGGTTCTTTATGGTATTGTACTTATTTAGTTTAACCCGAGGTGGTCGGTTTTACTTCGGTCTTGTATTATTGACCTAATCATTTCATACTCAAATACTTTCAGTTATCAATTCGACTCACGATGGATTCGAATGTACTTCCCTATCGGCTAATAATTTATTGATTTCGGTATATTTGTGCTTGATCATTGTATAACCTTTTTTTTTTTAAGTTGTGCGTTTAAGGGACTAGGATTGAGTTCAACTTGTTGGTTTCACGCTTGGTTGAAACCGTCCTAGTCAACCGACGTTCACTTCGTACTTAGGAGATCAGCGCGCTAGGGAAGGAACAACTTCTTGGTCCAATCGGCGTTTTAACCACGCGTGCATATACTGCAAGGAACAAGCAAACACCCTCAATTGACATACGTGGGTCAGTAGCTCGGTAGGATACGCCCCTAAGGGTGGTGACAGCCCCTTAGGGAGGGGACAGCCCCTTCGGGAGGGTAAACTACGCCCCGCGGGAACCTATCTTGTCACAGGGAACCGTGAGATGTACGGTTGGTGCACCCGGTTAGAGCGGTGAGAGGACAACGTCACCACGTCCGTTTCGACGGTTCGCGAGATTGTTTCGACGTTATCTCCAAGTTGTCTCTTGTTTTGTTTTTCTTTAACTTCTGCGTGACATGGCCGGGAGAGCTCTCGCCTTTTGTGAAAAAGGCGGGGACCGATGCGCTCAACACCGTGACAGCGAAGGTGTTTTTTTTTTCTTTTTTCTCTTTCTTTTTTATTTTTATTTTTATTTTTTTTCTCTCTTTGTTTTGTTCCCTCTTTCTTAAGGAGAGTCTCGTTCGTGCCCGTTCGCTCATAATGAGCTGCCAACTGACGCTTGGATCTGGTGCTACAGGCGCACGGTCATTGGGGAAAGAAGATCATGTTGAGCTTGACTCGTATTCGATTTAGAATCTGTTAAAAAACTGAAGGGAAGGGGTGCCTGTTCATCTTGAATGACGGACTGCCCCACACCAAGGGAAACGAGGAGGTAGGGGGGAAAAAAAAAAGGAGAGAAAGGGAAAAAAATAAATAAAAGGGAGGGGCGACGACCGCGAACGTAGTCGCCCCTATGCCCCAAACGCAAGCCACTTAAGTCAGAGTGTGATCACTTAGAGTTGGCCTGAAAGTTGAGGGCCCATGTGGCAGAAATGGCTAAATATAACAATTTTAGCAACATACCTGCACTAGGAAAAGTGTCGGGTACATCAAACTTTGAAGGGTTATAACTCTTAAAAAAAAAGTCAGAAAAAAGGGGAAAAAAATGTTTTGAAAATGACAGGCTCTCAGCTATCTCGTGAAATTCCGAGATAGTTGAGTTAAAATAAATAAAAATAAACAGAGGCAGTTGAAAGTAACTACGTCTCTAAGTGTGTGGTCCAAGTTCGACCACACTAATATTGATTTTGGCTCATTTCAATGGCTCAGTTTGAGCCTGCGATTTCACCTAGGAATAGGAAGTGTTTCCCACTGCCTTCCAGTAACTATAAAGGGCAACTCTTCCCCCAGTAACCTCGTAACTTGCATTGATGTTGCTCAGACTCTACTCATTTGAGTGTTGGCCAGTTTACTGCATCTTTGTTGTTGAGTGAGGGGAGAGGATGTTGGACGAAGACTTAGAGGTCTGCAAGCGAGTCGGAGAGTGGAAGAAAAACAACCATAGCCAAGGGGTTGGGAACCCTTTTGCCCTGCCCCTCCGTTGGTGATGCGGCCGGTAGGCTGCATCGGGGTCCGGTTGTGCGGTAAGCGGCAAATATTGGGTGAGAGTTGTCCGGTTGGCAGTGCGACATCATTTTTTTTTTTATCGTAAATGGAGGTGTTGTCCGTTTGGGAGCGTGGCAATGGTGGCATGTTGAGGGGACTATGCTGCACAAAATTTTCGGCATGTCGGCAATATTATGAGGGGAGGTGCTGCCGAAATTGTGCAGCAAAGTGGATTTTTAAGAGGTCGAGGGATGGTGCGGCCGAAGCTGTGTGGTATAGTGGTTTCTTTTTATCGAGCAGCGGTGCTACTAAACGGCGGTGGTGACGAAAAACGACATGGCAGCAGTAGTACGGTCGTTAAGGTGGTGGCACTTGCGGTATTTGCACGGAAAGACCGCCTTTTTTGGGGGGGGACATACGGTACAAAATGTTCTGTTTTTGGAACCATTCGGTGCGACGAGCGACAGTTTGGAACTATCTGGGACCATTTTGAGGACCTGTTTGGTGATGCGGCATCAGTGAGAGGCCACGTGGAGCCATGTTAAGACCAATTCAACGTTGGAGTGCAAGCGGTTGTTGAGGTTATTTTATGTGGGGCGCTGTAATTGGAAGTGATTTGGGCAGCGATTGAATTGAGTCAGTCCTCAGAGGTTGAGGTGCAATTGTGAATGCATTTGGATTGCAGTTGGAACTGCATGAGACGTATTATTGAGAGCACCCTCCGAGAGGGTTATCTCGTTTAAGCATTTTTCAGTAGATCCAATTTTCATCGATTCGGGCGTTTGGAAAAGGACAGAGTTGCAGTTTGTGTCCTTCTCCAAGCGCCCGAATCGATGAAAATTGGATCTACTGAAAAAAACTTAAACGAGATAACCATCTCGGAGGGTGCTCTCAATAATACGTCTCACGCAGTTCCAACTGCAGATCCAACTGCAATCCAAATGGATTCACAATTGCCCCTCAACCTCTGAGGACTGGCTCAATTCAATCGCTGCCCAAATCACTTCCAATTACAGTGGGTCCTCCACTGACGCCGCATCACCAAACAAGTGGCCTATCCTGTCAGGACAACCATTGGCTGAAGCTACCAGCAATCACCGCGGGTCTGGTCCTTGGCCTCTACAACACCGTGGGCTTAAAAAAAAAAAAAAGTACACGAGGATGTGAGCAGCTGACGCTCGACCATCATCAACGCGACCGGGAGCGCTGCGCCCCCGTTGGAGCAAGTTCGGAGATGAAGCGGCGTGTCGCGGGACCTATCGAAGAGCCAGGCAACGCGGCGGCGCGACGTGGGATCTATCGAAGAGCCAGGCAACACGGTGGGTGAAGATGCAAGGTGGACGCAAGGTGAGTGAAGGATACGCATGGGAGAATTGGCGATGAGGCGAGCGGCAGGGTATGGTAGCACGTGGGAGGAGATGGGATGTATTGGGTGGTGATGGGGAATAATTGGTCGTCCTTGTTTCTGAAACCCCCCCTTCTTCCGCGACGGTATGGTATGGGTAGAGTTTAGGTGGTCTTGAACCCCCTGTGGCGACTCGTCAACAGGCTTGGCGAGGGGTGCTACACTATTTTCGATCTCCTTTGGGGGACTGAGGATGGCCTTTCAAGTCTTTGGTGCTTGTTTTGCTTTGAGCTGTGATGTCAGCAGTGGGAGGACGGACGTTTTCCTCCCCCAGAGACGCAGGGGTAGGGTTTGAGGGGTGTGAGGTAAGTGGTTTGGTTGAGGTAGACGGGACGGGAGGTTGTTCTCTATTGGATCTGGATCATGCTTCAACTCGCGCGTTGCCAGACTGTCTTATAATATGAAATTGTTATTGATCGTGAACTTTCTGATTCGTCATGATTCTTCCCTGATGGTTCTGAGTTGTGGCTGTCTCCTCTGTTTTTTCCAAGTTTTTGTTAAATCTGATTCATGAGATCTCATATGGTTTCTGGATATAATTGATCCCCAATGTGGAATTCATGTTTGTAGGGTTCTTAATACTTGTATTTCGTGAGCAATTCTCAATTTACATAATCATTTTTGTCTGTCATTCTCAATTTTTTTCGACTATTTCTGATCTATCTTTGATTTTCTTCTTAAAATTTTCCATGGTAGAGGTTCGAGATCTAATTTGAACATTGTTTTTTTAATACCTAATTCTAAATTCGTATTGTCTCTTATTTCTTTTCTTAAATAGTATATCTTGTACAAATTTAATTCCTCGGTTTGCAATTGAATCCTTTTTTTTTTTTTTTTTTTTTTTTTTTAAAAAAACACCCCCTCCGGTGTTAGTGCTGCTGATAAGAGCAAACATCACTACCACCAGGAGGGAGGCTCCATCTATTGGTGGGGAGTATCACCTGCTGGAAAGCGGGTCCAGCGTCCCATGAACAGAAAATAAACATGTCTGAGAGTAAGCAGTGACAATGAGATCTGCCAGCATTGATTGCCCTGCTACCCAGGGGATTGACCGAGCAGTCATAGATAGAATCCTCTTCACCCTTAGAACAGGGCGCCAGATTAACCAGTCAGGGCCTGGATCTATTTACCTTCCTTTCTACTTGCTCCTAATCATCCCAGGGAGGGCCCAACGGCCCTGTGCAATCTTCCGGCATTGTAACTTATATCCCAGGCCAACCCGTAGGCAGACCCCCCTCGAAACCCACTCCGCTAGGCCTTTTAAGTACCCCAGGCTAACCCGTGCGCAGTCCCCCGTCTCAGACCACTTCTAGTGCCCTGGAGGGTCCATTCCATACCACATCATATCCACTAGGCAGTTGGATGGGGGGGGGAAGAAGTCTGGGAAGTGTTCCGGAGGTTTCAGAGGGGTTGCAATGTCCACTTTGGTCCATTCATTGAAGTGCAAGTGGTAGTCTCTTGTGATCTCCGCCTCTGGTTGGTCCTCCCCTGATGCTGTGATTTTTGTAGGTTCTCCCTTCCATTCCACCTTACCTATCCTTCCTCCATGTGCATCCCCAAGCCAGTTTATGCTGAAGTTTTGGATTTGTTGTCTGATGTCTCTTAGTTTATGATGGGATTGGATTCGTGCTTTGACCTTGTTCCATTTGGCAGTTATTTCTGTCTGAATTTGTAGTTGGACGCTCTCTATGAACTCGGGGCCTTCTAAGCGTGCCCCCACAATTTCGAAGGTGCAGCGTCGACACCAGAGTGCCCAGAGGATCGTCCGCCATCCCATCCTAAGCATGTTGTCCATGAATTCGTCCGGTTCCTCATTCCGGTCCTTGGGCCAGGTTTCCCATAGCAAGGCCTTCCAGTCCCATGGCCACTCGACATTTGTCCACAATTGATCCCACACTCTGTCCCACCATCTCCATAACCAAAGTGCCCCAGGGCATTGGAGAAAAATATGTTCGACTGTCTCTGGCTTTTTCCGGGACGGGAATGCATTTGTGCAGAGTTTGCACCATGGGAGAGCCCGCCCTTGTTGTTCTAGGGACGTTTTATCTATGAGCTAGTTGTTTGTTGGGAGAAAGCGATGCTCTATCTGCCATTGGAGTGAGGCCCATTTGGCAGGCTTATCCTTGACTGTTCTGAACCATCGAACAGGTCTCGGCTCCTGATTACTAACATTTAGGTGGTTTCTCCATCGTTCCCTCACCTGGTCACGCAGCGCAACCTTCGGTCTTAAGAGGCTGTAGGCAGACTTGACTGTTAAGGCATATATGGACTTTGTAAATTTCTTGCCTTGCCTACCTTGGGCTGACCACGACCACTCCTATGGGTCCAAGGCCAAGTGGTGCAGGGGGGTGTTGGGATAGTAAGTTATCCATTGGCCATCCTCATGCAGCACTCGGATTCTATGGATGTCCTCAGTTTGGCATGTTAGATTAGCGATGTTGGACTCGCATTGGATGACGTTACCCTGCCCCACCGTTAAGAGCCGCACAACTACATTTCCATCCCGGGGGCAAGTGACCACCCTGCCCACGCATCCTTGTCGGTTTCTAACAGCAGCCCAGTCCAGTTCCTGCAAGGAGGGGCCTTTGCGAAGGATTTTCCACCATGCTAGAGGGATAATTTCTATTAGTTTTTCCAGGGCTTCTTGTGGTCGGTGGCAGTACCGTAGTCTCTGTCGGAGCTGGTCGGGTCCGATCCAGTCCTTCTTGTCCATGTCCCAAATGTCCTTTACCCTTATTATCCCTTTCTTGACCCAACTCTGCTAGGGGGTGTCAGTGCAAAGGAGCATGCGGCCCGTCGAGTCTACCACCCGCCTGTTCCCAAAGAGGGGCTGGCGCGCCACCTCCTCCCATCTTTCTGGTTCTATTTTGTCTGGGGGGGTAGGCTCCTCCATGTCCTAAGAAGGGAGGGCCAGAAGGGGTCGTGTCGCAGATCGGCTCTGGTTGCTTGCTTGGGGCAGTCGGAGTGGGGGTCCCTGTGTTGCACCCTTGTTCGAGGGATGGACCATTCTCTGTTTTCCAACCACATCAGCGGGTCAGTCTCCTCTGGTGCTTGCGGTGCTAAGCGTGAGATCTGTTTCAAAGCTAGCCCTCTCCAAGGGACCTCCGGGTTAAAAAGGAGGCGCTTGATCCATTGCAGGGCAAGGGCTTTAGTTTCCAGCAAGGGATCGATGATACCCAACCCTCCCCGGGTTTTGGGGTGAATAATGGAATGCCAGGCTACCCGATTTAAAACATTTTGTCGTTCGTGGTCACCTCGCCATAGGAAAGCGACAATCTGGCGTCGCAGCGGGCGCAAGGCGTTCTTGTCCAGGGCCCAAATGGCGGATTTATACCACATTGAGGCCAGAACAACATTGTTGATGATCAGGGTTCGGCCGAACAACGAAGTGTGCTTGTCCCTCCAAAGAGTCATTTTGGCCAGGGGGGGCGAGGAGATCCACTCGTTGTTTGTTGGTGGTCTGCCTTCCGCCGTCATTGAGATACCCAGGACCCTGATGGGTGCTTCTTTAGGGAGCCAGTTAATTCTAGGTTGTCCTGGGGGTCTCACTCCTTGGTGGTGTATCCACCATCCCAGGGTTTTGTTTCCCCAGTTGTCTTTCATATCCGACAATGTGCA
Organism: Chara braunii; assembly: GCA_003427395.1. Lineage (NCBI taxonomy): Eukaryota > Viridiplantae > Streptophyta > Charophyceae > Charales > Characeae > Chara > Chara braunii. Next base: position 943,985 of record BFEA01000256.1, read on the forward strand.
GAAACGGTCCATCATATGTTGCACCTCTACCATTGATTTTTTGGAGGCGTCCACCTTCAGCGTCAGATCGTCAGCAAACAATGAGCATACCAGGATTGCCTCTTTAGGTATTGCCGCCACTTGGATCCTTTTGAGGTCTTTGTGGGACCTCAGGTTGGTAGCCAGCGCCTCCATGACGATAACGAATAGGTAGGGTGCTATGGGATCGCCTTGTCTCACTGACCTCTGAAGGCAGATGGGGAATGCCAGTTTGTCATTTACCATGACCCTCGTTGTTGCACTCCCATGGAGGATCTCAATCCAACGTCGAAAATTTTCCCCAAAGTTTAGTTTGTGAAAACATTTGTCCAGGAAAAACCAATCGACATGGTCGTACGCTTTCTCAAAGTCAATGAAGATGATTGCTGCGTTATTTTTGGATTGCCTTGATAGTTTGATCATCTCATTGACCAGGAGGATGTTATCCTGGATGTTTCTGCCTTGGATAAAGCCGGTTTGGTCTGGATGAATGATGTCTCTCATTACCGGTGTCATGCGGTTAGCGAGTGCCTTTGCCAGTAGCTTGTAGACCACAGTGAGGAGGGTAATGGGACTATAGTTCCTGATGTTGGTTTTTGCCCTTTTTTTGTAAAGGAGCGTCAGCACACCTTGCCCCACTATTTCGCCTACCTGTCCGGTGTCCCAGACCGTGTGGTAGTAGTCCATGAGATCCTATGACTGAATCCAACGTTTTTTTAGTCGATATGTTGTTTTTCTTAATTTGACCTAATTCTACTCGTTAGACTATCGTCAGAATTCTGAACATGGGGTTCATGAGATGGTCAAATGGAATATCTCGTAGGGTCTGGGGTTTTCTTGTCTGGAAGTAAGTGGTGGAAGGCATCAAAGGATTCTTTGCAAGGATAGAGAGGGGGTAAAATAGGGGGGAGTCCTTAACAGATGCGATTGGCGTTGGGTAGTTAGGCTGTCCAATGGGTACCGGCTGTTGAGGGCGACCTTTAGCGTGATTGGCATTGGGCATTGTTATTCACCTCCTTGATGACGGAGACTGAAATTTTTGTCGGGGCACGGAATTTCAGGGTGATCATGGTGCCTGGCCCCTGCTGAGATAAGTTATTCTCTGGGCTCCTTACGAGGACGGAGTTGGGAAGGTGAATAAGGTCCTTCCCTTCGATGATGGAGGCGGGATCTTTCAGGCCGTCTGGGCTTGATGGTTTCCTATTTTTGTTCTATATTTCGTCAGAGGTTGTCAGAGGTTTGTCAAGTTGTCAGAGGTCGTCAGAAGTTGTTTTGTAGCCAAGGCCGGGTAATGGCTCTGGCATCTCAATTTTTTCCCATTAAAAAACCTAACGGGCCATCTTGTGGAGCTTTTGGGGACCTGATTTGAAGTAAGGGGCCAGGGGCATCGAATGATTCTTTACAAGGACGGAGAGGGGGAGGAAATAGGGTTGCTCGATGGGTACCGGCTAGAGGGGCCACTTATTATATGCGATTAGCGTCGAGAGTTTAAGCTGGCTGATGGGTACCGGCTGATGAGAGTGAACTCTGGCGCGATTTGCGTTGGGTAGTACTAATTCACCACCTCGACGACGGAGAATGGGATTCTTGTGGGGGCAAAGAATGTCAGGGTGATGATGGAGCTCAACCCCCGCGGAGAAGAGGCTCTCTGAAGTTCGTTACGACGACGAAGTTGGGAAGGACGGAGGTGATTGGGAAGGAGGAAGTTGGTAGTGGATGCATTTGACGCTGAAATTTCGACGGGTACCGACCACTGACCGCTAACTTCACCCGGATCAGTCTGCGTTTCTTCCCTTTGACGATGGAGGCAGGATTGTTCTGTGGGGCTATTTTTTCAAAGAGTTTGAGTGGGATGAATAGATGGTTGGATGTCAAGCGTCCTACTAGTGAGGGGGCTAGCTTGTAGGATGGAAATAGGGTACAGCAGCAGTGGAGATGGTGGCTCTGCTGCAGTAAGTCTTGCCGGAGTAAGGTAAAGAGGATATGATGGGGGTTCTCTAAGTTGTTTTTCGAATTTTGCCTATTTCGAAGCTTCTGTAGTGATTTTTTCAGTACATCAAATTCTTCTTAGCCCCGGGATCCTAAACTTTCCAATTTTTTTTCAAAATTCTATGTCAACTTTCATATGGGACGTTGGGCCCGGTTCCCAGCACGTGCTGCTCCCCATGAATAGATTGGAGCCTTGTTTCTGAAAAAAAAAAAAAAAAAAAACCATCATCAACGTGGCCAGGGGAAAAAAAAATTAAAAAAAAATCCATTTTTTTTTTCACGTTGCAGTGGGGGGTGGAAATCACCGAAGCAATCGCTAGATAACCTCCATAGATCCAAAGACATCCGGGAACGGCTACTACAGTTTCCGGGGAGTGGTTGGGTGGGGACCGAGAGGGATGGGTAGCGGAAGTGTGCTGGACGAGGGGTTGGAAAGAGGAGGGAGGGGGGGAGGGCAACTATGAAGAGGAGGCGCCAAGGGATTACCAACTGAGATTTAAGGATTGGCTGTCAATAGACCCCAACATCCCTATGAGACCGGCAGAGGAGTTTCCAGACCCGTTCCCCCCCACCCACAGTCCTTGGAAATACGCCTGTAACCGGCGAAGCCCTCATATGTGTTGAAGACGAGTCGCTTTGAGTCTGCTTTATCTAATGTATTATGTTTTGGTGTTTGCTTATGGGTCTGAGTTTGGTCAGTGTTGATCCGGGTCTAGTTATCTGGGCTGCTGTCTGTGTTTTTTCTTTTTTCTGTTTTTTTCTGCGCTAAGTATGCTTTCCCTGTCGTAGTCTGCTTTGTTAGGATTGCGTCTTGGTTGCACGCAATCCTAAATCCAATTTTTAGATCGAAAATGTGAAAATATCGTTAGGACGAGTCCTAAAGGATTTAGGATTCCGCAGGCAAAATCGTCATAAATTTTCCAGTAGCCCCCGACCTACTGAAAAATTTAGGATTCCCGTGTTTCACGGACTCGTTGCGTCGCACGCATGGCACCGTAGACACGGAGTTGCTGGTGCAGAAGCAGTCCGTCGGGTCAGTGGTTGGACATCGCTCACGAACGGTAGCCGTTGGCGGGGATTGGACGGACGTTGGCAGGAATGGATGGACATTGGGGACGCGGTTGTGTATACGCATATGAAAACCAGTCGCGGGAGACCTTTTAGGACGAATCTCAAAAGATGATTTTTAGGATTGCGTGTAACGACGCCGCACGAAATCCTAAAAATCCTTTAGGACTCGTCCTAAAAATTTGAGGATTCTTTTAGGAGTGTCTAACGAGACCCTTAGTGTCGGATAGGTTTCAAATATCTGAGTTGTAGTCTGGTTCTTGGGTTAGTTTGTTTGCAGTTTCAATCCGGGACTATCTAACAATCTCGAAATGTTTCTTTTCTTGGTCTTATCTCATATGACGCAATGTGGGTGCAGGGCAGTAGGGTGGTCGAGGAATGTTTTTTAAAGATGGGCAGGGAGCCGGATGGAATCCCCACTGGTGCCCCCCAGTGGTTCCCCCCGAACCCCTGCCCTGGTACAGGAATGGAGAGGGAGTAGGGGACCATCAGGCTTTCAGTCCCTCACCTGCTCAGTCAATCCTCTGTTCCCCAGAGCAATCAATGCTGGCAGGCACTTTCCAGACAACCATCCAATTTCCTTCCTTTCTAAAAAAAAAAAAAAAAAAAAAAAAAAAAAAAAAAAAAAAAAAAAAAAAACACGGTGCAGGGGGAGGGGGGCTGGCTCCGCCCCCCATGCCCCCCTCCTCGTCAGACTTGGATCCATATCTTACTTCACGACACACAAAACCCGCACCACAGCCGCAAAGAAGTGTGCATGAATTTTCTTTTCCCTATCCCTATACTCTTAAAGCACAGAAAGGGCCCAGCGTGACGCCCGGCGCCGGGCCCAGCAGAAACCGTGGAGCATGGCGGGCTGCGCCGGGCCGAACGGGACAGGCCGCTGCCGAAAAGCGACATGGAGCCGCTTGGACCCCCGCACGTTGTGGCACCCACAGGACGCGGGCGCGGGAAAAAGCAGAGGGGAACGCATATGCATAGGGCCGGGCCCGCCCAGGCCACCGCTCGTAGAGGGGCGGAACGCGATCGCAGCGAGGCGGGGGCGGGCGGGGTCCTCTTTGCCAGGCGTGGCTGGGCGGAGTGACGTGTCGGTCGGGGCGGGG
>BFEA01000256.1:994191-1012396 GCA_003427395.1 Chara braunii
GTATCTTTCTAGATGGAAATGCGCTGGAGCATAGTCTGCACCAGGGGAGCGCCAGTCCCCTCTGTTCCAGCGTGGTTCTGTCTATCAACCAGTTGTTGGTTGGTAGGCAACGGTGTTCCATCTGCCATTGCAGGGATGCCAGGTTTGTTGGTTTCTTCTTGATTAGCTGGAACCATTTCACACCCCTCAGCGATTCGTTAGCGATGTTCAGTTGTCTCAACCATCTCCCTACCACCTGGTCGCGCAGGTTAACTTTTGGACGGAGCAGTCTGTATGTGGCTTTGACCGTCAGGTTATACAGCGTTCTAGTGCAAGATCTGCCTCTGGCAGTTGTGTTAGTCCATTCCCATTCCACAGGGTCCAGGGGCAGATGGGATATCGGTGTGTCCGGAAAGAATGCCACCCATCTGTCCTCCCTCCTCAACACTCTTATTCTTGAGAGGTCGTGCTTGTCGAGGAGTTGTATTTGTTCCGGGCTTGGTCTTTGGAGGTAGTTGTCATTGCCGATTGTGAAGATATCCACCGCCACAGGTCCTCCCGGGTCACAGCTCACCACATTGCCTACCTCTCCCTGACGTCCCCTAATTGCGACCCAATCGGATTCTTGCAGCGATGACCCTTTTCGCAAAATTCTCCACCAGTCCAAGGGGAGGCATTCAATCAGATTTCCCATTGCCTGTTCTGGTCTATGGCAGTATTTTAGCTTGTGCTTAAGACTTTTTCTGTGATCCAGTTCCTATCATCTTCGTCCCAAATATCGCTGATTCTCATAACTCCTTTTTTAACCCAGCCTTTCCAGGGGGAATCCATGCAGTGCAGCATTTGACCCCTTGAATTGGTTATCCTCCTATTCCCAAACAGTGGCTGGCGGGCTACTTCCTCCCATCTTTCGGGGGATATTTTGTCCGGTAGAGGGAGGTTTCGCCAGATTTGCAGGAGGGTTGGCCAGAAGGGGTCATTATGCAAATCCTTTCTTGCCTCTTGTCTTGGCGAGTCAGTAGAGAGTTTTTCTTCCTTTTAGTTTCAGCTGCAACCAAGTCTTGTCCCACCTTTAGCAGCCACAACATGCGTGCTCGACTATTGCTAGGGCATGAGGGGGGAAGGGGTCTGGGAAGTCTGACGGGGGGCGGAGGGGCGTTGTCTGGTCTAGGTCCGTCCAGTTGTTGAAATCTAGCCTATAGTCTCTGTACCCTCTCCTTGTCCCCCCTGGCTACTTCTTGTCCATTCCTTCCTTTTATGCCCTCCCATTTTACCGATGACATCCATCCTCCTTGCTCCCCAGCCAATCTCTGCTAAAGGCTTCAAATTTTTTTTTTTGAATTTTCAGGAGGTCATTTAAAAAGGCCAGTTTCTCTACTGCAGCCTGCCATCTTGACTGCAATTCTGTATGTATGTGCGATTCAATCTGCTCGGTTACTTCCGATCCTTCTCCCCTCGCCTTGTCTATGCCTAATACACACCTCTTCCACCAAAGCATCCGCAGGATTGTTCGTCTGCCCAACTGAAACATGTTGGTTTTGAACTCACTCGTCTGGCCCTGGGGGCAGTGCCCCGTTTGCAGCGGGCCTCTATCCCTGGCCTACATCCAGGGCCTATTCGGCTATTTGTCTGTTCGGCCTGTGGGACCAGAGCGTGGCCTGACCCCACAGGCCGTGTACTGTTTCAGTCCAGTCCAGTCCTGCCCGGTACCATTGTCGGTACCAGGCCAGTCCAGTCCAGTCCAGTCAGTCCACTGGGGGTATACCCCAGCTGCAGTCTGTTTCTTGGAGCATTCTGCAAAGGGTAGTCCCTCGCAAGGGTTGTCCCTCACACCGCAAAATCGACTCTTGAGAGACAAATATCACATTTTTTATTTTTATAATTATAAATACACACGCAAAATGCACGCACACACACACACACACACACACACACACACACACACACATACACACACACACACACAATCATTTATGTATGTCTTTATGTGAGAGGCAAATATCACGTTTTCTGTCGATCCTTAGACCTTTTGACGCCCAACCTCATGCCCAGCGCGACTTCCTGATCGGAGTGGGATGTGGGCCTGGAAGTGCGAAAAGGGGTGTGCCAAGGATTTTTGGGGAAAGTGGAGTCCCAAGTCAGAACCGGGATCTCCTGTGACAGGGTCTTTCGGGGGCACGAGTGCAATTTGGCGAAGAGGGCGTTTTCGGGCTACCAGCGCGGTTCGCTCAGGACCGAGCGAGCCATTGGTTTTGGGGACGGCGGTTCGGGGGTTGGTTCGTTCGGGGTAGGTGGAGTTCCGATGAGTTCGTCTGTCGGGAGTTGCCACGTGGCGCTGGTCGTCGCACGTGCGGGCTAGGCCTTCGGAACTCCGGGGTTCTTTGATCGCCGCGCCGTCGGCAGTTCCCGCAGGGTGTGCTGGGCCAATAGGGGGCTATGGCCGGCCACGGAACGACACTAAGTTGATGGTACAGAAGAAGAAGGTGGAAGGGAGGGAAGCTGGTGGTGATGATGACAAATCCCGGGTGGATGAAGTAGTAGGTATGGTCGGGAGACGGGAAGTCATAGCTCCGGGGGTCGCTAGAGGTGGCGCAGTGGAACTCCCGAAGACATAGTGGATTCTCTGTGTGGCAGGGGTATCGTTGTCTCAAGATTTCGTTTATCCAAGGGGTGAAGTAATCTGGGTCGTATGATGAGTCGGAATTCCAGGATCGCGTTATTGTGTCATTGCGGTATTATGAGTTGCCTAAGGGCGGGTCCGCGGCGATTGCGATTGCCGCATGCGAGCACGTGTAGGCCACGCAAATGGCGTCGGACTTATGCGTGCTCGTGCGGGGCGACTGCGCCGTTGCGGATTCCGGGATGGGGTACCTGCGATCGGTGGTCCTGACGAGTCGACGCCCGGGGATACGTGTAAGTGCGCAAGTCCGATTGCGTTTTACACGTGTCCTCGCGCGACGTTCGCCAAGCCTGACATCCGATCGTCTAATCACTCCGTGCTGTTCTGAGCATGCAAGATGCAACGATCACAACCAGCTCGATCGAAAGACAAGCAGAGACAAAGGCAGGATTATCGATTGCGCAAAATCCCTATTCTACACACGAGTGCGTCGAATGCGACCAACAAAAACAAAGACAAGGGTTCCTCAGCACAAAGATAGGCAATCAAACATGGCATCCATTCATCCATCCATTCCGTAATCATACACATAACACATCAGAGATGGGAGAGTCGCAAGGGCAATGTGAGCAAAACACCCAGGTCCAAATTCCGAGAAACTGAAAAGAACGGGCAAACTGCTCGAAGCCGAAATCAAAATTTATGTACACAAGACAGGAGGGAGAAAAGATAAGGAAACAGCAAAACCGCGTCCATCAACCTCAACTCTCTCTCTCTCTCTCGCTCTTCTTCTCCGATGCGGACAGTCCGTCGTCGCGGACCAACCCACGAAGGCGTCACCCCGCTTAGTCCTCCCGCACCCGTCAGGTTCGGCCGCGCCCACAGTCCGTCATGGCCCGCGTCAACCCCGTGCGTTTGTCACCAGCTCGTCGGGTCGCCCGACTCCTGCTCTACTCACCTCTTACTTCACTCGTGTGCCAACCCTTCCTGATCGCGCAACCTCGAGCTTCCAACAGCTGGTTAAGAGAGCCAACTAATCGCGCAGCCGAGATTTATAGCGTGCATGCATGCGCGAAGAACACGAAATTACCAAGACTTAGAGGGGAGATTAGAGAGGGAGTGCCTACGTTCTGCATGACCGGGCCGCAGCGTGGGGGACGTAGCCACTCTCCACGCATCTCGATCTGAGCATGCAGTACGTAGTTTCAAAAACACAGCGAAAGAAAGACAAGGAGGGCAGGAAGGACGATGAGCAAGAAGAAAGATACAGTTACAATGGCGCCAACCCAAGATTATAGTTACACACCCGATTAAAGGCGCCGACTAATCAGAATTCCGTTGCAGCTGCAAAAAGAAGCGCGTAAGCAAAAAAGAGGCGTCGTGCGGCAAAAGAAATTCCTAATTACAAAATTCCTAAATTCCTAACTAATGCGAAAATCAAAAGTACAGGTTCCGGGATGAAAGTCCGAAATTTCGAGAGCCATCAGGGCTCGACAAATTCGAAAAAAATCAAAAAGAGCAAAGCAAATTCCCGCACGATGTCCGCGCCCAAAAGATCGACGTCAACATTTATTAATCGCGTGCGCTGTGGCGCGCCAGCCATTCGGTCAACCAATCAATCAATCGACCATCCCAGGACACATCCAACTCCGAACCCAGCCATCCAAAAAGAAGCGACGAAAAGGACGAAAAAACAAGGACACTGATGCAATTTCCTACCGATCCCGATCTCCCGTAATTGGCCCAACCTTCCCAACTTAGGACCCCTTATTGCAAACGCGCAGAAAGTCGCGCGTTACAGAAAGTGGTTCGTCACATATGTGACGCCCAGGGGGTTCCAATATTAGCAAGCTCCTGCTTGCTTGTGACACGTGTCGATTTCTCTAATTGATCGACACGCGGAGCATCTCTCTCTATGCCACTTACCGTTCAATTGAGTGTGGACGTCATCCAACGTGGCAATACTGCTCTTCTACTAATTCCTCAGGGTGGGCTTTCGACATTCCAAGGAGGGGGATTACATGTGCCACCATATTATTCATCCAATCACCAGCGTTCAACGGGAAGAGGGAAGGGCAGCCGATACATGGAGGCGTGGCGACAAGGAGGGTTAATCGGGAGAGGAGGGAGAAAGCTATCCAGCCTGGCCACCATTTCTGGCAGTTCTTCATACCGCACAATCCGGTGGAAACGGGGAAAGCGATTGCCACTATGGGGGAGAGAGGCGAGATAGTCGGGATAGAGAGTGACGAAGGTGCGGAGAGGGCCGCGCGAAAATGGTCGCGGTGTTTGCACGCGGGGATGGTCCCCGTGATGATGCAATACACCTCAACCATATTGTGGCCTCGCCACGCGGCGCTTAGGAGAAGTACGTGGAGATAGAAATCAGGAAGGGCGCATCGGGCGAAAGGGTGGGGATAGATTGAGACGATGAGCTGGGTGGCGTAAAAGAAACGAAAAGTATCAAAGGGGAAGGGGTTGCGAGGGAAGACGTCACCATGGACGCGAGTCAGTATGGAATAGGCGTCGTGTTACAGCAGGATGACGGCAATGGCTACAGACCCGTAGAGTCCATGTCATCGAGGATGCCCTCAGAGAAGGTAGCCACCTCGACATATGAACTCTACGCTCTCAGGCAGGCTTTAAAGCACTGGAAGTATCACCTGCTTGGGAGGCACTTCAAAGTGTATTCAGACCATGAGACACTTAGATGGCTGAAGACACAGACCAAGATGACACCTAAGTTGACTAGGTGGGCCGCTGAGATAGACCAGTACGACCTTGAGCTCAAGCCAATTATGGGCAAGTACAATGTAGTTGCAGATGCTCTGAGTAGGAGGTCAGACTACTTTGGAGCCATAGTTCACTAGCTGGACATAGGGCGTGACCTGCAAGAGAAAGTTAGATAGGCGTATGTCCAGTACCCTATCTATAGTGACCTCCTCAAGAAGGTTAAGGAGGCCTCAGAGACCGAGCCAGATTACCGTACAACAGAGGGTTTATTGTTTGAGAAAACTAATGTAGGAGACGGCCTATGCGTTCCCAACAGTGAGGAGATCCGCAGTCTGATCCTAGGGGAATGCCATGATATAGAGGGACATTTCGGTTGGCAAAAGACTTTGGTCAATCTCACGCACGCGTATACGTTGCCAGGGATGAAAAACGACTGCATAGAGTATGTCCCCACACCGCCCGCACCGCGGGCGCTTAGCTAGTACATATCTATGTATATATATATATATATAAATATCTATCGTCAAACAGAGTTGTCCGGTAAAGCGTAGGCTGAGAGGGAGAAGAGGACAACAAATAAGGGACTGTGACAAACTCTTTCGTTGGAGATTCACCGACTCATCAGGAAGCTGAACCCCGCACGCACACACACACACACACACACACACACACACATATATATATATATATATATATATATATATATATATATATATATATCAAACAGAGTTGTCTAGTAAAACGTAGGCAGATACGGGAAAAAGGACAACAAATGAGGGGCTGTGACAAACTGTTTCGTCGGAGTTTCACCGACTCATCAGAAGGCTGAACCCGATATATTTATGGCGACGATGGGTGCCCTCGTCGCTCCGGTTATCGCGGATCCTTGACCTCCGAGGGACCTCGAGAGGTCCCTTGGCGAACGCCACCAAATGCCTCTAGCCTGAGGACGCCCCGAGGATTCCCGAGAAAATATTATCACATTTTTGTTTTCGTTAAAATCTTAAAAGGAACTCGCCGTACTTCACTGACTGCGGAGAGAGTTCAGTGAACGACACCACGACCCATATTTGATATTTGGTACATTCTTGCAACGATATGGGGCATGGCCCGAACGAGGGACAAACATAATTCAGGCTTTGTTACATTAGCATGCTGCTTGATATACATATAGAGTTTGCTTATCTATATAAGATTAAAAATCCATTGTTTTTTCAAGTGTAGAAACATCTTTTTTTAATACAAGTTGCAGTATCAACTATTCCCATAAGTCATTTGAATTTTTTTCTCTGAATATTTGGCAGTCGTTAATCCAATTTCACGATAAGAAATAAAATAAAAGCATTTTATAACAATTGTTGTAAAAAGCTATATCCGGGTCACTCGGAAGACTGATCGGCAAGCAAGACTTTGCGTAAGTTCTCTCTCTTTCTCTCTCTCTCTCTCTCTCTCTCTCTCTCTCTCTCTCTCTCTCTCTCTCTCTCTCTCCCCCCCTCTTTGTGTGTGTGTGTATGTGTGTGTGCGTATGTGTGTGTGCGTATGTGTCCATATGTGTGTGTGTGCGCGCCATATTTTTGACTGAGTGTGAAGCATGTAGCCCTCCACAAACCTCACGATGCGCAACACTATGGAGAGAGAGAGAGAGAGAGAGAGAGAGAGAGAGAGAGAGAGAGAGAGAGAGAGAGAGAGAGAGAGAGAGAGAGAGAGAGAGAGAGAGCTTCACCACAACCATTAGCATGCTTACCTTTTTGGACACCGTCTCTGCTGAAAGTCAGGGGAAAATTGTCAATGGTGTTGCCACAACAAAAGAAAGTAGGGCATGTGGTCGCGAGTTACTTCACGTGATGTTGTATTGTGACGATCTCTTTTTTGATGCACTTCATTTCTTGCACAAAGAGTGTCGGGCCTGAATCAGGTCTGTGTATGGCTATGGGGGCTAATTGCACACATGCCCCTCAAATTGTCCTTTATGTTGGAATTTTGCAAACTTGTGTGGCCGGTCGGGGCAAGAGTGCATTTGACAAGAACCGTCCCATTTTCTTTTTCCAATTGTCGGCAGTTAGGATGCGCCTTTGCGAGCCCAAGAAGAAGATGTTGACATGGACTTTTCCCTTTCTTCTTTTTTAGTTCTTGAATTTTCTATACACGTCATGAGGATTTTTTGAGCGGTTGCCGCCTAGGAGGGATTTTTAAATTTTTGAAATATACAACAGACTCCGAGTGTACATGAGACTTTTTACTATAATTATGACTCTAATATTAGCATAGGAATTTGGGCTCGTTGCATTTTTATGAGCGCGGCCATAACCGAATGCTGCTTCGTGCTTGCGCGCATCCTACCACGCTCCCAACTTTAGTCTCAATTGTCAATCTTCTTGGTCCACCTCGTGTGTAACTGTAATCCTTCCCTACTAATTTTTGGCACTCGTACTTTTTCATGCCCCCCTCTCCTTTCATTAGCCAGGATGATCCATATCGTGATCAAGGCGTGGAGAGTGGCTTAATCCCCCACTCTGCGGTCCAGACTCCAGACCTACCGATCGTAGGCACTTCCTTCCCATCTATCGTAGGCACTTCCTTCCCATCTTATCCCGGTTATCTTGCGCAGGCAATCCTTGCAATAAATTTAGCAAAGCGTGATATCATCTCCCTCTAATCTAAAGTTTGGAGTTAGTGCGGTTGAGAGGATCCACTAAGGGCAGGCGAGTGCTAAGGTGAGTTGCAAGGTTGGGCGATCCGACAAGTTGGTAGTGATTGTACGGGGTTGACGTGTAGCCGCAACGAACTGCGGGGCACGAGCGAACCTGGCTTGCACACTCGAACCAGGCGGGGTGACAAATTTGGGTAGATGGTGGGTTTCAAGCGACGGCCTACCTGCATCGAGAGTGGAAGTGGGCGATGACGGAGAGAGGGAGAAGGAATGTGGTGATCGGGACTTTTTTGAAATTCGGATCCGGCCATCTTTTTATTTTTGGTTGGTTCCTTATTTTCCTTCTTCTTCTTCTCTTTTTCTTCTTCTTCTTCTTCTTCTTCTTCTTCTTCTTCTTCTTCTTCTTCTTCTTCTTCTTCTTCTTCTTCTTCCGGAATTTTGACATGGGAATGTAATCACTTGCGGTTATGTATGGATGTGTCAGACTTTTTGTGATGTTAATTGTAATTTTGACTACGGTCGGGTTTACTTATCTCCTTGCATGTCTGATATGGCAATACGAGTACCTTGGGGGAAGGTACTGATAACTAGGATGGTGTGATTCGAAAGTGCTGCATAGGAAAATTGTCGTTTGCATGTTGCATTGATTTGATTTTTTTTGTCTGGCATGGATTTGAATTTTTTTGTCTGCCGACATCGAGCGTGGGATCAAACTCGACTCTGGTTATCAACAACATATACGGAATTCGGCAGGCCCTTTAGAGTAAATGATTGGGCCGGTTTGCCCTGAAGTCCCTGACCAACCCCCTTCGCTTACAAAACGGGTCAAGAACGAGTCTGTGAGTGGGACATAAAAAAAGTTGTGGGCAGAAATCAATGCCCCACCTAATATCCTGACCAGTGCGGGATTCAAGGATACGCCCAACCCTGGATTGTCGACATTGTGGCAGAATACCCACCCTATTACACTTTAATCCCAAACCACCGACCGACTCTCATACCCTAGCCTGCGATTGCCTACGAGTGGCATCGCATCGCGTGCTACCAGTAAAGGCAGTATTTCGCCTTCCGCATGTTCAACTTCAACCGTAGGGTAGGGTCTGCAGCGAAGAGCATGCTAAAATCCTTCAACTGAGGCCCTCTGCATCAGAGTTGGGACTCTGCGAGCATCGCAGGTGCCACATGGCGGAACAATGCAATCCCCATTTTCTTCTGGACGTCCGTCGTCCCGGAAAGATCTATTGACGATGAAGACGCAGATACGTGCACCGCCCTTTTTCACCCCTCTTCTGGTTAAGTCCTCATGTTTGCCTCCTGGTACTTGAACTCATTTCGTGTTGTCTCTGTAACCTTGGCACATGAGATCCCAGTTCCAACCTGAGACTCTAATCCCCACTTTCCAAAAACCATTGGCACACCCCCTACTTCGTAGTTTCTTGCCTACTCCCACTCCAATCAGGAAGTTGCGTTGGGCATGAGGTTCATATCGGAACCAACATGTGTCGGTTATGAGGATAAACACATGTCTTGGCTCCATTGCCCGCCGATTTGGAGAGTTTCAAATTCAGGAGGTTGTGACGAACCACTTTCTATAACGCGTGACTTTCTGCGCGGTTGCAATAAGGGGTCCTAAGTTGGGAAGGTTGGGCCAATTACGGGAGATCGGGATCGGTAGGAAATTGCATCAGTGTCCTTGCTTTTTCGTCCTTTTCGTCGCTTCTTTTCGGATGGCTGGGTTCGGAGCTGGGTGTGTCCTGGGATGGCCGGTTGATTGTTTGGTTGACCGAATGGATGGCGGGCCACAGCGCGCGCGATTAATAAATGTCGATGTCAATCTTTTAGGCGCGGACATCGCGCGGGAATTTGCTTTGTTCTTTTTGATTTTTTTCGAATTTTGTCGAGCCCTGATGGCTCTCGGAATTCCGGACTTTTTTCCAGGAACTTGTACTTTTGATTTTCGCATTAGTTAGGAATTTAGGAATTTTGTAATTAGGACTTTCTTTTGCCTCGCGGCGCCTCTTTTTTGCTTACGCGCTTCTTTTTGCAGCTGCAATGGAATTCTGATTAGTCGGCGCCTTTAATCGGGTGTGTAATTGTAATCTTGGGTTGGCGCCATTGTAACTGTATCTTTCTTCTTGCTCTTCGTCCTTCCCGCCCTCCTTCTCTTTCTTTTGCTGCGTTTTTGAAACTACGGACTGCATGCTCAGATCGATGCGTGGAGAGTGGATACGTCCCCCACACCGCGACCCGGTCATGCAGAACGTAGGCACTCCCGCTCTAATCTCCCCTCTAAGTCTTGGTAATTTCGTGTTCTTCGCCCATGCATGCACGCTATAAATCTCGGCTACTCGATGAGTTGGCTCTCTTAACCAGCTGTTGGAAGCTCGGGGTTGCGCGATCAGGAAGGGTCGGCACACGAGCGAAGTAAGAGGTGAGTAGAGCAGGAGTCGGGCGACCCGACGAGCTGGTGACAAACGCACGGGGTTGACGCGGGCCACGATGGACTGTGGGCGAGGCCGAACCTGATGGGTGCGGGAGGATTAAGCGGGGTGACGGTTTCGTGGGTTGGTGTGCGACGACGGACTGTCCGCATCGGAGAAGAAGAGCAAGAGAGAGAGAGAGTTGAGGTTGATGGACGCGGTTTTGCTGTTTCCTTATCTTTTCTCCCTCCTGTCTTGTGTACATAAATTTTGATTTCGGCTTCGAGCAGTTTGCCCGTTCTTTTCAATTTCTCGGAATTTGGACCTGGGGTTTTTGCTCACATTTGCCCTCGTGACTCTCCCATCTCTGATGTGTTATGTGTATGATTACGGAATGGATGGATGAATGGATGCCATGTTTGATTGCCTATCTTTTTGCTGAGGAACCCTTGTCTTTGTTTTTGTTGGTTGCATTCGACGCACTCGTGTGTAGAATAGGGATTTTGCGCAATCGATAATCCTGCCTTTGTCTCTGCTTGTCTTTCGATCGAGCTGGTTGTGATCGTTTCATCTTGCATGCTCAGAACAGCACGGAGTGATTAGACGATCGGATGTCAGGCTTGGCGAACGTCGTGTGAGGACACGTGTAAAACTCGATCGGAGTTGCGCACTTACACGTATCCCCGGGCGCGGACTCGTCAGGACCATCGATCGCAGGTACCCCATCCCGGAATCCGCAACGGCGCAGTCGCCCCGCACGAGCACACGTAAGTCCAACGCCATTTGCGTGACCTGCATGTGCTCGCATGCGGCAATCGCAATCGCCGCGGACCCGCCCTTAGGCAACTCATAATACCGCAATGACACAATGACGCGATCCTGGAATTCCGACTCATCATACGACCCATATTACTTCACCCCTTGGATAAATGAAATCCTGAGACAACGATACCCCCGCCACACTGAGAATCGACTATGTCCTCGGGAGTTCCACTATGCCACCTCTAGCGACCCCCGGTGCTCTGATTTCCCTTCTCCCGACCATACCTACTACTTCACCCGAGATTTGTCGTCATCACCACCAGCTTCCCTCCCTTCCGCCTTCTTCTTCCGTACCATCAACTCAGTGTCGTTCCGTGGCCGGCCATAGCCCCCTATTGGCCAAGCATACCCTGTGGGAACTGCCGACGACGCGGCGATCAAAGAACCCTGGACATCCGAAGGCCTAGCCTGCACGTGCGACGACCAGCGCCACGTGGCAACTCCCGATAGACGAACTCATCGGAACCCCTCCTACCCCGAAGGGACCAACCCCCGAACCGCTGTCCCCGAAACCAATGGCTCGCTCGGTCCTGAGCGAACCGCGCTGGGAGCCCGAAAACGCCCTCTTCGCCAAATTGCACTCGTGCCCCCGAAAGACCCTGTCACAGGAGATCCCGGTTCTGACCTGGGACTCCACTTTCCCCAAAAATCCTTGGCACACCCCTTTTCGCACTTCCAGGCCCACATCCCACTCCGATCAGGAAGTCGCATTGGGCGTGAGGTTGGTATCGGAGCCCGACACGTGGCTGGGTCCTAGGATTAATAGCACGCTAATTAGGCGATCTGGCTAACCGAGGGCGGCCTCGCCCCCGGAACGCGCATAGACACGACCCTGTCATCACCCGAAGCAGATCGGCCAATCGACGAGCAGCCAATATGGCTGCTAATGTGCAAAATCTGAATCCGCAAGAGAATGCTAATCAACCGAATCCTAATCAACCCGCCCCACGAGCACGGGTTGCCATGACGGCACCTGATCTCTATATATTCGATCCTGCACACCATCTCGGAGGAGCATGGCTGGCTACGCTTAGAGCGCAGCAATACGATGATAACGAAGCTCAGGTAAACATCCCCACTCGATTAGGAGGAGACGCTCATCACTGGTTTAGTACCTATGTATGGGTAGATCTTCAAACCTTCGAACGAGACTTTCTGAATCGATTTGATTACGTTCACCCAGAGCAAGCGCTTTACATGATCAAGGATCGGGTGCAAAAACCTCTCGAATCCGTCGCAGAGTATCGAAACCGGTTCTACCGAATGTTTGTGAAAACTGAGCGAGGMGAGCAAGTAGGGAGAGATCTGTTCATAGACGGACTCCGCAGCCGAACAATAAGGGCGAAGCTGCGAAAGCAGTTTTCCCCCATCAATCACACGCTACAGCAGATCATGGCCGCCGCAGAAGAAATGGAACGAAAGTTCGTGGCGAACTTCCTGGAAGGAGAAGACTACTGTAGGGAAGGAGATTCGTCCGAACTCATAAGAGCCCGAACTGAACTAGCTGCGCTGCAAGAAAAATTTGAAAACATGGGGTTTGTGTCAGGCCCTGTCACCTACATGGAACAGATAGCCCCTAAACGACCAGTTCCAAGTGAGATCCCGAGTGTCCCTGTCCCTGTAATGCCAACGCCTGTAAGAACGACACCCCCGCCCCCAGTCGAGACTCCCGTACGATCGAATGAATCAACTGCCATACTCGAGTTGACCAAAACCTTGGTTAGTCTAATCCAGGAAAACAAAAAGGAGCAGCGGGAGCACAATGCTCGGTTGGAAGCCATGATGAGGAACACGCGGCCCATTGCGGTGCGTGCCCCTCCGATTCAGCAAGGGTTAGCCTCGACACCCGCTCTTGGAGGAGTCGCAAGCAATTTGAATGTCTGTTATGCATGTCATCAACCTGGGCATCTAGCCCGTGATTGCCCTCACAGGCCTCCGCAACAATGTGTCGGGGTCGCGCCGATGGCCGCGGCCCCCATCGCTAACGGACCAGGACGAGTAGGAGCTTTGATGGAAGAAGTAGAAGGTGGGGGAAGTGCTTTAGCCACCACGGAAGAAGCCGCCGAGCTAATTCCGTTAGATCAGTACATATCACTTGGTTATCCCGGGCTTGGAATGATCGGAACGATCAGACCAGCACCAGAACATAAAGAGGTGGCGGAGTGACGACCTTCTACAGGAGAGATGGAGTCGGGAGGACCCACCTTCGTCACTGGGGAAATCGATGTGCTTAACATCGTTCGAGCCTTGGACCATCGGATCTCGCTTCCGATCGGTCATTTACTTTTGATCTCGGAACAAGCTAATGAGCGAATGCTACAGCACTGCAAGGCGAACCGAAAACGATTCGCCCTCGCCCGAATACCGAACGTAAAGTCTAAAAACCCCACGCCCAAGTAAAACCCGGTTCGCACGTCGGATCCAATTCGGGTAGGGTTAATCCAGAAAGACGATAATTTCTTGCGGATTAAACCCATCCTGTGGAAATCCGCAAAATGTGATATTGAAATTTGGGGAATTCCTTACAACGCAATTATAGATTCGGGAGCGGCGGTGTTGGCTATTTCACTAAGAGTGGTCGAAAGGGCAGGAAGGAAAAACGACCTGATCATGCTTTCCGAGAAAGATCAGCTCGTTTCGGCTGACGAAGAAAAGATTAAAACCGTAGGAAGGATGACCAATGTCGCTTTTTGATTAGGAAAGGTGCATGCACAGGGAGATGTTGTCGTATTAGATGTGAATACCTACGACGTCCTTTTCGGACTTCCTGCTCTTGTAGCGTTACAAGCAAACCTGGATTTCGAACGACGATCGATCGTCCTCCGAAATACGGGAGGAAAGCCCTATGCTGTACCTATGAGGCTAACCCTTCGTACCACCATCAACGCAGTCCCACGGGTTTCGCCAATGATGGCAGGGACTCTCCGCATGATCTCCTGGGATGAATCCGCGGATGGAATGTCATCGACGAATAATGCGGACAGCCGTGATGAGGACGATCCGGAAATCTCGAAGCTCGCACGACAGCGTGTTTACTACCCGCCACCCAGAGCGATAGCAAGAACGATGCATCTGACCAGTCGGAACATTCAAAGGACCAAGGCGATGATCTTGGGTGAACCCCTCGTACAAATTTCAAGGATGGTCGATTCCTTGGAACCCCCTCAAACCTTGTACGAAAGAATCACCCCTCTCCTCGCCCGGTACAGTGACAAAAAGCATTACCGCGACATTACGGATCTACCAAGGTCCCGCTTGACACCCGCAAAAGAAGTGCGACTGTTGCGCTTGGGGGTGGAAGCAAATTCTTTGGAACCCCCTGGGCGCCTCGAAGCTGACTCGGACGAACTCGGAGTAAAGATCGCGACTAGGACTGTACCATGGCAGAATGTTTGTGACGGAATTACCCCAGAAGGACACATGGCCATTCGGGAAGAAGACGCCCAGATGATGGCCACGGTGTTCTCCTGGCGATCGGATCACTCCTTCATTTCTGCACCCCCGCCCGATGTGGCGAAACCTGCACGCACAAAACAGATAGATGTACGGATCTGGGACCAGCATTTCGAGTTACACGTGCCACAATACGTACCCGATGAGATTCATCGATTGATTGCGGACATTTTGACAAAATATCGGGGAGCGATTAGCGTGATAGACACTGACATTGGGCTGTCGTTAGTTATTCAACACGAAATACAGACGGAAAATCACTCCCCGATCCATTGTAAGCCGTATCGATACTCCCTGATAGAGCACAAAAAGCCTCTCGAATGAATTCGAGAATTTGAAGCCAGCGGGTGGATTGAACCGGACCATGGTCATTTCCCGTCGTACTAGTGCTGCGAGGACACTAACTATGGGGTCTTCCAATTTCTGGACTTTCAATCCTAGCCTCATCTTTTTCAACGCTCTACGGCTAATATAACTACGGGTAGCCCCTGAATCAATAAGGGCCCCAACTCTACTCCTGAACACTTCTACATCCACTAACACTAGCTGCCCTTTACTATCTTTCTTCATCTTGGCCCAGGCAGGCATCCTCTCCTTCAGTTCCTCTGCCACGCCTGTGAGGGACGTGCCTAGAGAGACGCTAACACAAGCAGTATCTGGACAACTAACTAGGCACGAGCCTGCAACCTCTGCCGAAGGCTCATGTGGTGTGGGAGTTTCCTCTACGCGCGCGCTCGCTTCCCCACATGGCCTAATAGTAGGGGCAGTTGCAACCCCTACTGCCAGCTGCCTTTTGACTCCTGGGCAGCCCAATGGGCCTGTCTATACTTAGGACGATATTTTATGATATGGGCCGGGTCACCACAATAGATGCACTGCCCCTGCTCCATACTTGTGGCCAACCTGGGTGCCAACCTCCTGACCTTTGCGGTGACCTGCCACCTCGTCGCGGTGGGGACCGACTGGGACCTTGACGATTCGGCGGGGGACCTTGACCCCTACCTTCCACTTGACGGTTCCCTTGACCGCCAACCCCCTGTGCGCCTGATCCTCGGCCTCCCATGGCCTGACCCCTTTGGCCCTGGCCTCCTCCTCTACCTTGCGGCCTCCCTCCAGCCGCGACAGCAGCATAGGACCTCCCCTGTCCTACGCTACTGTCCTCCTCCTCGAGTCCCCACTTAATCTGACTGTAGGGGACCTCATCTGTACCACCCTCGTCTAAAGTAAGGATCAAATGATCCTTGGCCCTGACTTGGCCAGAGATGGTATGGCCTTTCCACTTTTTGCCCTTGTCTAAGTCCTTGTGCCAGAAAGTGGAAACTGACATGGACTTGGCCTCAAACAAGACCACTTCCCTACTCAATGCATCGTATGTGGTGTTGGGCTGTTGGGTCTTGTCAAAGAAATGCCCTCTCAAGGGCTCTGGCATGGCACGATAGAATAACTGGACCAACTAGGTCTCCGTGACCCCGTGGTCCGGGACGGCTACCAAGTCGTCCATGACAGCTTTGAGTGCTTTCGCACTCCTCCACTGTCGCGAGTGGACAGTCTAGAGTTTGTCAGAGGCCCTGACGCCTCTCGTGACATCAGCGAACCTCTCACGCAGGAGTTTGAGAAAAGTGGAGAGAGGGGTGAGCCGCGAATATGCAATCATGTTGTGCTCGCAATCTGCGGCGCGCGCTAGGGACCTGGCGAAGCTTGCCGCTTCGTCCTTCAACGCGTGGAAGGTAACGACGACCTGCTCCTCGGGGGCGATATGCTGTAAATACACATAAGTATTGACTCTGGCTTCCCAGTTGTCAAAACTTTCGTCCTTCTTCCCGCTATAGGCATCAGGAAATTTGAGCTTCACAGGCTCCTTGCGGGGACGTGTGGCGGCCTCTGTTGTGGCCACAACTGTGGCGCCCTCAATTGCGCCGACACAAAACTTCTTTGCGCCTTCCTTTAATTTCTCTACTTCAGTCCCAACGTGGGTCACCACGTCGTGTGCGAACTCCCTAAACCCAGATCATATGGCGTGCAAGGTCACATCTTGACCCTTGACGGCCTGATGTTCTTCTACCCAGGCCTTGCTCAAAATCTCTAAATATCCCAGAATCTCGTCTAGTTTGGAGGGGACCTCAGCTTGTGCCTGCACCTCCTATCTACAGGCTTGAACCTTTTCTACTTCTTTCGCCACCCTGTTGGCCTCCTCCCTCCTCCTCTTCTTTTCCCTCATCATTCGTAGTTTCCATTCCAACTTCTTCTCGTCCTCCGTTGTCTGGCGTTCCAGGGGATCTTCTATCGTCTCCAACTCCTTGGAAAACGCTTCCCTCTCCTCCTGCGGCACATACAACTGTGCCTCCTCATCCTCTCCCAACGATAAGTTAGCTACCCACTCGCTTATCTTCTTCTCCATCCATGCATCTTCCCATTTTGTGCCACTGGTTTCCCCTTGTTGTTCCCTACGCCTCCTCTCAAGAGGTTCCTCTTCTACCTCCTCCTCTTCTCCTGCTGCTGCTTCTTCCTCTGCAGCCCTTCTTCTTTCCTCCTCCTCTAACTGTATTTGCAGCATCTTCTCCTTCTCAAATCGCAACATCTACTCCTCCAATCTCTTCTTCTTCGCCGCCTGCTCCTCTGTAATGGCCTTTAACTTAGCCTGCTTAAGGAACTCTTTCTTCTCCTTTCTCTCTTTCAAAAGGGCGGCGATCCGGGCCTGTTCGGCCTCGGAGGGGGCGAATACTCTTCCCAGTACGGGTGTCAACCATGGTGATTGGGGCACAACCAGACAGCGGTTCCACTCCTCACCACTTAGACTCTACTCCCCCCGACTGACAAACCTACTGACTCAATCTAAGACTTACAGAATCCGGACAGGATCCTGTCAACTAGGGTCTCTAGCCTAGACCTACTCTAAGGCTATCACTACAAGACCTGTTGCTGATCAGGAGGCATTTAAGGAGATCCCCCGTAACTCCTCAAGAATTCTTTAACGTCGCAGACAGGACGACGCGATCAGCAGGTCTTCTCAACACTTAGACGACCTGTTGTGCAATCGACAGCTCGGATTTTGGCTACCGTGCCACACCGAGCAGCCCGCCGGTCAGTACCTCCTTGGGAGGGTTCGTGTCCTCCGGGACAGTCGAGTCGTCAGACACAGTCTTTAGCCCTATTCAGCCCGTGTGGGTTTGGTCAACAAGGCCCTATCCTTCATCCACTGAGTTCCTATCACCTGGACAAAAGAGACTCAATGCAGAAAGAAGAGACAGACAAACTTGACTCAGCAAGTACCACAGGGTGTGTGCACATCCATAGGGCGAGGGGATAGGTTGAAGGCTTGGCGATAATATACCGGCTCCAGCTTGGTCAAACTCTTGGTCAACGCCTTGGTCAACGCTGGGTCAACGTTGCAGTCAACCCCCGGTCAACCTCTCTCTCTCCCTCTTCGTTACTCCATGGTCAAGCTTTGCGGCTATGGCCGCCTCCTTCTTCCTCGTGGGACTGCACAGCACACTTCAAAGGTACGTGACAACCAAACTTGTATCGCTC
>BFEA01000256.1:1018000-1042026 GCA_003427395.1 Chara braunii
AGAGAGAGAGAGAGAGAGAGAGAGAGAGAGAGAGAGAGAGAGAGAGAGAGAGAGAGAGGGTTCTTCTTCTTCTTCCTCCTCTGTTCCCTAATTGTACTCCGACCCTCCATTGTCACTATCTTCTTCTTCTTCTCTTCTTCTTATTTCAGAGAGTGTGTGAGAGAGAGAGGGTCTTCAGACAGTGATTATCTTGTCCCTATGAGCACCCGGGTTCTGATTCGACATTCTGAGAAGAACGGTTATTGGACATTTGACGGGGATATTATTTGTGGGTGAGCATTGAAGGTGATGTGTATCCATTGTGGGGCGGAGGGGTGAGGTTAGGTTGCAGGAGGTGGCGGGTGTGGGGAAATGGTCGTTTTTGGGCTGGAACGACTCATGGTATGGTGGTTGCAAGGGGTATGTTGTAAGGGTGCGTGTACGGTACGATGGTCATATCTTATGAACCTGGTTGCTTCTTGTCAAATGACCAACACTCATTCACATACTTCCAGGTACCAATGCCCATACATACACAGAAGGAAGGGAAGAGGATTGAGTATCACACCACACGGGGAGAGAGAAACACAGTGGAAGACTTAACCATGCGATATGACAGAGTACACTGAAAGTGCAATTCGCTCCACACAATCCTCACAACCAGTCACAAAGAAAAGCCGAGTAGATCACATCTAGAAAACAATGAAGCAAAGATAGTTCACACACAGTTTCATTACTCTTTATTAAACTTAGAGTTTCGTATTGCTAGAATAGCCTTAGAACCATGGTGCACTGCTAAAATATGAGCAGCGCTTCTTCCCCGACTCTGAATAACCGCTATCACTACCCCTGAGTCCCTGAAACAACCAGTGCCACCCAGATACTGCCTCCAGCAGGGAAGCACCACCTTGAAACAGGCTTCTGTGGCCAAACGCCTCTCAAAGGATGAAGAAGAAAATCAGCGCCACAGGCTCTGATGATGATGAAGTGCCATAAGGTCTCTCTGACGAAGATCTTCCGCAGCGCCACCTCTCTTGACAAAGATGGTCTCTAAGGATACAAGTTGCAGCTATGGCTGCAGTGTCACTACCCTGGAACCCTACTCCTGAGAAGGGTTCAACAGGGCACCAACTTCTCCTGCTCCCAACGTACTTCAGATAGCCCATACCTTTGGGCAGCCCCGCGTAAGGTCCCAGCTATGGCCGACGCTTCGAGGTTCTGGCTATGTTTGTCTCCTCCAACGCTGAAGTTGTTACCACGCCAGTTCACGCCTCGCGCAGCCGTGATATACACGGTACCAACTACCAAAAGCCCTAAACAAACTTCTACAATCTATTAATAGAACTACTCTAGCCTAGACTCGACCTAGACCAGACTGACTGGACCGACCGGTACCGTATCCGTTTTGGCCTCCAGGGCCTCTCCCTACCCGGCTATAGGATATAGGACCAATCTAACAGCATAGGCCCGTAGGCCCTTCTGTCCTACTGGTAGCCCGGGTCTGCTATTTGCAGTTAGGGTAGCTGTAGGAAATTCAAGTTAGTACGGGCCTGAAATTTTCCCGAATTTACAGATATGTCCCTCACGAATTTTCCCCATAGGCAGATATCTCGGTTAGCCCTTACCCAAACAAATTGTGAATCTAACCTACCTATGTTACAGCCTCGGGTCGACGGGTAGCAGGCTGCAGAATCAGCAAGTCATTGCAGACCTACCCTTGCCCGGAGCGAGGACCTCCGAGCTAGGAGTGTAGGCGTGCAGAGCATCTAGGGTACTGTCCCCTCTTGGCTGCCTCATACTTGAGGACAACGGACTTTGCTGTCTTGAGGAGTTCCTTGCGTGTAAACCAGCAATCCTCAATGTGAGGCTGGCATAGGAACTTCACAAGATATTGCATGTATGGGCCTGTGCCCATCTCATCCTCAATCGATTCCACTTCATACCCCTTGCTAGGGATAGGGGGACCGAATTGAGGGGGTCTGTCCGAAAATGCATCAACTGGGGTAAAAGGGAACAACTTGGATGCATGGAAGACCAAATAGGTTTGAAGATGTAGAGGGACGTCACTTGTGTATGACAGTTCGAAAGGATCAACTCTGACTGTATCTAAAACCTGCCATGGACCCATGTATCGCGGCAACAACTTAGGTGAAATATCCTCCTAACGTGATAGCCCAGAATTGAGCACCCAAACCCAGTCACCTGTGCGAATAGTAGAAGGACGGCGGTGCCGGCTAGCCTGCTGAATCATAGTCTTTTGGGCTTTGAGAATGTTGACACTAGCTCGTTCCATATCCACACAATAACGCCTGGTGAAACTCTGTGGTTCCAGGTGTCAGTGTAAGGGTAGCCTTGTCGATGATGTCATCGAGAGGTTGCCAAGGTTCACGGCCCCAGTGTAACCTGTAGGGTGTGAAACCAGTGGAGGAGTTGATAATCGTGTTGTACACCAACTGTGCACGACTCAAATGCAGATCCTAATCCTGCTGATTTGGGCCGATCACATGACGCAACAACTGAAATAAAATTTGGTTCATCACTTTTGCGTGTCCATTGGCTTCACGATGACGATCATATGTCATATCCAGCGTGAATGAAGGTAATTCTTACAATAGGACTGCCATTCATGGCTGCAAAATCGGGGATCTTGATCACCGACAATGGAGGTGGGTGGTCCATGGTGCGTGACTGACCTGTCAGCAAATGCCACTAGAACGATAGGGACTCTATAACTTTTTTTGGCAAAGGGATGAATTCTACATACTTAGAGAACTTGTCCACGCAAACCATAACCTGACGCATACCACGAGGAGTGGTCCTACCAAGATCAGTAAGATCAATAGACACTGATTGTGCAGGTGCCTCAGGGATGGGAAGTGGTTTGAGTAGGCCAAAGGGAGGTCTGTGTACGACCTTGTTCCCTTGGCATAGCTCACAAGTTTCAACATAGTGCAACATGTCACTCCTCATCTCTTTCCAGAAGAACCTCTGCGACAGGGCCGCATACGATTTGAGGGCTCCAAAATGACCACGAGCATCATTACACTCTGACATAAAGAGTGTTTTCAGTTTGCGATCCAGAGGAATGCACAAACATTCCTCACCTCTACTGCAAGTGTACAACAAATATGAAACCAGGGTGTTTCCTGGTTCAGAGGCAGGATTGACGTGTAGGTTCCTCACAATAGGCCCAAAAATCGGGTCCTGGGGCAGCAGTTGGGCGATGGTCCGACAAGTCTTTTCTCCAAAGGAGTAAGTAAAGGAGATCAGAAAGAGAGTGTCAGGCCTACGAGAGAGGGCATCTGCCACTCGATTGTAGCAACCCTTCTTGTGCTTCAGTTCAAAGTCAAACAAGTCAATGAACTTAATGTAGCGGGCAAGCTTGTCATTCAACTCTCCCTGAGACTTCATCCACTGAAGGGTGGAGTGATCTGAAAAGATCTGAAGTGCCTGCCCAGGAGAAAGTGTTTCCAATGCTTGAGCGCTGACACAAGGGCATGAAGCTCTTTCTCATATGTGGAATCCTGCAACTTCTTGGCTTTGATCTTCTTGCTCATGTACTGAATAGGCTGCTGACCATTCCCACTATCCTACTGAAGTACCGCCCCTACACCATGGTAACAAGCATCAATGGTTAGCACACAAGGCAAAGTAGGGTTATGTAACTTTAGTACAGGCGACGAATCAAGGCCTCCTTGAGAGGTGTGAAGGCCTCCTGATAGTCTGACGTCCAAAGAAAGGGAGTGTCTTTCTTTGTGAGGTCAGTCAGGGTTGCTACAATAGATGAAAAGTTATGAATGAACATCCTATAGTAAGATGCAAAACCCAAGAAAGACCGAACATCACAAACTGTTAAAGGCTTCGGCCAGTCCTGAACAGCAGCAACTTTCGTTGCCTCAGGAGCCAACCCCTCTCCAGAGATGACATGGCCCAGATAGACAACAGAGTTCACTCCAAAAAAGGATTTCTCTCTGTTGATCTTGTACTGGTTGTCATTAAAGGCCTGGAGGACAAGAGCCAGACGTTGTGCATGCTCCTGGACAGTATGACTGAATATCAGGATGTCATCCGAATAGACAACTACAAACTTGTCCAGGTAAGGCCTGAGGATGCGGTGCATCTCTGTCTGGAAGGTGCCAGGGGCATTCCAAAGACCGAATGGCATAACCAAGTACTCATATGCACTATACTTGGCTTTGAATGTTGTCTTGTGAACATCACCTTCAACCATCTCAATTTGGTGGTAGTCAGATTTGAGATCGATCTTGCTAAAAATATTGCAGCCCTGCACCATATCCAATAGATCATCGATCTGAGGAAGGGGCTCTGTAGACTTCCTCGTGACCTTGTTGAGTCCCCTGTAGTCCACAAACATTATGAAAAGAGAACCGGTGCCCCAATTTCAGATGTGCTAGGATGTATCCATCCCTTGCTGATTAGGGTCTCTAACTGTTTCCTGAGCTCATAAAGTTCAGCAGGGGACATCCTATAGACTCGGCCCTTGGGAGGGACCGCGCCAGGCAGGAGCTCGATCTTATGCTTGGTCTGCCTATGGACAAGTCCAGTAGGCTCCTGCATAAGGCCTGAGAACCGGTCAACCACTTGCTGAATTTGAGAGGAACAGGGAGCAGTCGCCACATGAGTCTGTTTAACATAAGCTACAATCAGACATGTGTGGTCAATCTGGCGTGAGAGCTGAAAGAACTCATGTGCTCACATACAATAACAACTGCTGACTGGATGATACTCATCAACGAGCATACAAGGGCGATGTTCCCCCCGCATGTCGGGCAACTCAACCCTAGAGATCCGCCAGTCGATCCTAGGGTTGGTGGCCGTAAGCCACTGTAGGGAGAAAACAAGGTCAAAGGGTACATTGGGGAACACAGAGAAATTCAGGCGTTGCCTGATTTCTCCCTACCTGTCAAAGACTACTGGTAAACCTTTGACAATAGTAGTGATCCGGACTGTAGATAAGTCTCCTATGTGAATCTCAATCGATTGTCGCAGCTTTACCAGTCTTTGGTCCAAGTGCAACCTGATGACTGTCTTGGGAGACATAAAGTTGTGAGTAGCCCCACAATCCAAGAGCCCTTTGAACCTTGCTCCCAGGATGGAGGGTCGAAGCAGGATGAGATCCGACCTATGCTTTTCCTTCTCCTGCTGAGACAAGATAAAATCAGCAAGGACCTGTGATTCATCCTCCTCCCACGTCTCATCCAGATCAGTGTCCTCATAAGTGAAGGACCCTGATGCTGCAACTCCAAGAAAATAATCAGTAAGAGATAGTGAAGATTCAACTTCATCAAAAGAGGAATCAACACTGGTGGAAGGAGCGGCTGATTCCACCTCTCTCCACTCTAGTTCCACTTCTCTTTACTCTAGTTTTTTGAACTAGAGCCTGAGGGCCTGCGAGGCATGCTGGGACAATCCTTGAGAAAGTGATCACCTTCGCACGCCAGACAGACTCCTTTGTCCTTCCTCTATCACCATACTCCCTCATGGATCCTGAGTGCATGCCAGGGGAAGGTGGAAGCATCAAGGGGGTCAAATGGCCAATGGGCGTCTCGTGGTAATGGAACTCTCTGGGCCACAGGGGAAGAGGCACGTCCTTTCCCTTTCCCCTTGCTGCTGGTTGATGCTCTTTGAGCAAGGGCTTTACCTTTTGTCAAACCCATCAGAGCATCAACCAGGGCAAGAACGGCTGGATCTGCAGCAGAGGATGAGGTAGTCCTAGATGGAGGGGTCCCACTTTGAGATGCTGCCTCATCTCTTCTGAACTAGAAGCTGCAGCAAAGAGAGCACCCTTCCTCCTTCTTCGCCCCTTTGAGGAGGGTCTTTTCCTTCCTTCAGAAGGTGCTTCCTGGACATGGAGTTTGGACTCCAAATTCATGGCTTCTCTGCGAAAGGACCGCCAATCCTTATGGCCTTGAGAGAATAATGCAAGCTGGTATTCTCCAGGCACTGCTCTCAAGAAATGAATGAGCCGATCTTGCTCACTCATCTGTAACCCAGGAGTCGATGTCAGACTCTCAAAGGTTGAGTACAGTTTGGACAGGGAGCCATCCCATTTTTTCTAGCCCAGGCGGACAATTTTGTCTGCTGCCTTCCTGACCTGCTCCTCGTCTACAAACCGGTTATTCAGAGCCTGCAGAAAACCAGACACCCCCAGTCTTTGCGCCCATTCAGACATCTCCAGTCCTTGCTTGCTGGAAGTGGAGGTGCCCCATTTCAATGCAGTCCTCTCCAAGCGAGCAAGGATGGCACTCACCTTCACATCCTCGTCACATTTGAACCCACTCAGGTAGGTTCTCTGTGTAGTGACCCAATCTGAGACATCCACCTTCGGGTCCTCACCTGAGAACAAGGGTGGAGGGTTCAGCTTGGGCCGCTACAACTCAAATGGACCTGAGGGCTATGAGGCGGCTGTTGACCTGGGCGTAGAG
This sequence comes from Chara braunii, assembly GCA_003427395.1. Classification (NCBI taxonomy): domain Eukaryota; kingdom Viridiplantae; phylum Streptophyta; class Charophyceae; order Charales; family Characeae; genus Chara; species Chara braunii. The sequence continues at coordinate 1,024,426 of BFEA01000256.1, forward strand.
GCTAGAGATGGTGGTCTGGATTGTGGGGGTTGATGGGGGTCCGTCTTGGGACTCCCGGGAGGTGCAAGAATGATCAGGGTGGAAGGGATCTTAAGATGTGTGAAGAGATGATCCAGTTTGCAGGAGATGTCATCCAACTTTTTAGAAAGCGCTGAGTGACTATCCTCCAGAGTCCAAACTGATAATCCTCGCATCCTAGTCAATAAAGTAGAACCGGTGGATATCATCCTGCAAAAGGATGAATTATGCCATTACTGTACTGACTGGAAGATCCACTCACCCTGATCTTCTCAATGTCTGTCACGAGAAGCTTTCGTCTAGCCTCCTTCTGATCTGCCTCTTCTCTGTGCCTCTTCTCTACCTTCAGAGCCTCAACTTCTGCTGCTTGATTTCAAAGTTTTTCCTCCTTAGCAAGCAGTTCAGCCTCCAAAGGGGAGAGAGGGAGCTGAGGCTTCTTCTGAGAAGCTTCGCCCTTCTCAGTGTCAGACATTTTGACAAACCCACAAAACAGATAAAATAAAATAAAACAAGAAACCGAGAAGGAAGTAAACAGGAATTGAGTTTTCTCTTCACTACTCGCCCAATTACTGTCACCTGACTGGAAAAGAAGTTGGTTAAAAGAAGCAGGCAAGCGCTCAGTCTCTGCAGACCGCTTGAGGATCAGGGGTCAATTTAGAGCAACCTCGACAAAAATCCATTTCACGATTTTCCATTCACTGCTTGGACACATCAATTGAGTGTAATTACTTCAAATCCTGCATTAATAACTTACAGGATGCAATCTTGGACTGATTAGTGGTAGATAGTAATTAGACAGAGTGACAATTAATGACTGACAGGTATCTACAGATAACCAGGATGTAATGATTTACTACGTATATAATTTTTAGACCTACCCTACTCACCCTACCACTGGATGACCCTGTATGCCATGCCCAGGGTATGGCGAAGTACAAATTTCACTATAACTGACTCAAAACATCAAATCTGATAGTGGGATTTCATACGCAGACTAAACACCGAATTGCGATTTACCAGGGATGGACAAAACTGAATTCTGACGGACAGAACCAAAGTCATGACAAACCCTAGCCTGGCCAAGCTTCAACTATGGCAGCGCATAATTCAAATTTCCGTTATCACTGACAGCATAACCCTGAACAATCCAATTCACAGTACAGTATGAATTGCAACACTGTAAAGCAGTCAGAGATGAAAGTTGAGTCAGAGAGAGGGTCAAACAGGGTTAGTAGGAGTCAAAGAAGATAAGTAGGAAAAATTGGCTATGACTGTCTCACAGTTAGAATTTCAATTTTCAACTGTCTACAAACTGACATGCCAAATTTCTCTAATCTAAAAATAGCCCCAGAATCGCCACACAGAGTAGAGTAAGGAACACACTTACTTTAGGGACTTCATTGAAGGGGAAGGGTGAAACTCTGGCTATAGCTGTCTCCTGAGACCCATCGCTCCAGTTTCTTCTTTTGCCTATTCCCACTGTTCCCACATACAAAATCTTCTGAAACTTGGTGATCATGTAGATCTCCCTATTGCGGTTCACCCCAAACTGACAGATTCGGTGAAACTAGACTCCCAGATGCCAATCACTGAGAACCTCAATGCAGCGCTGCTCCAACCTGTACTGCGCTGCCTGAGAATTGGGGATCCTGACCCAATCCCAAAATCACAACACTTTGGGGGTCACCTCCTTGCAAATTGTCGGTTCCAGATGAATCGCCAGGCTAAATTTAGCCTCCTCAGAGCCTCCTAGGTCTCTGAGTATCAATCACCACTCGCTACTATGCAACCCTGAGCAGAAGTGCATCACCCTCTGTCCAATAGTTCTCGCCACACACTTGCCATCACCACCCTCACTGTCGCCAATACAGAAGATGAGAAACCGCCATAAGATTCAACTCCAGAGCCTCGCCAGATGATGGTAGTTGCTCCAACTCATCAGTACTCCACTGACCGGATCCAATTGCTCTTATACCAACTGTTATGAACCTGGTTGCTTGTTGTCAGATGACCAACACAAACTCACATAGACTTCCAAGTATGCCCATACATACACAGAAGGAAGGGGAGAGAATGGGAGTATCACACTGCACAGGGAGAGAGAAACACAATGGAAGACTTAACCATGCGATATGACAGAGTACATTGAAAGCGCAAATCGCTCCACACAATCCTCACAACCAATCACAAAGGAAAACCTAGTAGATCACATCCAGAAAACAATGAAGCAAAGATAGTTCACACACAGTTTCACCACTGTTTATTAAACTCGGAGTTTCGTATTGCCAGAATAGCCTCAGAACCATGGTGCGCTGCTCAGAAAGGAGCAGCGCTTCTTCCACAACTCTGAATAACTGCTATCACTACCCCTGAGTCCCTGAAACAACCAGCGTCACCCAGATATTGCCTCCATCAGGGAAGCGCCACCCTGAAATAGACCTTTGAAAGCGCCTCTCAAAGGATGAAGAAGAAGACCAGCGCCGCAAGCTCTGATGATGATGAAGTGCCAGAAGGTCCCTCTGATGAAGATCTTCAGCAACGCCACCTCTCCTAACAAAGATGATCTTTGAGGATACAAGCTGCAGCTATGGCTGCAGCGTCGCTACCATGGAACCTTACTCCTGAGGAGGGTTCAGCAGGGCACCAACTTCTCCTGCTCCCAGCAGACTTCAGATAGCCCATACCTCTGGGCAGCCCCGCATGCTGTCAGAGAACAGCGAAGGTCCCAGCTATGGCCGACGCTTCAGGGGTCTGGCTATGTTTGTCTCCTCCAACGCTGAAGTTGTTACCACGCCGGTTCATGCGTCGGGCAGACGCAATGTACACAGTACCAACTGCCAAAATCCCTGAACAAATTTCTACAATCTATTAATAGAACTACTCTAGCCTAGACTCGACCTAGACTGGACTGACTGGACTGACCGGTACCGTATCCGTTTTGGCCTCCAGGGCCTCTCCCTACCTGGCTATAGGCTATAGGACCAGTCTAACAGCATTGGCCCGTAGGCCCTTCTGTCCCAGTGGTAGCCCGGGTCTGCTATTTGCAGTTAGGGTAGCTGTAGGAAATTCAAGTTAGTGAGGGCCTGGAATTTTTTTACAGATATGTCCCTCATGAAAATTCCCCACAGGCAGATCTCTCGGTTAGCCCTTACCCAAACAAATTTGTGAATCTAACCTACCTATGTTACAGCCTCGGTCGCAGGCTGCAGAATCAGCAAGTCATTGCACATATGCCATGATGGCAAGGGGTGTGGTGGTATAGTAGGGGCGATATGCAGTGGCTGTAGTAGAGATGGATGCTAGGGGAGTGGGCGGCAGTGGCTGCAGAGCTCCGAATGTCCGAGCGCCAGTACTCCTTGATGAATATGAATGAACAGTAGTGGTCAAATGGACTTGAGGCTTAATGACAACTGGAGAGTGAGATGCTCCTCGGAAAAGAAAGAACACAACTTTGACCTCTGACACGCAAAGGACACCATAAGATGCAAAACCACGAAGAATGGAGAAAAAGGAAGCAAGACCTGAAAGCACAGACTGACCTGATAATTTCACCTTATATTTATCAGGACTTTCCGGCTAATATGGGTGGACCCAAGGAAAAGAATCCTGAACTGGACCACCAGAACAATATTATCTGGACCCCACGAATAGATAGGAGCTTTTCTCAAATACAAGTCGGCCCGCCGCAGGCTACGCCTGAGTCACACCTCTGTCTGCCCCCTGTCTCTTGCCAAGCCTCACGAAGCAGAGAGTGCAAGTACAATGACTCTCTCTCTCTCTCTCTCTCTCTCTCTCTCTCTCTCTCTCTCTCTCTCTCTCTCTCTCTCTCTCTCTCTCTCTTGAAAACACACACACATATGCACAGATACTTCGTTCCTCAGTTCCTTTTTTTTATGTTTTCCCTTTGTCCTCTTCGCTTGTCCGTAAGGCCTTTTGTTTTGAAAATCCCATGCGAGTATCTGTCCACATCCTCCTCCTCCTCCTGTCTCCCCCCCTCTATTTTGTAGCCTTCGTGCTCCCTCCTCCAGTGCGGGGCATGTCGGCGATGCAAGCCGCCCCTGCATCTCCTCTTCACCCTCCTCATCGTTTCACACCTCCTCCTTCTCGGCTTCCTCAAATTGGACCTTGTCCTCCTTCTGGTTGACGGTCCTCGTCCTCCTCCTCCTCCTGACTTCTGACACGTGGTGCGCCCTGGTCGTTTCTTTTTTCTTTTCTCGGCTTTCTCATCTCACACCTTGTCCTCGTCCTACCTTGTCCTCCTCCTCCTCCTCCTCCTGCCTTCCGCCACGTGGTGCGCCTCGGCCAGTTCTTTTTCTTCTTTTCGCGTTAAGTTCTTCCCTTTCGCCTCGTCTTCCTCCTCTTCCTCCTCTTCCTCCTCTTCCTCCTTCTGTCTCCTCCCCTCTCAGTCAGCCCCTCCATCTCCTCTTCTTCCTCCTCCCCATCTCACAACCCCTCCTTCTCGGCTTCCTCATCTTGCACCTTGTCCTCCTCCTCTTTCTCGTTGTCATCCTTCTCCTCCTCCTCCTGACTGCTCTCGTGCACGTGCCATGTTGCGTGCCCGACTATTGACTGTTAGAAAGCCAGGCGGACAAAGGAAATAGAGGAGTATTCAGATTCCATCGTCATATGCATACAGAAGGGATAGCATGGGAGGGAGAAAGAGAGGGAGAAAGAGAGGGAGAAAGAGAGGGAGAAAGAGAGGGCGAAAGGGAAAGAGATGGCTAGCGAGCAAAGAGAAATAAAGCGTGGCTGTATCTTGATTCCATCGTAGCCTGCTCATGCGCCTCCTTCTCCTCCTTCCTCTTCCTACACTTCATCCACCGTGACGCCCTCCTCCTTCACCCTCCGCGTCCTTCTCGAATTGCTACATTCCCCTCGTAGTTTTTCTCTTGCTCCTTCATCCTTCTCCTAGCGATTGATGCGCAAGTCCGAAGGAAGATGTGGAAGCATGGTGTCCTCCTCCTCAATTGTAGTACCCTCTTGGTCCATCCTCCTCCACCCTGTGACGTACCAGCTTCCGTACCCAAACGATTTTCTGAAGCCCTGATTTGTTGCTTTTCGGATCTCTCTTGGGCTTTTGGGGTACGCCTCTTTTTGGTACCACCTCAGTACACATAATCACAGGCCAACCAGACCCTCTCACGTCTAAGACGATGTTCGTTTTGGACTTCTTTGCAATTTCTTTTTGGCAATCCATGCATTTACGTAGGAATTACACGCGTCTTAGTGAGCGCACTAGGAATTTTGTTCGGCAGTTGAGAACCCCAGAAATTACGGGCGCTCCTCCCGCCGACGTGTCCATTCTTGCAAGTGGATGTTCCTGCACTCGCCCTTGAAAGATCTGTGAATTTTCGGTACAAAGCTAGATAGACGTAGGATTTTAGCGCGCTCAATTCTGTGCGCAGATATTGCTTTTGAAAATTTCAATCTTGAATTAGTTTTAAAACCAGAATGGATGGGACATAACTGTTTCGGTGCCTTTTTCTTTTCTGTACCTGCACCATGCATACAAGCTTTCCCCGCTTTCCGCGACGACCCATGCCATCTTCACCCTTCCCCTCTTGAAGTTCGCGTCTTCTCTCCTTCACCCGTAACTGTTTTCCATCCCCTCTCCCTTCACGCTTCTCTCCCGCTCCTTTTTCGTCTGAATCTTGGTTCCGCTCTGCACTACTCTTCACACTCTCCTTCTTCCCACCTTCATCCCCTTACAGGAACTCCCTGCCGATCCCCCCCCCTAGGGTATTCGAGCCGTCAGGTGACATTGTGTAAGGAGGACACTCCCCGCATGTTGTGATCCGATTGGCTGCGAAGGAGCTCACGGGGATCGATATGGCTTTCCCTGTGCGATTAACCCAAATTCTCTCTTTGTCCCCTCCTATCTCCAGCTCACTCTTCCCCATCTTCTATTCCCCTCTTCGCAACTATAAACCCCCCAAGCGCGTTCCATAATTTCTCTCTCAACCCATCTTCGAGCTTCAGGGAAGTCGTGGCCAGGTGATTTGCAAGTAGCGAGTAGGAAACTCCTGACGAGCTAACTGCAATGTATACTCCATAGATCTTCTCTTGGTGTGGATTCTTAGGGCGGGCTACAAGAGACGGCGGATCGAGCAGGTTTTTTGCCACCATGGATGTTTCTTTCCCTATCTGGACTGCCAGCGAGGGGTTGTCGATAGGTTTGGCGACTTGGGCTCGCTACGTGGCTGTGTTGTGGTAAGTGTTTGCCACGGTCGGATAACTTTCATCGTTCAGCTTATTGGTTACATGCGAAGCAGGCCACGAACAACTGAAATGCTTTTGAAACCGATGAAGGAGTAGGTGGAGGTTGAGAGTGGGAGAGGACATGATATGAGTGGGAGGTGGGAATTAGGGCTGGTAAGGAATTACGTAGATTGTCCTTTGTCTTTCCTATCCTGCTAATTACAAGCTAATAAAATCCCTACTGAGTGTTTGATTTTCTGGCGTAAACATGATTTGGATTTTCCTGACGATGATGTATTCCGATGCTGGCATGACTGGGATTTTTTCAGAGGACGTTTGAATGATTTTGTGTATTGTTTTATCCCTAATTGAAATTCGACTTCAATCCGTAATTTCTGGGTAAGATTCTTAATCTGAAATTCGGAAATCAGAGTTTCAATTCGTAATTTCTGAGCGAGATTCCTAATCGAAAATTCGTAATCTGAGGACGTTTGAATGATTTGCAAGTAGCTTTGCTCTGATCTCAATGAACGATTACTCAATTATGAACTGATGTTGAAAATTGAAATACTTTGTATTCTGTTTTTTTTTTCTATTCTTCAGTCCCTTGATACTGATACTCATAAATCAGATTTGAAATTCTAATCTCTTGATTCTCAATAGTGACTTTAACTCAGTTTAAAATTCGGATTGCATGAAGTTTACCTCTCATGAGTCAGTTTTGGTTTAGGGTAGGCAGGCAAAGGATCTGATCAGTATCTGAGGTTTGGGTACAGTTGGCAAGTTTCAGATTGTGGATCACTTTCGTTTTTCTTTTGTGAACTATGTGGTGGAGGAGGTCGGCTTGTCGCAAGAGGAAGTTGAGGGTTGTCTACCTTCACTTTTCTTCATTTCGTGAACCATGGGTGAAGGAGGTCGGCTTGTCGCGGTGTCGGCGCGAATACCCTTATAAGGGTATCCGCCCTGGTTCTTGCAAGCAACATAAAGTAAGTCTAGTTTAAAGTTTGAATATACCGCGTGAGTCGTGGCAGTCTCCGATTGTTTATGCGGCTGATGATTGACTAAAATAAAGAGTGTGTGGGCGCACAGACTTGAGGCGCGCGTGATCTTTTTAATTGTTGATGATTGAAGGGTCGGCGTGAGTGCCGACCAGATTTTTATTTTCTTATTAAAATAGGGATCAAAAAGATTACGTCTCGTTGATTGAGGTGCTTGCCTGTGACCTGTACGTACGTACGGAGGACGGCATCGACAACAATGTTACTTCTGAAGGCGTTTCGGTAGCTTGACGCGTCGCAGCCATGCTCGCGTCCAAGCCTCGAATAAGGGAATAAGTTGGAGCCGCGCCGGCCAGCAGGTGCAATGCCTGCTACGACAGGTGGGCGGTACCGGCCAGGGGTCAGCCGGTAGCATCAGGGCCGGGGTTCTCCGATGGGCCAGCCACTGTGCCTCCCCTCCAGTCTCCTCCCCCTATGGACTCCAGTGGGTGCACCCATGAACTGTTGAAGCACAGACCCATGTTGGAACCCAGATACGTAACTGGTGAGTAAAACCCAAAAACTGAGAAGTATCTGGGGTCGCTCAGACCTTAAGGGGCTGCGGACGGGGCACTACCGGGACTGAGTCCTTCGGGACATCCGATAAAATTGGAGCGATACGGGGGAGGTTAGTATGCCTCTGGAGGGCATCGTCTAGCAGCCACGACCTACCGGTGAGAGAGGGGGGTGACCTGTTGAAGGCTTGAAAAGGCTGGCAGTGCTGCCTGAACGGCAGCCCTCAGGCCTTGGGTGATGGGGCTTGCGGCAAGTATCCGCATGGAAGATCTTCGTTGGGCTTTGCGGCGAGCGCAATAGTTGTCGTACGACTTAGAGGTCGGATTGGGTATAGGGGCGAAAGACTAATCGAACCGTCTAATAGCTGGTTCCCTCCGAAGATTCTGCGGAAGTACGAGGCTGGTTGATCCGGTAGGAGAGTTGTTATACACTTCTCCATCGGACCTCGATTCCTGCGACCGTCGTCCACTACCTGTATCGTTCGGCAGCGTTGTGGTGTCCGCTTCGGAGCGCAGGTTGGCGCTGGCGAATGGAGGCGCTAAACAGGTGAGTGAACCCGGACGTGAAGCCTGGGGGTGGCTATGGCGGAAGGGAGAACCCGCGACTTGCTCGCTTCTCGTCGGAATCGGACGAGGGAAAGGTCGAGTTGGGGGTTTTGGAGTAGGGCGAGTACAGGGATGAGGTTAGTTTCAGCTGTAGGTTAGTAGATGAACGGATAGTGGAGAAAGGTTTGCCGGGAGGATGGCGGAGGAAGCTACGACGAACGGGAAAGGGCGAAAGTTTTAGTTACTCGGCCGTTTCCCAACCGTTTTCGGCGAACTAAGGTCGGATTCCGGGGTTTTTTAGATGGGCGACCCCGAATCTGAGGTCATAGTTAGTGTTAGATTGGTGAAATAGGAGTCAGTAAGAAACTAAGTCGCGCGAGAGATGGCGGGAAGTGAAAAAGAGGGAGAGAATCGAGTCTCTATTCAAATCTTTATAAAGTCGAGTGAAAAAAAGGGGTTAAAGTATGGTTTTAAGGTGTAACGAATTAGTTAGTAGAGTTAGAATTGGGGAAAGGGTTGCAGGTTTTGTGCCATAATAAGTATTAGCCGCGCCCGGGGGAGTAGTTAGTTTCTGCTTAAATAAGGAATGAATCTAGCTGCTTTCGCGGACAGGTTCATTCGGTTTGTGCACACCCCCTCAGAGCGAACAGCGAGAGGCCAGCCGCAAGGTTGGAGACTTACCATTGCCCAACGCTCTGATCATCCTATTGATGGAAGTAGTCCTGCTAGCCTCTACGTGCGAGGCTGAGCTGGCGATGCAGGGCGGGGGGCGAAAGTCGAGTTGCGGAGTGTTGGGAGCTTCTGTCGATATACCTTCCCGTATTCTAGAGAAAGGTTCATTCTTGATTTGTACTCCTCATAGGTATGGGAGACGGGGCCATGGTACGATCGGCTGCATTTGGTTATGCTTTAGGAGAGGGTCCAATCTCCCCATGGGTAACGGGCGAGTCGGGTAGACCAAGGTCTGAGAGTAGGCAGGTGCATTGGTGCACGTATGAAGGACAGGTAACGAAGTGGGGGGTTTACCTGGCGATGACCAGCAAACACAGTTCGGGTAGGCAGAGCCTGCAGCTTGGTTAAGGGGTCTCTCTTCACTTCACTTTCAGAGCAGCAGTAGGCCTGTGTGTTCGCTGTTGTGAGCCGGCTGAGTCCTTACAACGCACGCCGTGTTCCGCAGTGTGGTGGCGGTGCACTTACTGTGCATTTCCGTTGAGTCATTGTGGGTACTGCTAGCCTGTGCTAGGCATTGCGGGCAACGCTGTATTATGTTGTATGCTGCATATACAAGGTTGTTATAAGGTGTTAAGGGGCAGATGAACCTGGTCGGAAAGACGACCAGCTACGTTGGGAGTCAGGCGTTGCTACATAGTGTGGTGCTTGCCTTTGTCGAGGTGGTTGCCCTGCTCACTGCATGGGTAACCCCACTGAAATTTCGTAGGAATAGCAGCAAAAAAGGGGGGGGATTACTGTTGTTGCAGGTTGGCTCCTTCGCTGCTTTGAGGGTGGCGTCTCCTCTCGGGCATGCTGTTGAACGAACAAAGCGGTGACTTGCCGCATTGAAAGAGAGACCATCGCTGCTGACGCGCAGGGCAGGGTGCTGCCATCTTTGAGTCAAGAGCCACAGCATTCCTCGCTGCTATTTGTAGCGGGTTCCACAAGTCTGCCTCGGCTATTGAGCTGCAGCAGCGATTGCTGAGTCTATTACGGACTGCTGCGGTGCTTGGAGTGTGGCTGTTTAGCATCGGGTGGCTGCAGTTGGGCCACGAGAGACGAAGGTGTAGTCGGGCTTGCGAAAGGGGGTTATCACTACGATTTGGGAGTTCGTCAGGAGAGTCTGTTTCAATAGTTTGACTTTCGGTTGAACAAGCTGTTATGTTGGCCGCCATTGCGGGGCCCTCAGGCGCATCAAGGTGTCAAGGCCCTCTCCTGTGAGTCTGAGTGCACCCTCCTTGGATCTGAGAGACTAAAAGCTTCTTCGTCTGCCCTTCTTCCTCTAAGTCTAGTCTGTTGGTTCTGAGAGGAAGGCGGCAGGCGGGATTGCAACCCGTAGGTCCGCATCAAGACTCTGTGGGGAGTCAGCCCACCGATTGCGGGAGCTCTGTCGAAACTCAGGAGGAGTTATGGAGGCAGGGAATTGAAAGGTAACCATTGCTTCTCCTTCTGTAACCCCAGGTTATAGCCCCTATTCGTACTACCTGTTGTGTTTGACTGAGTATGTGGCATGCATCCCTACTTTGACTTTTTGGTTTGACTTTCAGGACTTAAACCAGACTAAGTAAGGGGATGTGCGTGCAATCTCAGTTTCAGCTTTTGTTGATTGTGTGAAAGCAGACTGCTTAAAAAGATTGCATCTGGGAAAGGGCAGGATGGGAAACAGTTTTGCGTGAGGTTTGACTGGGTTATCAGGGCTGGGAGGTCCCCATAAGTTTGGGGAGACCCAGTGCTATGTTTATTTTGGCTTGAGTGGAGCGCCAGACCCTTCTATAAGCTTAGGGGATCTGATTGCTCGGGAGGCTGGGAAGTCCCCATAAGTTTGGGGAGACCTGGTGCTGTGGGATTGCCTTGAGAACCAGACTGTTCTATAAGTTTAGGTGGTCTAGTTGCTCTGACTTGCGAGGGCTGCTTGTGATTGATTTTTTTCAGGGGCCAAGTGCGTTCTGTAAGTTCAGGTGCCTTGGTTGCCTTGGTTATTTTGGGCTTTCTCCTGTTTATTTAGTTCTGAACGAGGAGGTGTGAGCCGTTCTATAAGTTTAGGTGGCTCAGTCTCTTCCTGCTTTATCTTGAGAAAATGAACCTGACAAAGGGCAGGCCGTTCTGTAAGTTCAGGTGGTCTAACCCAATGCCACGTGAAGTTTGGGTCAGAGAGAAACGAATCAGGCAGAGAGCCAAACTGCTCTGTAAGTTCAGGTGGTCTGACTCAAAGCTTCGCACATGCACCCAAAGGTTATAATTTGGCTATATTTTATTATTACTTCAGCTATGGACAAGCTAATCAGACCGTTCTATAAGTTTAGGTGGTCTGACTATGGCATATCACAATCTAAAGAGAGTATAACTAAGAGTATAACTGAAGGTAACTTGGGTCGACCGAGCATTGTTTCTAAGATGAATGGCTCAGTCCTACGCCCACTATGAAGATTAAGTTCAGAGAGGTATATACAAAGTGACTATTAAATAGTCTAGGACGAGTAGAATGGTCTAGTCATATGCCCAAAGAAGAGAAAAGTTGTGGTGCCCTGTGTTTGTGTATACTTTGGCTAAGTTAGACTCATTCCTTAAGTTTGGGTGGTCTGACTTTAGGCCTGGCTAAGGTAAGGTTCATTCCATAAGTTTGGGTGTCCTGGCCTTGTGCCTTATGTAAGTTGGGTATAAGGGGTTAAAGCATTGAAGGATCATGAACTATTGTTTGCTAAGGTTTACTTGGGATGGTGAAAAGTACTTACCTTTGTGGTTTGAATTGCATGTGACTGAGTGCGACTACTGCTCTAGTCTGAGGTTCAGTCGGTAGGTAGTTGCTTTAGTTGCTCGCCACGTACTAGAGCTATATGAGTTAATTTCAATTCCTGCATTTTCTGAGCTAAGTTTATTTTACTTAGATCAATTCTCGCATTTTTTTGGGTCTTTTGTTATACTTGGCTCTGTATAAATTTTGGTAAGCTACTTTCTCTACGGGAAGCGCTGCCAAAATTTCTGCAAATCCAAGGAGTTAGTCAAATTTTGGCTTTTCAAAGTTCAACTTGTCTAAAGTTCATATATGGCTTAGTAAAAATATGAAAATACTCCTTTTCTAAAGGGAGTGCTGCCCAAATTTTTGCTAATTCAGGAAGTTAGACAAAATTGAACGTTGAAAAGTTGAGAACTATTTCTACTTTCATATTCAGGCTGATATAAAATTTAAAAAGACACTTTTCCTACAGGAAGCGCTGCCGAAATTTTCTTCGTGTGAAGGAGATAAAATATATTTTAACACGTGGCGATTCTGGCAATCCACTCTGTATAAGGGAGATTATGTCAAGGTCTACCTTTGCTTTGGGCACGAGTTTAGAGGTAGGCTCAGGCTATGCTTATAGGAGGACTTTGAGTGAGAGTGTGTTATGGAGTTGTATTCTCCATACACTTATGATTTTAACTTGGGGATTGACATGTCTTGTGTTACAGGTCTTATTGATCGATTGATTCGGGATTGGAACTAGATTCAGTTTGATCCTACAAGGATCATCTTCTGTTAACACTGATAACAGGTCGGTTGCCGATTCGTCGGTTTGCGATTCAACTTCAATCCACTCTTTTCACTCAACCTAAAGGCTTTAGCCTTGTGGTTTGAATTGTTTCATTGTGTTTTCACCTGGACTTTATTGAATGGTCATTTAACAAAAGTAATGAGTATTTATTTTTGGGGAGTTGCACAAGAGTGAGGTTTGTATGGCTAAAGCAAGGGGTATGAGCATAGAGAATGGTTAAAGTTGACCCCGTGTATTGCATGGACTTTTGTTGGATCTTTGATGTGATTGCAGGTAGGTTTGTGGTTCAGACTCAGGATGTGACTGCCTGTGATTACATACATATATGGCTGAGAGGAGTCCCACTGTGACTGTGAGAAGTGATCGTCCTATATAAATAAACCTTCTGTATATATTTATATGCGCCTTGGGTATGCGCGCGGCTTACTGTGATCGTGCGCCAGGGTTAGCCAGAGTATGGTTTGAGAGAAAAGGGAGATCTCCTTTTATCCTTTGTTTTTTTAGAGATTTTTATGGTCGGACGTTGGTCCTGGGCCGGGATTCAAGATCCTTGTCCAGGATATCCCAAGTCATAGACTCTGCAGGGAAGGGATTTGCCCCCTTGCATAGCCTATTTGCCTTGCCTACCGAGACGCTCAGACCAAAGGCCGGAGGTCTCGCGGCAGTTGCACGACTATTCCTTCAGCCGCGCAATATCGTGAGGGATTAGACCCTCACGACACTTCGAGTCTGACACTTGAGTGTCATAAGCGGTACTCGGATCCACGAGGGACCGCTTGATTATGGACACTACATAGTACGCCATCATTGCGACTGCTTGCGTATGCCTGCATTGCTAGTCGATATGAGTGGGCCCTGCATCCGCGCGGTTTTATACTAAGGCTCGCATGCGACGCCTATCCGATTTCCGCATCGGAAAATTATGGGATGGCTACTGAAGGGACTAGGAATGTGTCATGTTGTTCAATGTGTGTGTGTGTGTGTGTGTGTGTGTGTGTTTTATTTTTTTTGTGTTCTTAGTGTATGTAATGTGGTGTGCGCGTGGTGAGTGGGATGCGTCCTAGTCGACCGACGACGGACCGCGCTTGGGACTTCAGCCCCCCAAGATGTCGGTTCGCGTGCGGGTCCGATAGAGGCGTAATACCGCGTGTACCCCCTATGCTACAGCGAATGAGAAACGCCCTCGGCTGGTCCACCTCTGTGATTGCAACTGATTAGCTTTCGTACTGTGGACTGGTAGCTCGGCGGGGATACGCCCACCAAAAGGAGGTGACAGCTCCCGTAAGGTGGAGGTAAGTCGTGCCTCGCGTAGGCCCTATCCTGTCGTAGGGGCTCGTGGGAGGTATGGTTGGCGCACTCGGCCGGAGCGACTTGCGGAAGCTCGATGTATATTAGCGACGAAGGACCTAAACCAACTCCTGCGTGACGCGGCCGGGAGTGTCCCGCGCTGCCCCGTGCAGTGCTGGACCGATGCACTCGACAGCGGGATGCAGTTGAATAAGGGGGTCTAGGAAGAGTGTGGGAGGGGATCAGTTTTCTTTTACCTGCCTATGGAACAGGCGTGAGACTGAAGTGGAGGGGGTAGGGTGCTGCGCGTCTTTTGCGATGGAGTGAACTACTTTTTCCTCCTCCTTCGAACTATGTGGTAAAGGAGGTCGACATGTCGAAGGAAGAGGAAGAATCGAAGTCTGCTTTTCATCGCTAGGGGATTTAGGTGAGGTCGTTGGTCTATTGTTCTTCTCTCCCGAACTATGTGGTGGAGGAGGTCGGCTCGTCGGGAGATGAAGAAGAGTAGGGGGTGAAAGGGAATGGGAGGAGGGCTGACTGTTTTCTTTTCAAAAAAAAAAAAATCTAAAAAAATAGATCTCAGGGTTGATCATACGCGGATGGCTGATTGATGGTCTTAAGAATATTTTTGGACTCTTGGGATTCCTAGCAACTCTTCATAGGTGGCTTCGATGCTGTTATACTCAGTGGCCTGCGGTTGTTCGATGCCAGAACGACGTTGGCCGGTGCTGAGGCGTTGCCCTGTGACCTGCTGACGCAGGAGCGTGAGGCCTGGTAGAGAGATCTGGGGATGCTTTGGGGTGTACATTCCACGAGACAACTAAGGGTTGCTGCTGGGACGACGCTGGTCGGAGCTGGGGTGAGTTGTGTTGCCCTGTAACCCAGCAGGATGTGGGGGTGTGAGACCTGGAAGAGCTCAGCAGGGAGTAGGACAGTGGTGGAGTGCTTTGGAAGGGTTTGTTAGGGATTTCAAGGGTTTTTGAGCATTTGTAGGACCTTTGAGGTCTATTTCTATGTTTTCCGGATTGCTTAGACGTTTTCTCAAGACACAGAGGTGAGTGGGAAAGGGAGAAGGTGGGATATTACGCGTCCTACTAGCAAGGGGGCTAGCTGGTAGGACGAGAATAGGACATAGCAGCAACGAAGATGGTGGCTCTGCTGCAATAAGTCTTGCCGGATAGGGGTACAGGGGATGGTTTAGGGGGTTTGAGTCCTTTAGGTGAGTGGGAGAAGTAGATGGTGGGATATCAAGCATCCTACTAGTGCGGGGGCTAGCTGGTAGGATGGAAATAGGGTACAGCAGCAACGGAGAGGTGACTCTGTTGCCGTAAGTCTTGTCGGCGTGAGGTAAAGAGGATTAATGGGGGGCTCCTGAGTTGGTTCTGAATTTTGTCCAATTTTGAAGTTTGTCGTAGTAATCTCCTAAGTAGCTCCAATTTTCTCTTAGCCAAAGCCGGGTAATGACCCCGTTATCTCAAAATTTCTAAATTCGATGTAATTTTCTAGATGGGACATTGGACCCGGTTCCCAGCACGTGCTGCTCCCCACGAATAGATTAGAGCTTTGTTCCCATTGTAAAAAAATAAAAAAATAAAAAAATTGTATGCATGGTTGTGCGGCGGGTGGCCTCGACGAACTATGGGATCTGGGCAAGTTAGTGCATAAGATAAGTTGGCGGGTTGACGATCGTTGTGGTTTGGAGGTTGGTAAGTGGCGGCCAGGATCGCCAGTGCCTGGGTCTAAAGGGTGTGTATATACGAGTGGTTGCATGACCAGGGATCATTATCAGAGTCAAAGAGCAAAAGGCCAGTGAGCCGTGATTTTTGGATTCTTCTTCCTTTGGGTCTCAGATGCTAAGTCTACGGTGAATAGTCGGTTGTTCCCCCTCAAGCTTATCTGTATGACCAAAGTTCTCTCCCTCTCTTCTCAGTCCCCTTCTTCGGTCAAGCTACGCTCCTCTCTCTCTCTCGTTCCCTTGCTTCTGTCTACCAGATGGATGCCAGAATGATCTGATGCTTCCCTGGTCTCGCTCGCCCCTGTTGAATTCAATCGAATATCGCACAAACGAGCATCGTTGAATTTAAGGGACCCGTAAACCCAGGTGATCTTACCGTTTTTTTTTTTTTGTTGTTGATATGTCTCTCAACAGTTGAGGACTCGTATATGTTAGATTTGTTACACATATGCATCGATTGGGCTGACTAAGGTAGGATTCTGTGTATTCATGCTCTCGACTCGCTTTGTGAATGATGGTTGTCTCCCTGATTGGACCGAACTCACATTTTTATATCGGTTTGTGCGACTGAAGAACGATGGGCGCGCAGTATTGTACTTGTTTATTTCTTTGATTGACTAACGGATTGAGTGGACTCACGTGGTCAGCTTTGCTTATGCCATGTGGACCGATTGTCTCGATCCGACGGGGTGTTGACTTCCCTCATCCTCATCGCGGCCATTCTCGTATAACGAGAAGAGGACACATGTATGTGAGTAGGACGTACGAGAAGTCGTCGCCAAGATCGGTGAACGCTATTATTTTCCACCCGAGACAAGTTGTTCCGGATTCGCGGGCACTGGTTTTGTCATCATCGATACCCACTTTCCCCCGTACTCTTTATTATTGCCTTTTAACAAACTGATTTTCATCCCGTGGACGACAGTAGCACCCCACTGGCCCAACACTCTATGTAGTGATTGTTGCCACACTGAGCATTATCGGGAAAAGGGGTTCCACTACCGGACATGTGGCGAGGACGAATACAAGGAAAGCGCGACCACGCTGTGGCCATCCGCGTCGGATTCCGAACTCTATAGCGAACGGCGTTGGGACTTAATTCGGAAACGAGATCCCACGTGTATACCCTCATCTTTCCGTTCAAAAAGATGACGAGTAGCCAGCATGGAGGTGCAAAGGTACTTTTTTTTATTAGGCGAACATTTGAAAGCAACGTGCACCATCCGTTTCTTGCGCGACTATGGTCCTTCCTTACTAAAACCAGAATCGCACGGGGGCTTTCAGTTCCATCTGTGGCCCCACACTCAATATTCCCAAAAATCTTTGGCACACCCTATTTTGTTGTTCTTTCAGGACCTATATCACATAATTTATCACTCCAACCGAAAGACAACGCAGGGCGTGAGGTTGAGGAGGGTGGAGGAGGATGGACCAGGAGGGCATTACGATTGAGGAGGAGGACACCACGCTTCCACATCTTCAAGTCCCTTGCTTCGGACTTGCTCATCGATCGCTAGGAGAAGGATGGAGCTGGAAAGATAGGGAGAAAGGGAAAGAAATGGCTAGCGAGCAGAGAGAAATAAAGCATGGCTGTATCTTGATTCCATCGTAGCCTGCTCATGTGCCTCCATCTCCTCCTTTTCCTCTTCCTACACTTCCTCCGCCGTCACGTCCTCCTCCTCCACCTTTCTCGTCCTTCTCCTACTTCTACATCCCCCTCTTAGTTTTTCTCCTGCTCCATCCTTGTCCTAGCGATTGATGCGCAAGTCCGAAGCAAGGGACTTGAAGATGTGGAAGCATGGTGTCCTCCTCCTCAATTGTAGTGCCCTCCTGGTCCATCCTCCTCCACCCTCCTCCTGCATTGCAGCCTCCTCCTCCTCCTCAATCATCCTCCCCGTACTCATTGTAGCTCCGTTAAGTGGTTCCTTCCCATAGTGAGTTGTCAAGGATGCTGTACGCCGAAACTCTCTCTCTCTCTCTCTCTCTCTCTCTCTCTCTCTCTCTCTCTCTCTCTCTCTCTCTCT
>BFEA01000256.1:1065895-1086820 GCA_003427395.1 Chara braunii
TCTCTCCTGGACTTGAGCATTCTGCAGGCTCGTCAGGAGCGACTCACGAGACACGTCAACGTCCTGCGTCGTCTTCTCGCTCTGCTTTCTGACCCTGATCGCACCCTACCCATTATCCCTATTCGCCTAGGGACATCTACGAGGGTGTACCGCGCGTTATGGGACTTTGGCTCGCAGGGAGATTTCGTTCACCCTCGAGTGGTTGAGGAAGCTCGCCTAGCTACCTCTGGGTCCCGCTCTCCTATCTCTGTTACCCTCGGAGATAACAAGACACAGCGCTTCTTCGATCAGACGGTCCCCGACCTCCACTTCTCCCTCACCCTCCAGCCACCGGATAGTACCCAGGCGCCTCGGCGCTACCATTCCTCCGCATACTTCAATGTAACGGAGACTGGGTACGACTTTATCCTTGGCACTCCCTGGTCTCACTGGTTCCGTAGCACAGAGGCCGAATGGGCGACCTAGACACTCGTTCTCAAAACAGAGCATCGCGTCCTCTTCATTGGAACCACGGGCGACACTCCTCTCAACCTACCTCCCCGGGACCCTCGTCCCTCAGGGTCCCACCCCGACATCGCCTTCACTTCCCCTCGTCAGTTTGCTCACTTCATATGATAGGAGAACGTCACGTTCTACTCAGTGAACGTCATGGATCTTCTTCGCTATGATCCACTTTGTCCCGAGGTTGAGCTCATCTCTCTGGAGCCCGATCCCCCTGACCCTTCCTCCATCTTCGCGGCTCCCATCTCTACGTCCACCCGTCAGCCTGCGGATACCCCCTCCACGTCCCAGGCCTCTGCGTCGTCCACTGTCGAGTCCACACATACGTCTTATGCCGACGCAGACGCAGAGGAACTCACACGGTTCACGGCAGACTTAGAGCCGGCCGTTCGCGGCCTGATCCGAGAGTACCGCGACGTCTTTCCCCTGTATTTCTCATATAGCGGGATTCCCCCGATGCGCGGTGTTGAGCATTCTATCCAGCTCGTGCCTAACTATCGTGTTCACCATCAGGCACCGTACCGACTCTCGATTCCAGAGGCGGCGGAACTCAAGCGTCAGCTTGAGGAGCTCCTTCGACTGGGTTTCATTAAAACGAGTAACTCCCCTTGGGGTGCACCTGTCATCTTTGCTCGCAAAGCGGACGGAACTCTCCGCCTCTGCATCGACTATCGCGGCCTTAACCGTTACACGATTAAGAACAGCTATCCCTTGCCCCGCGCGGATGAGCTGTTTGACCGTCTGGCAGGCAACCGCTTCTTCACGAAGATCGATCTTCATAGCGGTTACCACCAGATCCGCGTTGCCGCAAAGGACCAGCCGAAGACCGCCTTCCGGTCGCGCTTCGACCATTACGAGTTCACGGTGATGCCATTCGGCCTCACCAATGCACCCGCCACCTTCTAGACGGCGATGAACGATATCTTCAGGGACATCCTCGAGGAATACGTTCTCGTATACCTGGACGACATCTTGGTCTACAGTCGTACCTTAGAAGACCATATCAGACACCTCCGCGATATCCTACAACGCTTACGCAAACATGGCTTCTATGCCAAGCTCAGTAAGTGCCGCTTTGCCCAGCGCAAAGTGGACTTCCTAGGACACCATGTGTCTGACCAGGGTCTCCACATGGACGACGCGAAGATCACTGCTATTGCAGAGTGGCCCGTCCCCACATCTGCCAAGCAGCTTCGCAGTTTCCTAGGCCTCACCAGCTACTATAGTAATTTTATCCAGGGATACACTAGGTATTCATACGTCCTTACTTCTACCCTCCTCCGGAAGAACCCGCCGTGGTTTTGGACACCCCTGTGCGAGGATGCCTTTCGCGCCCTCAAGAAGGCGGTGACCTGTGCGCCAGTTCTTCGCCTTCCCGATTTTGATCGTCCCTTTATCGTCACCACCGATGCGTCAGATTTTGCAGTAGGAGTTGTCCTTTCTCAGGTGTTTCCCTCTCCTCCAGATTCACCTTACCCCCATGTTCCTCCTTCCCCCCCCCCTCCTGCTGACACGGCTTCTCGACTGACGCCTACCCTCCCACCACTTCCCTCCACTGACAGTCCTCCTGTTACTTACTCCCTGACCATCGCGGAGGATGGGACTGTCGAGGCTCGTGCTGGGGATTGCCCGATCGCTTTCTACTCCCGTCAGCTACTGCCTGCCGAGATAAACTACACTGCCGATGAACGTGAGGTTCTCACAGTAGTTTATGCTACCCGATATTGGCGTTATTATCTGCACAGGGCGCCCTTCACGGTACGCATGGACAACTCAATTGTCCAGGCTTTCCTCACGAAGCCTAAGCTTTCCCCTCGACAGGCACGCTGGTGGCGTGACTTATCCGAGTTCAGTTTCACCACTCAGCCCATCAAGGGTGAAACGAACCGCGTCGTCGATGCCTTGTCCCGCCGTCCTGATCACAATCAGGAACCCATCCATCTTGCTGCCATCTCCATCACCACTGTTGATCAGTCGGTGATCAACGCGTATCGCACTCAGTACCGCCACTGCCCCGATTATCGCGTCATCCACGCGACACTGCGGAGTGGCCAGACCGTTCCTTCCTACTCCCTCGGGAAGAACCACCTCGTGTACTGGCATGGCAGATCTGGTCAGTGAGAACCACATATCTGCGTTCCCTCCACCGGATAGCTCCGCGTCCAGGCTGTAGCAGAGTTCCATGACCAGGCAGTTGCCGGTCATATGGGTTTCCACAAGACGTTGGCTCGTGTTTGCCGCCTATACGTCTGGCCGAAGTCCAAGGACTTTGTCAAAGCCTACATCCAGGAGTGTCCTACCTGCCAGGAGGTGAACAGTGCGAACCACCTTCCGTATGGGTTACTTCAGCCCCTACCCATACCTGAGGGTCGTTGGCAGTCCATCTCGATGGATTTCATTGGTCCCCTACGCCCACCCACTGAGCGCGGTCATGATGCTATCTTGGTCCTCGTCGATCGCTTCACGAAGCGTGCATGTTTTGTCCCGTGCCGCTATCGCATTAGCGCTCGTGAGGTCGCTAACATCGTCTTCGACCGAGTCGTGAGAGATCACGACTTACCTCAGAGCATCATCTCCGACCGTGACCCGCGCTTTACCAGCACATTCTGGCGACGCCTACACGAGGTGTACGGATCCCAGCTCCGCTTCTCATCGTCTTACCACCCTCAGACGGATGGTCAGACTGAGGTCACCAACAAAACTCTCGGTAATATCCTTCGAAAGTTTGTTAAGGATGACCAGCAGTGGGACTCACACTTAGCCCACGCGAAGATTGCATACAACCACGCTGTTTCGCCAGCCACGGGGATGTTGCCATTCTATTGCGACCTCGGCTACCACCCTCGCGTACCCGCGGATTTCCTACGACCATCGCTGTTGCGCCCAGACACTCGTTGCCCTGCGCTTGACGACTGGATCGCCCGCATGGCGGCGATTATGAAGCGCGCACACGAGAGTTTAATCGACTCCCAGACTCGCATGGCCGCACGAGTGAACCGATCACGAATGGATCATCCATTCAAAGCCGGTGACGATGTGCTCGTCGACGCACGCCACTTACAGCTCGAAGCAGATACGCTTCACAAGTTCAGGCGTCGTTTCTTCGGTCCATACCGCATCCTTCGGGCCGTCGGTTCTGATACTGCCGCTAGTCCGGCCAGCTTCCGTGTGAAGCTACCTGATTACCTTCGACAGGCTCGCGTACACGATGTTTACCACGTCTCCTTGCTGCGTCCTTATCGCAGACCGTCCGAGCGCTTCGCCGGACGCCCTTATGAGCGCCCTCCACCTACCATGGTGGACGGTTACGAGGAGTTCGTTGTTTCCGATATCGTATCACGCCGAGTTACCGACGATACCCCTCCATGCATCGAGTACCTTGTGCGTTGGAAGGGCTACCCTGATGAGAAGGCTACTTGGGAGCCCCTCGAGCACTTGCAGCACGCAAGGATGTTGGTGCATGCATATGATCATGCTCGTCGTACTGAGACATCTGCTTTCTACTCAGTCGACTGACCCTCTTCCTCCTCCTCCGGCTGAGGAGATTGTTGAGGACGAGCCCGCTCCCTCTGAGGCCGTTCCTCAGCCGCAGACGGTCGCCTCCGAGCGTCCACAGCGCACTCATCGTCGCCCTTCGCGTTACGA
The DNA here is from genome assembly GCA_003427395.1 of Chara braunii. NCBI lineage: Eukaryota > Viridiplantae > Streptophyta > Charophyceae > Charales > Characeae > Chara > Chara braunii. The sequence goes on from BFEA01000256.1 coordinate 1,070,042, forward strand.
TGACTGACACTCTTATCCTCTATCTTTCCCCACTGACTCACACCATCAGGTACTCCATCATCATCTCTTCTTCAGGATGTCAGCGTTCTGCGGCTCTGCTTCGACATCGACTCCACTGCTACTTCATCGACGTCATCGACCACTTCGACGACTTCAGCTACTTTGGACGTGACTACTTCACGTCACCACCCTACCCTGTATACTCCCTTGCCTCTGTCGCATGATGGTTCTCACTTAGCTGGGTCTCTTTGAGTTTGGCTCTCCCTTGGTATCACATAGGCAATAGGACCGTAGCGTTATCTTGGCTTCCTTGCTCCCAGATCTAGCTCCCTCTCCCAGTCGGTGAGTTGTGTGCATGTTCCCTCACCCACTGCCCTCATCACCCTAGCGCCGGCTATTGCATGCCTCCAGTTCGGCATAGCTCCACCCTATTCCAGGCTCCCCTTTTCATGGTCGACCCTGCATGGTGTCACCCTTTTGTCGAGCATTACCCGCCTTGATGGTCTAACTGTTAGGGTCATTGGTTTTGTTTCGCTACCACTCTCCCACCTTGAGCCTGATGACCTATCCCACCTTCATGTGTGACTGCCCTTAGGAGTTTCGATTCTTAGGCTGCATTCACCCCCTCTGAGACCATCCCACTCTTAGTGGTTCAGCGACATGACATTATCTTGTGACATATTGCTCTTTTCCTTTCAGCATTGAGGCCACTGCCTCCAGGACTTTAGGATTGTATCATACTACATTTCATTTTCTGTTGTTAGCTAGGATATGGATTCCAGACATTTGCTTTCTTTTGACATTATGTTGCTTAGGATGCATCGCATGGAGAGTTCCGCTGCTTTTGCGGATAGCGTGTTTATGGCTCTTGCGATCCATTACAAGTTTGAGGATCGTGCAACGGGCCTTCATCTGCCCTGGCCTATAGCCAGGGCCTACTTGGCTATTTGCCCAGTTCGGCCTATGGGACCAGGCCGTGGCCTGACCCCACAGGCCGTGTGCTGTTCTAGTCCTGCCCGGTATCACTGTCGGTACTAGGCCAGTCCAGTCCAGTCAGTCTGTCCGCTGGGGGTATACCCCAGCAACTGTCTGTTTTTTGGCATTCTTCACTTTTGCAGATCTTGGGGTACGTGTGTGTGGAGTCTGCGTCGGAGCTGCGCTGTCCCTTCCAGATCCATCTCTACCTCCTCCTTCGTCCACCCTTCTTCTCCATCCTGTCGGACCGCCATCCCGGTGGGTTCGACACACCGGACGTCTGAACCAGTCCAGGCAAATGTCTGGGCCTCGGTCCAGACATGTCCGGGTCCGGGTCCGTGGTTGCCATGTTGCAATACAAACTGGCCGGAGATTAAAAATGCTATGTTTCCCGGCCAGTCATCATCCGACAGACCAGACTTACTAGCATGGGTCTTCAAAAGTCACCTTGATCAGTTAATCCTCGAAATCAAAAACAAACATATCTTCAGGAGACTGGCTTCTTTGTTTTACACTAAAGAGTTCCAAAAAGACGGGCTTCCCCATGCCCACATACTCCTTATCCTTCAACGCCTTGATAAAAATGAACACTCCGGCGGGTGTTGACGAGTCCATATCCGCAGAGATGCCTTCTGATGGAATCTTGCGGGAGAAAGTCTCCAAATTCATGATTCACGATATTTGTGGCCCGCAAAAGCCTTTGCAGTCACCCTGTTCAGAAGTAGCCTGGGGCCCAGAACTGAGCCCCAGGCAACGCAGACCTGACTTGGTCTGCGCTGGGCTGTGTGACCAAGACACTCCCAGGCCGGAGTTTGTCACGTTGGCTGTGTGACCAAACGCTGCACACAGGAAATTCAAAGGTCAAAGTCAACTGTAGAGTCAAAGGTACCGCACCCAGGCCCTTGGTTGGATACACTCGTTGTGCGCAGGTACCCAAACAAGCATTCAGGCCGGAGGGAAATCGGTTTTAGACCAATTTGGGCCTTACTTGCATCAAGATCTGGACAGCTGAGGGTGGTAGCATCCTGGGTCCAGAGTGTCTTACGTCGATGTTGTCTTCTCGCGTTGATGACGACTCTGGCTCGACGCTGCGAAGCTGGTTGAGCACTCGCTCTGCACTGGCATTGTGTCTACGACAACGCGCTGCTGGTCCGGCATGGTGTCTGGCTTGCACCTGTCTTCTTGGCATGGTGACGTGGCAGCTGCCATGCGCTGTCGCTGCTGCCACGTGTACTACTGGTTGACGAGGCGAAGCTATGTGACTTGTGTTGCTGTTCTGATTATTGTCATTCAGGAGGAGATCAAGACTGTGGAGAGATCGTGGATACTTACCTGGTTATCTTCATGTCGACATTGCTCCAGCGCTGATGAGGGACTGATTAGACGTGCCACGTGGCACATTGAGGTTACTTCAGATACTCGTTCAACTTATTGATTATTGAGGTGGCGGTTGCGGAGGGAGCCTAAAGTAGCAGTGGGCATTGCTTCTATCTTCCTCCACTCTAAGTCTTTCCTCCCTCCCATCTACCTCGTCTGTGTATGTCTTCTCTCCTCTTGGGTATCTGGACACGAATACGATTATTGATAATCATCAGCTGGTTGACACTCATATGGACTTGCATTGTTGACAACTGTCTTCACGATCTGGGTTCATTGCAATTTGGTGTCAGAGCAGTTCTCCTGACGACGTTGACGGTCACACGTGCGCACGGGCCAGGTGGCGTGCAGGTAAGTGGGCATGCACACATGTGCTGAGGTAGTGATGACTTGACAAGAAGTTCCCGCCGGAGTTGCTGACGTGGTAGAGACTTCACTGGCGAGAGAAGATCATGACATGGCTGCTGACGTGGCAGTAGGGACCGCGACCGAGAGTTACCGCGCACCAGCCTGGATCGGGATAGTGAAGTGGCATCGCGATCCCTTGCTGACGTGGCATATCATGAGCCGCGTCTGAAGACTTGGTTGTTGGTGATTACTGATGTGGCATTCACACGATGCATTAGCAGCTTATGCGCGACCAGGTCTGCTACAGAAGCTGACGTGGCCTTTGGGAGAGTCGGGACTGATTGCTGACGTGGCAAGGGAGAAGTCATCACACCTGTCTTCTTGAGGTGTTGATTTCCTGCTGACGTGGCATCGGTCTCCATTGGCTGACGTGGCATTGTCCAATTGGCTGGAACGACGCCGATATCACGACACGACTTGTGGAAGTTGCACGTGGGAAGGACGGAGCACACAATTGTTGACGTGGCATCCCTTTATTGATTGACTGGACACTAGTGTTAACATGGCAGGATCTGCTATGTTAGCACTCCAGGGGTGACACGTGGCAGGCAGGTGGCTGCCAAGTAAGAGAAGCACTCCGAAGACGACGGTGGTACGACTGATTGAATGACTGACGAGACAGCTGTAGTGCCAGCTGTCAAGGGGAGTGCATCATCGCATTTACACCAGGACGACACAGAGGAAAGAAGAAGAAGATTGTCGACATATTGTTGATGATTGTTGTTGGCATACTTACCTTGTCGTTTGCTGTGTTGTGGTGCTGTGCGTACTTACTTGTGTGTTGTATCTGATCACACGGGCCTGACGTGGTACCTGTACGCTCTCGAATAGGACGTCATACCACAGACAAAAGAACACCAATTAGTATAAGTAGAGATCTGTTTATTTTATTATTTCTCTTTATTTGTCTGTTCCATTATTGCAAATATTTTCTCAAACCTGATTTCCAAGATGTTTAGTGTGTGGAAATTACTCTTGCTTTTTTTTCCGATGACATTCTCAGCGGGTGAAGGATCTTCCGATCCCAAGACTAGAAAAAAGGCAGAGACAAAGAAACAAGAGTTACTGGCTCTATGGAACCAGCTGCTAAATGATTTGCATCTGTCCGGACCGGACGCCGAACGACACGTTCGTAATCTGTTTGATTTGCATACGGTAGAGAATTGTCTGAAGCAAGCAATTACGGCCGCGGAAGTTGTGGCTGCCGGGGCCGAGGTGTCTAAAATGATGGCCCTGTGCCGACAGGCGCTGGACCAGTTTGCTATCGAGCAGCTGAAAGAAGTCGTGGAGTTGTCTAGGAAAGGGGAATTCAGACCAGAAGTGACCGAGGCCACGATTGACGCAAACATCCAGCAATTAAGAGAGGTGTTGGCTGCAGAAGAAAGGAAGAAGAAGAACTAGCACGGAAACACGAACAGGAACTGAGACGAGAACAAAAGGTAAAGGAAATCGGATAGGTAATAGGAACAAAAGGTAAGGAACAGGCGGACATAACACAAACATTGTATCACATCATGACTTACCTTACCTTCTTGGAAGAAAAAATCGAGAGACAACAAAATCAGTTAGACGAGATTGCTGTAGGATTACGAACTGTCACAAATATTGTGAAAGGGAAGAATCTGGTAGAAGGTAAGGAAGAAGAAGGTAAGGAAGATAAGAAAGTAGAGAAGAAAGTGATGAGTGACGCAATGAAGTCCGCTATTTCTGAAGATCAGAAGTTGTCTAATGGAGGAGGACCTCCGAGTCCGCCGTCTTCTCCACCGAGCTCTCCTCCTCCCTCTCCACCTCCAAAGTCTCCTGATTCCTGAAAGTCACCGGTCAAGGTAAGTGCGGATCCAAAGAAACCGAAAAAGAAAGAAAAGGTAAAGATGAAACTGCCTTTCACGTTCTGCAACAAGAAAAATGAAAATTTATTGTTGTGGATTGCCGAAATTCAGACGTATTGCAGTACGGCTCCTGTTGAACCCGAGTCCTAGGTCGCTTTCTTTACCTCTTGTCTCGGGGGAGAAGCGACGGAATGGGTTTTGGCCGAGGCTAACGCAGCGGGGTTCGATGACATTGGGGAGTGGGCTGCAACTTTGACTCTGAAGCAGTTCCTTGGCAAGATCAAGGAACGCTTCTTGGATAAAACAACGACCGACAAGGCTTTTGACTAGCTCACTACCATTGGTAAAAAACATTGGACCTTGGTAGAAGCTTTGTCTCGGGAAGTCGACCGATTGCTGCAGGTTCCTGGATTGAACCTGCAAGACAACCAAGTCTTGTATATCTATTCCCGCGCTCTGCCCGAGCCCATTCGTGGACAACTCGTGGCAGAATCGAAATCTGGTAAGTACAATTATAGGCAGTTTCGTGATCCGGCTCTCCAACGAGAGCAAATGACCTCGCAAGTTAAGAACTCGTATGCATCTGTTGTCAAGTTTGGCGGTGGTGCAGGTGCAGGGAAACGGATACTTTGGCGCCAAAAGCGCTAGGACCATACCCTCATCGTCTTTGATGACGATACTGTGGAGAAGTGGCCATTGGAAGTCGAGGGTGTGACGAGCAGCAGTGATTCCGGGAAGGGGGAAGTCACTGCTGCCGTGGTCAACAAGGGAGGACCACGACCGCCAGTAAAGAAGAAGAAGCCACGATCGTTCCCAGAGCATCCCGGGAGTGCGGCCGGGAAGCCATGGGAAAAAATGGGAATGTCACAAGAAACATGGCAGGAAAGAATGGATAATGCATAATGTTTGAAGTGTGGTACCCCAAGGCATGTGATTGCACGGTGCCCACTTATCCGTAACCCAAAAGCGAGCCGCTAGTAGGAGTAGCATCTGCTCCTACTAAGTCTACGGGTTTGGATCAAGATCAAGGTAAGGCGCCTACTAACCCTTCTAACCCTTTGAATCACATGGCAGAGGATGATTCTTCTTCGGCCCATCGTTCGGAACACCCTGAACCTGTCTTATGTACTGTCTCTCTGGACGACTCTCTTGACGAGCTTGGTAACGAGTTGCTAGCATTTCGAAGCTCGTGGGCTAAGAAATCTAAGTCTAAGGGTGACCTACTACTCACGGACGTAGAGATTGCACGTACACGCGTAGGTACTATTGGACTCAGGATCCACGCGATCCTACATATCCGAGAAAGCAATCCGCAAGTTGCAACTTGGAATGAAGGTGAAAGATTTGTCTCGACCTATCACGTTCATTCTTGCTGACAGACGCACGATCACAATCTCGCAGTGTGCTGATCGTGTCAAGTGTCGATTTCGAACCAAGGAAGGTAAGAAAATTTTACATGAAGTATCCTTCCTAGTCGAAAATAATTTACCCTTCGATTTGTTCTGGGAATGGACTGGCACGAGAAAGGCAACCCAGATATCAAGTTCAAAGTAAAGATAGTGCAACTACGGGATGCACACTTTGAATTAAAACCTATCAAACTGTACCATAAGTCTGGCTCTGACTCTAGTTTGTCTTTCTGTTGTATGAGTTATCCAACATTCCGATTGATGGTTTCAAAGAAAAAGTTGGAACAGGAAGTAATAATAGTCTTAGTAAAGAAAGCAGGTGAGTCTTCTACTTCCTGTCCTCCTTCGATTGAAAAACTCTTAGATGAGTATAAAAAATTATTCACTGAACCAGCAGGAATAACGGAGCGTGCAATTAAGCACACCATTGAAATTATTCCTGGTAGTAAGATTCCCAAGGGCCCTATCTACCGAATGTCTGCTAGGGAACTTGAGGAATTAAGGAAACAATCGTAAGACTTAACAAAAAAAGGATGGATTCGCCCTAGCTCCTCTCCTTACGATGCTCCTGACTTGTTTGTAGCTAAAAAGGTAGGTGAGTTACGTTTCTGTAAAGACTACAAAGGGTTGAATGTCGTCACTGTTAAGAATGTTGAACCGCTTCCTCGCATTGACGACTTACTTGACCAGTTACAGGGATGCAGGTACTTTAGCAAGATCGACTTGAAATTTGGGTATCACCTGATCGAGGTGGAACCCTCCGATCAGCATAAGACCGCTTTCCGGACCAGGTATGACCACTATGAATTCGTGGTAATGCCCTTTGGATTAACGAATGTCCCTGCCACTTTTCAGAGGTCAATGAATGACTTGTTTCGTCAATGTTTGGATAAGTTTGTCATTGTCTATCTCGATGATATTCTAGTGTATAGTAAAACACTAGAAGATCATGAGAAGCACCTTCGTCTGGTGCTAGGGAAGTTGCGTGAGGGCAACTTCAAGATCAACTCAAAGAAGTATGAGTTTGCTAAGTCCGAAGTGTTATAGCTAGGACACATAGTAAACGAAGAAGGTCTAAGGCCGGAAGAGAAAAAAATATCAGCAATTAGAGATTGGCCACAACCTAAGTCTATTACTGAACTGCGATCTTTCCTTGGTCTAGCTAGTTATTATAGGAAGTTTGTCAGAAACTTTTCACTAATTGCTGCACCAATGCGAAGATTGTTAAAGAAAGAAACTGTCTGGTTGTGGGATAAGGATTGTGAGTCTTCCTTTCGGAAATTGAAGTATGCACTGACTCACTACTCTGTGCTTAAGATTGCTGACCCGTCTTTGCCTTTCATTGTCACCACTGACGCAAGTGGGTATAGGATTGGTATTGTTCTCCAACAAGATGACGACAAGGGCTATAGGCCCATATAATTTATGTCTAAACGATTGTCGATTGAAAAAGTTGCCAATTCCACGTATGAAAGAGAACTATATGCCTTAGTCTGTGTGTTGGACACATGGAGGCACTACCTGTTAGGGAGGCACTTTACTGCGTACTCAGACCACTCAACCCTACAGTGGATAAAACCACAGTCCAGACTCTCTGACAAGGTGGTAAGATGGTCTGCATTCATTGACACCTTTGACTTTGAACTTAAGACTATCAAAGGTAAATCTAATGTGGTTGCAGATGCTTTGTCCCGACGCAGTGATTTCTTTGGTGCAATTGTCTCTTATTTGGATGTTGGGAATGACTTGCAAGACCAGATTCGCCAAGGATGTGCTACTGATCCTATCTGGAAACCAATCATGGATATCCTTGTACGAGATCCGTCCCAACCACCCAACTATAGACTGACTGATGGGTTGTTGTTCTTGATTGACCAAACCGAACAAAGATTGTGGGATTCCTCATAAGGACGAGATTAAGAATCTATTGATTGGGGAATGTCACGATTCTGAGGGTCATTTTGGTTTCAAGAAAACATATGCTGAAGTCAGAGAACGTTTCGAATGGAAGAGACTTAAAGAAGATGTACTAACATATGTTCGTACCTGTTTAGTGTGTCAGAGAAACAAGCCGTCGCATGAGAATCCCCTTGGATTTCTCAAGCCATTACCTATACCAAGCGAACCAGGTGAGTCTATCTCAATTGACTTCATGAGTCTGGTTAAAAGTTGCAATGGTAATAATCAAGTGATGGTAATTGTGGACCGTTTCTCTAAATATGCTATGTTTGTTCCCTTACCAGCAGAAGCGCGTACTGAACTTGTCATTCAAAAATTTCAGATGCGATGGGTCACTGAGTATGGGTTTCCTAAATCCATTGTGCCTGATCGAGATGTCAGGTTCACCAGTCTGCCATGGCAAAAGCTGATGGAAGCTTGTGGCACACGGCTGACCATGTCGTCAGGGACGCATCCCGAAACGAATGGCCAGACTGAATAGATGAACCGTCTGTGCCAACAACTTTTGCGTATGTATGTTAGACCCGATCAGATTGATTGGGATGAGAACTTACCAAAAATTGCTAGTGCATATAACAACAGTATCCACACTTCCACTGGACGAACCCTGAATGCACTTCACAAAGGGTGGAAACCTAAACGTCCCATTGATGTACTAAACCGGGACCAGTTTCTTAGGTTGCCCCAGGGACCCGAGAATATGCAATATTGTTCCAGGAGGACATTAAGAAAGTCAAAGATAATCTAAGGAAAGCTCAACTACGGATGATTGAGCAAGCCAACAGGCACCGTCGACCATCTACATTCAAAGAGGGTGATCTGGTTTGGGTAAAATCTAAAGAGTTTTCATTAAAAGAAGATGTGTCCCAAAAATTGTTTCCTGTCTATTTTGGACCCTGGGAAGTTCTCAAAGTAATTGGGGATGCAAAGGGGCCGTCTTATCGAATTGATATTCCCCCTCATCTCAAAACATACCCTGTCTTTCACGCGTTCAAATTGTTACCGTATGTAGAAGGAAATGAGTTTCCACATAGACCTTCTATGATTCCACCAGACATGGATGGCGGATATGAGGTAGACAGAATCATAGAGCATGATTACTTCTCCACGGGAGAACGTGGACGACCTCAGAAGCAGTTCAAGGTACGTTTTAAGTCCCAGGCACCATTTGAGGACAGATGGTTTAGTAAACGAGAACTAATTGAAACTGCTCCTGATATTGTTGTTGCTTATGAACGAGGGTTAAAGTCTTAAATATTCCTGCGGTGGAACTCGAAAATGGGCCGGCAGGAATTCAGTAACCCTGTTCAGAAGTAGCCTGGGGCCCAGAACTCAGGCCCAGGCAACGTAGACCTGACTTGGTCTGCGCTGGGCTGTGTGACCAAGACACGCGTAGGCCTGAGTCTATCACGTTGGTTGTGTGACCAAACGCTGCACACAGGAAATTCAAAGGTCAAAGTCAACTGTAGAGTCAAAGGTACCGCACCCAGGCCCTTGGTTGGATACAGTCACTTGTTGTGCGCAGGTACCCAGACAAGCATCCAGGCCGGAGGGAAATCGGTTTCAGACCAATCTGGGCCTTACTTGGATCAAGATCTGGATGGCTGAGGGTGGTAGCATCCGGGGTCCAGACCCCGAGTCAACGCTACATAAGCGCTGACTTTCCTGGCTTTGACATTCATTCTGTCTTACGTCGATGCTGTCTTCTCGCGTTGACGTTGACTCTGGCTCGACGTTGCGAAGCTGGTTGAGCGCTGGCTCTGCGCTGGCATTGTGCCTACGGCGACGTGCGGCTGGTCTGGCATGGTGGCTGGCTTGCACCTGTCTTCTTGGCATGCTGATGTGGCAGCTGCCATGCGCTATTGCTGATGTGGCTGCTGCCACGTGTACTACTGGTTGACGAGGCGAAGCTATGTGACTTTTGTTGCTGTTCTGATTATCGTCATTCAGGAGGAGATCAATACTGTGGAGAGATCATGGATACTTACCTGGTTATCTTCATGTCGACATTGCTCCAGCGCTGATGAGGGACTRATTAGACGTGCCACGTGGCACATTGAGGTTACTTCAGATACTCGTTCAGATTATTGGTTATTGAGGTGGCGGTTGCGGAGGGAGCCCGAAGTAGCAGTGGGCATTGTTTCTATCTTCCTCCTCTCTAAGTCTTTCCTCCCTCCCATCTACCTCGTCTGTGTATGTCTTCTCTCCTCTTGGGTATCTGGACACGAATATGATTATTGATAATCATCAGCTGGTTGACACTCATCTGGACTTGCATTGTCGACAACTGTCTTGATCTGGGTTCATTGCACCTTCTGCAGTTTGCACTAAAAAGAATCGATGCCCTAAACATTTTCCCAAGGTATTTACTGATCGCACAACATTCCATCAGAAGCAAGGTTACCCTTTATATAGACGGAGAGCTCCAGAATCAGGTGGCTGCTCCTTATGTGATGACAGCATAACCTACAATAACGAGCGTGTGGTCCCATATAATGCATATCTTCTGCTTTTTGAACTGCCATATAAATGTTGAGTATTTTGCTAACATCCTGGCCTGCAAATATCTGTATATATATGTTCTTAAAGGCTCTGACCGAGTGATGGTTGCAGAGCTGCACAGACATCATTTACCCAACGCGATTAAAATAATGTGACATGTGATGCGTGGGAGCAAGTGAAGCTTGCTGGCATATATTTGAATTCCCCATAACATGACAGTGGCGGCCAGTCAAACGGCTCTCCGTTCATCTGCAAGGTGAAGAGCCGGCTTGTTTCGAAGAGGGGGATGAAGTCCAGGCTGCAGAAAAATGGCCCGCCTCGTACAAAATTGACTGCGTGGATGGATCTCAATCAGGAGTTGAGGGTGTGTCATGCACAGCATTATCACAGACACACATTCATGGCACAAAAAATAAAAAAATTGGAAGCCTGGCAAGAAAACAGGGAAGGCAGGCGCATGCCCCAAAATCTGCCGCTTGCGCAATGTGTTTATTGCTGAAGGTGATTTGTACTACCTACGTACTCTCCTGCGCCATGAGCATTCCCTTCGGGCAACTTCATTCGAAGAGTTGAGGATGCTTGGTAACATAACCTAGCAAACATTTCGTGAGGTTTGTCAACATTTGCACCTATTGGATGATGACAAAGAATATGACAAAGACGTGAGCGCTGCCACAAGCAATTACATGCCCTTCCAAATTCGTCAAGTCTTTGCCATGCTCTTGGCATATGGACCGCTTGTTGATCCTATGTCTTTGTAGTTTGAGTACTGGGAGGTTATGTCTGAAGACTACCTTAGGAAGCTGCTTCATCTGACCCTCTCTCCTGCAGTCTTGCAAGCTCTTGCACTTCTTGACATTGATGCTGAGCTGGTGGATATGAAAACAAACATAGCCGCTGTCCGTTTGTCGTTCCCAGACATGGCATCTTTGCATTGTGCTAAGCAGCTCCGCAGTCGTCTCCTATTTCATGGTCTGCTAGAACTGATCCAAGAAGAGTTGGAATATGACAAGGGGGAGCTTAACCGTGTTTGGGAAACCAATGTGCCTCTCCTGCACGCCTCGCAATGTGTGCTCGACGCTCGTCGAGGGAGTTGTGGATCCTGTGCTCAAAAGAACTCCTCTTTGTGTTTTCGATGATGCACCTGCTGGCACAGGTAAGACATTTTGCATTGACACAATTCTTGCAGGCCTTCTGCGTCATCAGGGGTGCATCGCTCTTGCGGTAGCTTCAAGTTGCCTCCCTGGAGTCCCTGCTACTTCCTGCGGAATCTTTGCCCCTGTGCTGCACGCGCTCAGAAGACAAACGGTGGACTGCATGATGACATCGTCGTGTGACCCATTTCTGAATTACACATTCTTTTCTGTGGTGTCTCCTTTCACAAGCGGTCAGGGATGGAATCATTTCCTGGTTGGCATTGGTTTGTCCGATCCACCGCTCCCTTGTCTGACAACATATTGTGGCTCTCCTTAACCTATTGTGGTTTGATGTGCAAAAGGCATGGCAAATCATTTCAGCCGTATCAATCTCACGAGGCTGCATTGCTGCCGGACGTGAAGTCCGCGGAGGAGGCGGACTAGGTGCTTGAAACTGCGGGCTGCCTTCCTTGGGTAGAGCAAGCCGACGCTGACCGGCTGTCTGAAACCTCCCAAGGAGTTCGATGTGATTGTTCATATGCAAGGTGTGAGGAACAGCAACACTTGCTCGCACCACAGGATGTGCATTGGAATGTGCCATTGTCCGGTTTGTATTCTGTTGCACCATTGTCCGGTTTGTCTTGCGAGGAAGAGGAACAGGCGCACACATGGGTGACGTTTCAAGTGGACAATACTCACCCGGCGCTGTCTCGCTTCCTGGCTAAGCCAACCAGCAATGAGCTGAGTCTTTGGCTGAGCAGTGGCTGCATTCTGAGCAAGGTGTGGCAGCACTTGAGGCAAGATCACTGGCTGTGCAGGGAAGACAGGGGACGGACCATGCGAGAAGGATTGCGAGGGGGGAACATCGTGGGTAGCATGTTGGGCGGCTGCACGAGAGGGAAGGGGGGACAAACCAGCTACGACAGGCTGACAGCGAGAAAACTGTTGTGCACGTCCTACAGATGCCGAACAGAAAGGGAGCGGAAGACAAGATGAGAGCCGTGCATCCGGATTGGAAGAGTGGGTGGACTTCGTCAGTTGGCGGGAAGCGTTGACGATAATCAAAGGAGCACACTGGGAATGACCTCCTGGATGAATATGGCGAACGGACCGCAGAAGCTGCACACGGATAATTCTGTACAGTGGTGCTGTTAGAGTTTCCTATGACGGCATTCCGAAGCTGTTGAGCATGTCTGGAGAGTTGAACTACATGTTGCAAAAGGGCAAGAGGACTCACACTTCCCTCTTCTAATCTTGGCACTGAATTTTGGGGTATGCCAGGAGATTCGCTGGAAGAGTGTTTCACAATGAGAGAGTTGCCAAGTGAAACCTGATGGTTGGGGGAGATCAAATGACGTTTTGGGAGCGACGACGAAGATGAAGCATGTACTCCGACCGGATTTTGTGAAGACAGGGCAACCAGAGGGGAAGGGTGTTTGAATGCTTGGCAGGTCTCGTGGTAGAGAAAGTCCAAGGAAAATTGCAATCCGCTCTGTGGAGTTATCATTGGCAGCGGAGCGACTAGAATCTGTGGAGGCGGGATATTTCTGTTTTGACATTGATGAGAGAAGTTATGCCTGGGGGAATTAGTTCTGGAGCTGTTCACGAGGGAACCTTTTTTTCGCAGCCTGGCTCGTGTTTCCCACGGCGCAGCAGAGATATTTGGTTCAGCATCAAAGGCACGAGAGTCGTTGGGCCCAGGGCTGTTGGCGGATAAGCGAGAGACAATGCGGGCAGCGGAGGTTGCGAAAGGGTCCGAAGAATCATCGGACAGCGAAGACAGACTCCTCCGAGATCCTGGGACTGTGGGGACGTATGCAGAAGGACCCGGACTCCCAATGTGCGGTCCAGCATGAGGAAAGCCAGCTGCTGGACGCGCATGCAAAGCAGGCACATTGGATGCCACGTGATTGCGCTCTTCCGAACCCAACGACGACGCATTCTCCGGTGCAACTGAGTGCAGAAGCTGAATGTCTGATGGGAAGGGAATGTGAGCGGGTTGGACAGGAGGGACGGCAGAACGATCAGCAGGCACAGCGGGGAGCGTTTCTAGGCGTTCCCGCCTTGCAGAACACAATTTCAGCTATGCGGACAGGAGGTGATGGCCAGAAGGGAGATTCTCAAAAGATCTATGAAGCATCAAAGCCTCTTGCCATGGACCAGCTCTTTTCCGTGTTCTAGACGTGGAAGGAGCCAGGCCTGCCATGACTTTAAGACAGACCCGGGTAAAAGGGCGGCAGGTTGCATATGCATGGTATTGGCGGTGCTGTTCGATGGGATGAGGAGAGTGTTGCAGACGAAGGCTTACAACTGACAGGGATATTTAATATATGAGCGCAATGGGGTGCAGTGGAGGGGAAGAAAGGAGGCATGCGAGAGCCAACCTGTGGGGGGAAATGGCAGGCGAAGGTTATGAAGCAGGAGAGAAAAAACAAAAGCACATTGACAAACCCATGTCAACATTTATTTAAACACGCGGCAATGTGATGACATGCAAACGAACATCTAAACAAGGGGAAATGCAAGGGTGCTCTGGAATCATCGAGTCAGGATTTGCAAAACCGAGGACACGCAAAGCCAACAGAGGAACAGACGGAAGGGTCTGGAAAATTGGAAATGCACGGGCACTAGGCAATTCACAGCCCAAGCTCAGGGCAATTCTTCATTTGTGGACTGTGTCGGCTCGGCACCGCACCACGCAACTCTGGGATCACGCAGAGCAGGCCCGACAGGTCGATGCGGACCTCAAGCCAGAAAAAGAATGCCGCGAAAAACATGGAAAAAAAAAGAAAAAACAAAAGAGGCAATTGAAATGATGCTGCATAAAGTAGATAAATCCATTCATTAAACAGATGGGAAGGACGGGGAGAAGGGGCGAAAACGGCGCAGATGTGCAAGACTGTCCACAGCTGAAATCACTTTCATCCGTATATGACTACCAACAGAACACACCAAACCTGAAAAAAGAATGAAAACTGCCCATTTCAGGCGGCCAAGCGCGGAAGGTGGATTCGGGAGAGCTGACCCCAAGACGGGATAGCTGTCATGGGACTGCACATGTCCCGAACTGCCATGTTCCGTGTTGACCGGCAGTGATGGACAATCCGGCCTCCTGTTCTCTCAGTCCGTCAAGCCATTTCATCTTTCGGCAAAAGACTGACATTGATACAGGACATAAACTGCAGACAACACTGAGAACGCAGGGCCCGGAACCGAAAGGGTGGACATCACTTTTGGCAGTCTGCAGACTTGTCTCACATACAAAAAACACATGCCATGTAAACAGAATCATTGTAGAAAGAAGTTCAAAGAACAAAGGCACACATGTATGGAGATGCAAACGTGGACGAAAAAAATGCGAACCAACAAATGGCACCACAAACAGAGAGAAACCAAAACCGCACAAAGGAAGCCAAAACACCGCGAAATGGAGCCAGCAAATATAATACATGTAATACATAATAAATTAATAATGCATTCCACATCGGACCTTCAGACTGGCAAAACATACCAAGGACGGAAGAACGTGGGACGAAAAACCATCCCTGGGGAAAAGCCCTTAAACCAAGGGAGATATCCCGGGCGCCCAGGTCCCGACGTCACGCCCGGTTTGGCAACCGGGTGACCGGCCGGGCATGACCCCCAGGCATGGGCCCGGGCAGCCCCAGCGCAAAAACAATAAACTAGCTTTCCAGCCCGGGCGCCGGGGCCACCCCAGGTCGCCCGGAAGGGCACACGGGGCGCCCGGCCGTGCAACCCCCCCGGCCAGGCACCCGGGCCCCCACAGCGCCCCCCCCCAAATCGCTTCAAAAAAACAAATCCACGCTGTGGGCTGAAGGTCCACAGGAAAAAAAAAGTTCTGCCGGCGGCCGCAAATTTTTTCGGGGTCCGGTAGGCCCCATTTCGTTTTTTTTCCCATTTTTTGCACCTGGGTCGTCGATCTGCGTTGATTGACGGCGCGGAAGTCCCAAGGTTTTGAATTTGAATCTTGGGACTCGGTGCGCAGCCCTGTGCCCTCCGCCCTACCCCCCTGCGCCAGGTCGTTTCCCTGCCTCGGTCGACCGCGCCGTTGTCGCCCTGCAGTGGTCATCCACGTCATCGTCATCGTTGCCCTGCCGAGTCATCGTCGTCGTCACCCTGCCACCCTCAGGCCGCGCCATCATCGTCGCTGTCAAGCCGCGCCATCCTCCTCGCCCCCGAGGAAGAGTGCTTGCGCCGCCATTGCCCACTCAGGTAAGGGTTTTTTTTTTTCTTCTTCTTTTTGTTGTTGTTGTTGTTGTTGTTCTTGTTCTTCTTGTTCTTCTTGTTCTTCTTGTTCTTCTTCTTCTTTTTCTTCTTTGTCGTTTCATCTCATTCTTCTTCCTCTTCTTCTTCTACTCCATTTCGTTGTGTTCGTCGTGTTCTTTTCTTTCTTCGTCATTTCTTCGTCTTCTTCTTTTTCTTCTTTGTCGTTTCTTCTTCTTCTATATCTTCTTATTCTTCATCGTTTCTTCTTAAAGTTTCCCTTCTTCTTCATCATCTTCCTCTTCCTCCTCTCCTTACTCTATTCAGTTCGTCTTGGACGCCATAGTCTTCTTCTTCTTCTTTCTTTCTTCTTCTTCGTTAGAGTTGTGCTCCTAGTAGCCTCCTACCTCCTCATACGTCTGTTAGAGTTCTCCTCCTACCTCCTCGTACCTCCCGCCATAGTCCTCCGTCCTCCCTCCCACCATAGTCCTCCCTTCTCCATCCCACTATAGTCATCCCTCACACCATAGCCTTCCTCCTCCCTCCCGCCATAGTCCTCCCTCCTCCATCCCGCTTTTGTCACCCCTCACACCATAGCCTTCCTCCCCCCTCCCACCAGGGTGCCTCCCTCCTTCTTCCTGCCATAGTCCTCCCTCCTCCCTCCCGCCAGATCACCTCCCTCCCTGCCCGCCATATCTCCTCTCCCCTTCCTCCCTCCTCCCTCCTTCGATGTGGCACCCCTCCCTCCTCCTCCCTCCTGCCAGATCGCCTCCCTCCCTCCCTGTCCGCCATAGCTTCCCTTCTCCCTCCGCCCTCCTTCCACGTGGCATGCCTCCCTCCTCCTCCCTCCCTGCAGGTCAGACAACCCATAATCCACCCCGCTCCTGCACCCCCTCCCCTCACCCACCCCAAAACACACAGAAACTCATATGCACGAAAATTCAAAATGAGGCCGGATTT